>JACSYO010000228.1:0-247500 GCA_016806645.1 Ophiodon elongatus | reverse complement strand
GGGAAAATAATCGTCAGATTAAAGTCCACCGCTATACAAAATGACTAAAGCACTATCCTGACATCTATTTATCGGTGCAATAATCACATTATGTTTGATTCCTATCTGAACAACAGATATTTTACCGTACATTTTTGTTCATTTCCCTGTAGAACAGAGAATACTTTGTGTATAAGTGCGGTAAAGCAGAGCTCGATCTTGTTGACTGCAGGTTAACCTCTTCCCCAGCTGGAGATGATGATGACATCATCCTTTCTCCTGTCAGACCTCTCCAAGTCTGGAAGACAGGGGACCCAGGGAGATGCTCTGTGTGTGTGTGTGTGTGTGTGTGTGTGTGTGTGTGTGTGTGTGTATATAAATGTGCGTGCGCATGTGTGTGTGCGTGCGCATGTGTGTGTGAGGTTAGGAGTCTGGCTTCAAATAAATCAAAAGGTAATTTTACTAATCTTAAAAGGCACTTCACACAAGTACCTCAACCGTTATGTTACAACAAAAACTCTCCTATCAATGATGGATACCGACCACAGCATCAAACGTTTCATCTCTGCCTCCGAACTCTAATCTCAATTAGACCCTGGTGGTCAAGTCAACAGGTCCTCTGTGTGACTGCCATTGCCATGGGAATAGTTTATGACATGAAAAACATACCGCTGTAATGAGTCGTTTGTGTGTGTTGTGTGTCGTATATGTAGCTAGTAATCACTAGCCAGGCAGTCCAATGCTCAGGGAAAGCCCTGAGCAGGGTTATAAAACACCCCCCTCCACGCCCCCCTGGCTAACAGGAGGCCCATGTGTGGGTGGGAGACAAAGGTAACGAAGAGTGTGTGCCTGTGTGCCTGTGTGTGTGTGTGTGTGTGTGTGTGTGTGTGTGTGTGTGTGTGCGTGTGTTCCACAGGGAACTGCTACAACCTTTGAAAGAGCAAGGTAAGACACCGACCTGTCCCTCCACAAACACACAAGAGACACAGAGACACACACACACACCTAGAAGTAGAAGTGTTTTTCTTCATTCACATGATGGGCCTTTCCTAACTCATACAGACACACAGACAGAGCTTTCATGCAACACTCGCAAACGCAAGCACAATTTCTCCCACTTTGAGATTGCGGTTTGGCAGCCAGCTATCACATTACAAATCCCAGGCCGGAGGGGTAACCATGGCAACTCCTTCCAAAATACCCCTGCCGCCCATGGAGGGAAGAAAGGGTCGTTTGCGCCCTTCGCTCTCCTCCGCTGCCGTCTTTATACTGCCAATGGAGTGGAACTCCTGACGCAGACAGGGATACCTTCTCTGACGCACCTCTGGAACACCGGGGGCCCTGAGCCGCCCTTTCTTCTCGGTCCCCCCACAGTTCACTGCTTTCCTTCCACCCCGCCCTCCCGAGGGGCTTTCCTTTTCCCCTAGCTTTTAATGACACAACCGTAATAAACTGCGTTAATGGGTCCTCCGAACTGTAGGCTAGGCTAAGCTAGGTGCCTCTCTCCTCCTCCCTCCCTTTCCTTCCCACTCTCTCCTCCAGAGGTAGAGGGGGCTCCTCGTGGCCCTTCAGGCGCAGCACAGGAGGAGCTTGTGCCTACTCTTCCCAGCACATCCATCAACGCCTCTCCAACTTCAAGCCACCTATATGTCCTCTACTTCTGTTCTTCCATGAACTTGCAAAATGTTAGACCCCAAAATCAGTCCACGCAAACTGCGGTAGTTTTCTCCCTTAATGTAAAGTAAAGAGGAATATTAAGTCAATGGTATAACACTGTGTGCCCTTTGATCATCCTTGACAAGGGTGTAGGAGGGGGGGCTCTGGGGTTGGGATGGGGCACTTAGGGCCCTGAAGCTGCAACTTTGTAAGTGAATAGTATGTGTTTGTGTGGAGGGAGCGTGGAGTGTCCTGGGACAGCTGGAGGCTGGAATGCTGCTGCAGCAGATTGTCAGATAAGCAGCTGTGTGCGTTAGGGGGAAAGGAGAGCCAGGCACGCTAACAACTACCGCAACTAGCCGCTGGAAAACACTCCCGCTGCTGCATGTCAATGGGAAGTCCGAGGCAATTACAATTGTGTTCAGCAATACTTTTGGGAGATAATAAGTGTCACTGAGCATGTGGATGGATGAGGGGAATTATGCTGCTGGAGTCGTTTGAGATGATGCTTTTCTTTTCTTCTGCGAAACGTTTTCATCGCTGAATCCACTGTAAAATGAATTTTAGTTGACCACAGCTACTTATAACTTCTGACAGCCAACGTTCACGGCTACAGATAGTGAATGTTTGATATTTCAAATACACATTTTAATTAAAGCTGGGGCTGTACGGATTGACGAAACACTTATTTAACAATATATTTTCAATATGTGGCTGTGGTGAGTAGTCTAGTATAACACTGTATTAAATAGTTTCATATCAAATTCCAAAATAATTTGATCGATATGTTATTGTATCGGACAATAATTCTTTATTGCAAAAAGTTGTTTGAAAGTTACCTTTTGTTCATTAAATGATCAAAGCATCTATTCATATACATTACAGTGTTTGAGGAGGCAGAGTTTAATACACGGTGTAAGTTAAGAGCTTAAGAGCTCAGCACACGGAGACTGTGTTTCTGTGTGTGTGTGTGTGTGTGTGTGTGTGTGTGTGTGTGTGTGTGTGTGTGTGTGTGTGTGTGTGTGTGTGTGGACACCACTTGCTCGATTTACTCACAACAGCTGCAGTACAACTTTAGGATTTTAATTTGGATGAAATATTTGCGGCTTGGTATTGCATACCATGAATCAAGTGTTTTCGCCAACGCCTTAACACCCTCTCTCACCAGTTTGAACGTGCTCCATGTCTCTACATAGATGTGCAGTCATGATGTGTGTAATGTTCTTCGACCCCTAGCTTTCCTAGTCCTAAGGTCAGTGACTCAGGTATTAATGCCTGCATGCATTATGCATTTTTTTTTTCTTTCAGTCGCCTTAATGTGATGCAACAAATAAAATACATTCTATACTGGAAAAGCAAGATAAAGCCAAATCCATGTGATGTTACAGACCTCTTCAGGGGTAATGTTTATGCCAGTTAATTCACCCACGGGCTGGAATGATCCCTTCAGGGCTGAGAGAACCAAAACAATTGCTGCATACAATTGGCCTTACATTGATACATACAAGTTAAATATAAGAGACCTGTCCACAAATCGTATCTATCGAAAAATGTTACGGGAGCTAGAAGTTATGGACTTGATTTGAAATTGACCCACGAACAACCAGTCGAAAGGAAGTCCCAGTCCGGATATCCGCTGGCTACTCCAGAACCCCGGCAATATAGCAGCTTGCCCCCAGAGGCTTAGAGGTCAGACCAAAAGCCGACTCTTCACTTCACCGAGGCACTTCACTTCACTTCACAATCTCCATTTCATGTCAAAGACTAATTGTTGTCCCCTAATGAGGACACACCCGGTGATCAGATATTGCTGTGAGTCCACTTGGATGCATTCTGCTATGCTACATATTGGCAGACAGATCCTAGACTCGTGTCAATACAACGGGAATAAATTAGATAAAATACAATTTGGACCTGGCCCTCACTCGGGTCACAGTTAATTAAGACTGGAATGGACCTGTGAGGATCCATAGCATGAGCTAGTGTAAATACTAACGGTTTGTGGGGCGAGTGAAAATAAATGGTCTTTGAGAAATAATTTCATGAGGTAGTGTCAACCACTCTAAGTTCTGTAAACGTAAGAGCTCTTTGTATGTGCAACGCAGTGAAGACACTCACCAAACTGTATCCTGGTGCGGACTGCTCCGACAGGGACGTTGTAGATCTTCTCCAGGTAGTTCTTTATGTCACACTTGGTCATTCTGTGCAGACATGTACGGAGCAAACAGAGACGAGAAAAACACACAAACAAGGAGAGAAGAGGAGAACAGGGGTTAAACAAGGCATCCAGCATCAGGGTTTGCGTGGGGAGTGGTTTGAGCACGTGTAAGGTTACACACTGGATCACTGTCCATCAAATAACACCGCATTCACTTCATTGACACCTACAGAGGAATGATACAGCCTATTTCCACACTGCATTCCCATAAGCTCTGCTGTTATATTACCTACTGTAACTGACAGGACACTCCCCTATATGGTATATACTCATATTCAGCTTTTATTATCTGGACCATAAAGTGGAGAGAAGAGAAATGTGAGTGTCAGTGTTCATCCAATTAGCTGTCTGCATGTATTGATCGCGCCCGGTGAAACCCTACACAGGAAGTAGACCTGGCACCAACTGATCCGGTGGGCCAGCCCAGCTAAAGCTCGCCCACTGGGCAGCATTTGGAATGGATTGCTTTGAACAGAGGAAGAAAGGCTTTTAACTGCTAATCAATCTAGCCAATTGGATTAGCCTGGTAGAGAGCACTTCCCAAATGCGTCCGACAAAGTGCTTAATAGCGACGCTGTGGTCTGACATGAGTGCCTCGGATGTGGCGTCTTCTATCACCTCATTTGTTTCTTTGATAGAACAGAATAATGTAATAGTCTCTATTTTTATTCAGAGGAAATAGCACAATACCTTGAGCTGCTGTAACAATATTAGGCGAAGCAAACATTTGCCTGAGAAAATCCCATCTGTGAACACAAAGACTCTTTGTACCTAAGAATGACATCATATATGTTTCCATGCTGTACAAACAATTTCCTTGTCCTCTATAATACGCTAAATGTTGGCAACGCTTCCACTGATTTGACCTGCTAAGTTGTGTTTATCAAGCAAGCTGGGCTTACATTTACAACACTTGATTACCTATTTCCACATTTGATTTCCCCATTACAGAAGCAGGGTGGTTTGATGGGGTGACTCTTGAGTATGGTATGGTTTTTCAACCAAACGCCAACGTCAGGCAGCTGCCTTTGAGAAACAAGAGAACTAAGCAGTCACTGAGCTCTCCCTCTCAGACCCAGTTCTGGTCTAGGGCTACTGGGGGTGTTAGGGTGAAGGAGTTTCTGCATCACTGTGTGACGAAAGCTGTAAACAAAACTTGTTAAGGTCCCCTTAGAACCGTTTGTCTGCCTTTACCCATTCGAGAATAGAGAAATGTGTTTCTGATGTGGCATGCAGATGCGCCTTTCTGCTCCATTTGCACCCACCTCCCCCATAACCCCCATCTCACAGTGTGTGTGCTGGAGGGCAGTGAAGCAGAGCGGCCTGACCGGGGGTACTTGAGATCAAGAGAGGAAGAAAGAGAGAGTGATATCGCTGAGAGACAGGTTTTCCTAGAAAGCAGGGGCGGGGAACTGGAGGAAAGGAAAGTGGCTTGGGGACTGCGAAGTCTCGTCTGGATCATTAGCAGAGGGGAACACTGATCCTGATTAATGGGGAGAATCTAAATCCTGCTGCTTTCAACACTCAAATTATCCAGTCACCACAAACACAGAGCTATATGAAATATGCACAAGCATGGTCGTGTTACTCTGCACAAGATGCCTGCACATGTACTTATATGTTTGATGAACTGGTGTTTAAAAAGAAAATACACAACACAAAGATAAAGAAAACCCGAGAACACAAATCAAACTTATACATTAGTATTTATCAATAGCAGTAATAAGTAAAATGGAAAATGCAACAAACATTCATACATACCGGCTACTAATTTATATAGAACACTATATTTATAGATTAACAATGAATACATCCACACACACACACACACACATACAGAACACTAGCTTGAGAGGGGTTACATTAGATAGACGTTTTTCTCTGACCTGAGTCCTTACATGACTCCCATTTCAGCTCAAACTGGAATCCAGTCTGAGATAAAGCCTTGGGGTGAAAGTTGAGGAGAAAATGTCAAGTTAAGCGGGTACATAAACAAGGCTAAACTTAGACAAAGGGCGTGGTGTCTCCAAAAGTGATGCAGCTAGCATCTGATCATCATCCCAGTATAAACACCCATCCTTCTCCACAAGCTAACCTTTCACACCTCTGCCTTACAGAAAGAATGAAAACCTGCCTCGAGCAACTGCCAGGGCTAAAAGGCATCGTTCCTCAGCAACTGGGGTATATTTATACGCAAACACACATGCTACAAAGATCCCTCGCCCAAGATGATGAAAGAACTCCAAAAGCAAAACCTAGAAGGGCATCAGATCACGCAAACGATGGATTAAGTTCAACTACGGTACGTTGTTGCCGAGCAGGTTTAAAACAAGAACACTGGCATCATTGTGAGAAAACAATTCAAAAAGTTATATTGTTCTGCATTGTTCAGGGGGAGGTGTAAAGGAGAGATGTAAGACCTAAATCTGATATCAAGTAGTGCTCAAAGAAATAGGTCTCTGGAGGGATGCAGGCACAGATGAAGAAATAGGGTAAACCTGATGCCTTTGTTCAGCCCCGCTGTGACATACTTGTTTGTGTGTGACAATATAGCAGATTTGTGAATCTGCAGATTAACCCGCACACCTCTATCAGCTGCTCTCAAATGTAATCCTTCCTCTGCAATGAATCCACATGCTCCTGGATATTTCCCATTCTCAAATGTGATCTAACTCGCACTGAGCCAAGAAGATTGCGAGTATCAGTTCCAGCAGTTTAAAGTCCATTTACACCTGTGCATATGAGAGAAGTAGGTGAAAGGGCACAGTCAGAAAAGTGCAAGGCAGGACAGAGGCAGCTTTGACGGTGTTTGACAATAGGGATAGTGAATGTATTCTGAAATCTCAGAGACTACATGCCACTTGTCTTTTAATGCGCTGGTGCTAAAAGAACATCTGCCAAGTGAATGGGTGTACTCTCTTGTACATAAAGGACGCCCTATACAGCCACCCACTCACAAATAATACACAATATGCACTGAAATACCAAAGTTAAGCAGATCTGAATAATACTTGTAAAGGCTGAAATCTCTCTTTATATCCGACGGTAAAGAAAACAAGAAATTGGTGGTTTAAGACGTACCGTGAAACCTGGTTAGAATACGAGTACCTTTGTTGCTCGTCATTCCCCTTTCTGTCCATGTTTCATGTCTCAAAGGCAAACTATCAAATAAAGACAAAAATTATTATTTGGTATTGGAAGGTCCTCAACACAATTTAAAAAAGAAAAAGGCTGCATTCATAAACTCTTTTACTTGAATGTAGATAGATTGAAATAAGTATAGAGTATATCACTCGAATGTACATGTACTGTTTGACTCTGAAAGTTGAATGATTGCAAATACCAAAATATGTCTCAATTTTTCAAGAACTGAAAGTATTGGATTTGAGTTTAGAAGAGACTCAACACTGTATTGCATCAATGTTACTCCTTACAAGTTCATGAGACTAAACCTTAAAACATGTACAAAACTGGAAAGCAAATTATTATGACCTAAAAAGGTTGATAAAATCCACAAAAAGGAGAAAAGGTCAGTCAATTGTGACGTTTTAAGACAACGTATTTGCAAAATACTCAACTATGGCGATTCTTCGGTGAAGACAGGTTCAATGTTTCAGTCAAACAACTCCTGAGGCATCAGTTATCTTGGTAACATTATCGAATGTGTATGTATAGTTCAAACATATCCTCAATATATGACCCATACTAACATATAATTTAGTATGAGAGGGCATACCGATGTGGACCCTTTTCTCAGGTCAACAACAAACAATTGGTTTAGCGGTGGGAAAGTGGGCAACTGAAAAAAATGTTATTTGAAAAACTATGTCAATCTGGTAGTTCAGTTTCATCTTGGTCATCATGGTGAGTCATGCTTCAAAAATTGGTGTGTGTACTCTGCTGTATAAACTGAATGTCGTGCCACAGAATTAGCAATCACTATAACAACATTTGATCCAAAGAATGCTGTTGACATGTCCTTCTAGTTTTAAGTTGAACATTACTTTGTATCGAGATGATTCAGTGACCATCGTGCTTCTTGTGGCTACCATGAATCCTCCTTGGAAAGGTTGCTTGTTTTTGCAACTTGACTTGGCAAACCACTGAAAAGCTTTTAATGTGGTTCCTTGTTTGATAGAAACTGGGCTGCATCTACATTTGGGCTTTTTATGGGGCCTTTTTGGTCGGCAGATCAACTTTAAGTATTACAAGGGAATGGAAAAGAAGAGGATGCAGCCACACATCGAGGTGATGCAGAGTTGCAGGCTACAGGCGCTTACGGCAGTTTGGAGGAGTCTCAATCCTTCAACACGTCATCAACTATGTGGCCTCTTTCTTCTGTATGTAATTTGCCTCACATTACTCTGAAAAATCATTGTAAAAAAATGGTGACTGCCAAACCGCCATCAAGCTTGACACAGATGTTATTTTTATAATTTGCTGACAGACTTTTCAGTTTGAGTTGCCATTGTATCAGCTAATACAGCAAAATTATGTAATGGTTTAAGTGAAAAATATGATGACATGCATGCCAAACAAGAATAGGAACAGCGTGCGTGCGTACGTACATACGTAACTAGCAACTTCAAACCGCTGGTCTCAAAAGAGCAGGAGCATTCCTCAGTAACAAACAGCTGAATTGTCCCTCTGATATGTTTTAATAATCCTCTCAGACTTAATTTAATGTGTAACCTTTATTAACACACTGTACAGCAAACATCTAAGGTACACCAACCAGTCTACACACACACACACACACACACACACACACACACACACACACACACACACACACACACACACACACACACACACACAACATCAAAGTACATTGTGTCAGAGCGGCTTAGTGGTGAGAATGAAACAGGAGAGTTGTTTTCTGCGCAGATGAAAGGCAATAGAAAGCCGCTCCTTATTGTCAGCCTGCCCCATTGTCGGGTTTGGGTTGAGATACGCACACTCACTACTTTAACCCTCCCATCTGCAGAGACAATACATGCACAGAAGTTGCTCAACACTAAGTATCAAGATCATAATAGCATACTTTGTTTAGAGGGAAAGCCATTAAGGAACCCGAGACTTAGGGAGAGAAGAGACAGTTGAGAAGTTGAGAGTATAAGAGCAGCGTGTGAAGGATTAGATTTATTGTTCGGGTTTTGGTCTGACAATGGAAAAGAAATAGATCAAAGAACAGGTCACCAGAAGTCACTTCACTACTGACAGAGAGACAGGTCATTAAAGACTCGACAGTTAGTTACACTCCTCTACTGGCTCGCTAAATGACTTCCTATGACATAAACCAAGTTTAATTAGCGTGAAAAATAACCCAGTTTCCAACTTGAGCCCTGTGCTAATGAATTGGAACGAGCAGTAACATAGTGATTGCCATGGCGATCATAACACTGTTGGATCCAACAGGTTCTCAACACTTGTCAGAGTGGAAAGACAATGTGAGCTGTTGTGTAGCGGGGTCATTTTGTTCATGTCCGATTACAGTGAGAAACCGCAGCATGGTCTTGTTTCATAGTTATTAGACAGCATGGTAGCATGAAATGTGACTGATTCGTGGACCGAACACAACGCTCAGCGTGTTCTTTTCTTTGTGTGTGTGTGTGTGTGTGTGTGTGTGTGTGTGTGTGTGTGTGTGTGTGTGTGTGTGTGTGTGTGTGTGTGTGTGTGTACACAAGAGGTGTGTGTGTGTGTATGTGTGTGTGTGTGTGTGTGTGTGTGTGTGTGGGTGTAAACCCAGAAACTTGATGATGTTCCTTCAAGAGTGGAGAGGAAATACTAACATAGTACAAAAGGTTTGAGAACAATCAAAAAGACAAACAAATATGTCCCTCCAGCAGGTAGAAAGAGAAGTACGAGGGAACACAGTCCAGGTGTCTCAAAAGGTGTGCCAAAGAGGGATTGGTTTTTGGATGCGTTGCAAAGTGTTTAAGAAAAGCACAATAAACAGCGGAGCCCGGGGTGGGACAGAGGAAGACATGCGCAGATGATAGCAAGCGAGAGATACTGCAAACAAGCAGGACAACTGAAGCAGGAGAGAAGAAAACCAACAGCCATTTATATCTAGCTCCCAGGTGTCAATGAGATAAAGGCCACTATGTGTTATTGTCTCGAGAACGCCAACATTATCACTTCTCATTAACAGCTGCTCGGCAATGCAACTTTTCCACGCCAAAACCGCCTACCCTCGAGAGTCATAACTATAACAGCTTTCACTGCCGTAATGACTCAGGCTCATCAATAAGCTGGGAGTGGGAGTGATATTTGGTTTGTGTCGCTGTCTCTCCATCGGTGTCCATTTACTTCATTGTGTGTACGAAAAGTTAAAAAAAATAAAATAACAGTGTTTCAAGTACACACCGAGGCCCCAGCAGCATATCAATCAGCCATGCACCTCTCCCAGGCATCAAAGACTGTGAGGAAAAAACCCTTACACACCCTTATAAACACACACGCACCCTGCACTTACCCACTTTTGTGCATATATACACAAAGACACACACACCAGTTTCACAAACTGACTAACCCACACTGACAAGCGCGCGCGCACACACACACAATTACATAAGCACCCTAGGAGTTTGGCAGAGAGGAGGCAAGAATCAGAGTGGGAGGCCAGGCACCTGGATGAACAGATTACGGTCTAAACCCCACCAGAGACACATAGATGATCTGCCTCAAACTTCAATTTTTCCTCCCAGTGTGGGCTCTGGCGCGCTCATCACCTGAGGAGCAATGCTAACCTCAGTGACCTTGGCTCGCGGAGGCAGTCGAAAATCAGCTCATCACTGCTAAGTGCTGACTGGAAGCGACCTCCTGTTGAGTTTCATGACGGAATGTGTTGTCCAAGCCAGTGTTCATTTGGTTAACAAAAACTATGACTAAATATGTTCGGCAACGCCCCCCCCCCCCCACATTACTGAGATGAGATGATAACCCCGCTGCACAGACATCATAACACACTTGCTGTTAACAATATTGCACGTTGATATCGTCAACAACAAAAGGAAAAGACTAAAAATGTATTCTCAAACATTTATATATTTCTTTTTTTTTTTTAATGCAGCTGTTCATTTTCCTGTGCTGCACGCGCAATATCAAGTCTACACAAGTAGCACACAATGAGCAGTCATGAGGACTGAGTTACTACTCTGAGGTCTTTGGAGAAAGAAACAGTGACTTTTCGGTCTGGACTAGATTGACTGAAAAATTCAATATATAATTTAAAAAAACAGTTAACTTAAATAGTTATTGTTTTCTCTGATAAGGTAAGACTAAAATGACAAGGCTTTTAATCACTCACTGTCATGTTCAAGAAACCAGTTTGAGATGGCTTGAGCTTTGAGACGTGATGCGTTATCCTGCTGTAAGTAGGTGGTCCTAAAGGGAATACTCAGCTCGGCTATGGTGTTCAAATGATGCTCAATTGCTACTAAGGGGCCCAAGAAAATATCCCCCACACCATTACACCTCCAGCAGCCTGAACCGTTGTTACGAGGCAGGATGGATCTGTGCTTTCATGTTGTTTATGCCATATTCTGACCCTACCATCTGAATATCGCAGCAGAAATCAGGACTCATCAGACCAGGCAACGATTTTCCAATCTTCTCTTGCCCAATTTTGGAGAGCCAGTGCCAATTGTAGCCTCATTTTCCCGATGTTAACGAGTGGTTATTTGAGTTACTTGCCTTTCTATCTGCTCCAACCAGTCTGGCTATTCTCCTCTGACATTTGCAATAAACAAGGCAGTTTTGCCCAGAGAACTGCCGCTCACTGCATATTTTCTTGTTTTTCGGACTATTCTTTGTAAACCTTCAAGATGGTTGTGCGTGAAAATCCCAGTTCATCGTCAGCTTTTGCAATACTCAAACCAGCATGTCTGGCACCAACAACCATGCCAAGTTCACAGTCACTTAAAACATCTTTCTTCCTCATTCTGATGCTCGGCCTGAACATCAGCAGATCGTCTTGACCACGTCGAAATGCATTGAGTTGTTGCCACGTGATTAGCCTATTAGATATTTGCATTAACAAGCAGTTAAACATAAAGTGGTCTCACACACAAACACACACACACATGCACGCACGCACGCGCACGCACGCGCACGCACGCACACGCACGCGCACACACACGCACGAGTTTTGGAAAACAATCAAGAACATTTTGCTTTCATTTTTGTGAAGATATTAATATTGGCTCCCCTAGATGACGAATGTTTGACGTCTTGCTGTTTACAACATGGCTCAAGCCTCCACTGCAGCACCAAATAAAAGCGTGTTTGACCTCACCTCACCATTGCAACTGAGCTCATTGAAGACAGCCATGAGGCGGTAAGAGCTGACTTTACTGTTCAGGACTGAGCCAGCGATTCCTGTTCTTGAGGCTGTCACGCCACCTGGTGGCCATGATGCCCAACTCCAGCTACATAGTACTGGTCCAGCAACACCGCTACCGTGCCAGTAAAAACAAATTAATGCAGCCTAAAACATGAAGCATATGTACACTATACTCAAACAAAAGTAATAGCCTGAAATAATTTTAATGCAAAATAAAACAACAGATTTTGTGAGTCGTTTAGCCTTTAGATTGATGCATGTCTACAAATTCACCTTTGAGAAGTGCAGTTTCAGATGAATAGAGTCACTGTAGTATGTATTGTATGGCTCTATGGAGAAATATACTATAAATTAAATTGTCTATTAAATAAAATTGCATTAGATCAGATGCTTCCAATCAGATTTGATATTTGTAATAAGGATTAATTAATAACAATGGACATTATCAATAAATAGTAAGAAATGTGTGCTAAATTTGGTCTGAAAACTGTATATTGAAAATTAAAGCCAGAAGCTGATTGTGGCAATTTGCAAGTGAATTTCTAAAGGTAAATAGGCAAAAACAAGACAACCAAATAATGATTGTTTAACGTTTCTTCTATACATGTACATCAACACAAATACCTGTACTTCTTTCCATTTCATCACAGTAGTAGTAATTATTACATAACAAACAAGCAATACACCAATTGTGACTCTTCTCGAGGGACATAAATGTGGCATCAGAATACCAAAATGCAAGTTGAAGCAAACTATTTTAAGTCACAGTAAACTTACACAAGCATATAATCATTTTACCTCACTTTTTAATAGCAGGAAGCACTAGGGATCATAGACTGACGAATATGATCTGCAAACCATCTGTTTTTCATTTAGATTTTCCCATTTCAAAAAAATAAAAAACAAACATCTAAGAAGTTGCTGAACACTAAATAAGTGTCAAAGTTTGGCATCAGTATAAAGTTTTTTGTCCATTACTTCATAAAATATATTTTTTTTAAATTCAGGTGACCAGTTTGATACTGCACAGACAAAGATTAGCCACATTTATGTTGGACAATCATGGCTTTTTGGTGGTATTATATGTACAGTAGTACAATCCACGCACCTGAGGAAGGTGTAATATTCTAAGTAAAAATGGATTTTTTAACATACATATAGCTTACAACACATGCAACTTGACTTCCTAAAGAGATTATATACCCAACAGATGATTCAAACGTAATATAATTAAACCACGACACCATATGGTTAACAGCCATACAATCAACAGAATATTAAATTGGCAACACATTTTGTGAATTAATCATTTAAGTCATGGGGAAATGTGGTGGGTATTTTTCACTTTGTTATTTCATAAACAGAATCATTGTATTTCTCTAATGCATCTCTGCCTGATGACGAAGATCTGTAACAAAAGACTTACTCCATTGGGATGCGAAACTGGACAGTGTCAGGAGGCTGCTCTTTACCGGGCCTCACCAGGGTCAGGAACCAGTTGGGTCTGAAGATCCTCAGCTGAGGGTTTCCCAACTGGTAGAGAGGGTATCTGAGGAGAGAAAGACTTGCATCATCTCCGGTATCATTCCCAGACATCCTGTAGTTGATACAATCCCACTAACAACTGGGAGGATATTAGAGAACAAGTAATCATGTAGAATTAAGTGGTAAAATTATCTATAGCCTTTTGTTGTCAAAAGTTGTTAAAAGCAGAAATAAAAAATAAAAAAAGATCTGTTTCAAAAGAGAGCTCTGTAATGAAAACCCTCAGGATGTGATCACTGTTTGTGGTTTGCCATCCAAATCACACAAACCGCATGCTGTGCCTTGATGTGATGTATGTAATGACGTATGGAAATGCTTGGCTGCTAAACGCTCCACCATGTTCAGCAGCTGGTCAAAAACTTTGTCTGCTGTTTGGTGGTGGGCAGGAGGTGTAGACAGGGTTTACTAAAATCAGCGAAAACCTTTTAAAATATCTTCATGCCCTGCTCACTTGAAAATGACATGTTTAAATTGTTGGCAGTGGTACAAAAGAGAGGTAATGTCTTTCCTTACATTTGCCCACAGTGAAAAATTTGAAAGAAATACAATGTCACTTTATTTTAAGACAATACAAAGGTGATGGCCAGAGGAGAAATACATGAGCTCCCTGCCTGCACACAGTTTTGCTGAAACTACAATGAGGAATTACCAACATTACAGATACGTCGCCTACATACAGTTTTACATCCAAATAAGATTTAGATAATAGTTCCACTGTTTGCTTATAACCTGCCTGACCGTCTACCTGCTCGTTTGTTGCCCTCTCATACTTCACTGTAGCTCTTCCCACCGGAAGCAAATCATTAATTTGGTGAGTACAATGTTATTGTTACCAATAATAATGATAGTCATAACTACAAAATAAAAATCTGAATGGAGGTATATGTTAACCCTATTTCATACCATCAGGCACAAACACAAACTCTAGACATTGGGGAATACAATATTATCAAACCAGACATTTAATTACATTAATTTGAAATCAAAGTCAAACATGACTGAATGAATTACAATGACAGCTTTGCACAAGACAAGTAAAGACATGGTAACCTGCACCGTTACTGTAACGTTACTACGACCCGAGCTACGTGTTTACGGCAGAGTGTATTTAGCATCGCTGGATAATTCTGGATAAGTTCTTGTTACGTGACGTCATTCTAACAGAGACAGTGAGCACGCCGACGATGTGTACAATAAATGAAAAAAAACGTGTGCAAAAACGTGTCTGCTTTCAAACATGGGGGTCAGTTGGAAGCCCAAGACATGCTAAGGTTAGCTGGGTTTGCTCGTCTACCAACATGACAGAGAAGAGGACGATTAAAGATTAAACCTCTGTCTGTGTCCTTTTGCTTATTCACGCCTAGAAAATAGGAGACACACTTACAGTAGTCTTTTTACTGGCATCGCTGGAAAGGTTTGTTCCGAGACAGCAGCCAGGTAGTTGTTTTGTAGTCTTTTTAAGGTTGTCAAAAATCGACGCGTGCATGGATGTACTTCCGGGGGCACTCGCACGGCGCATGCGCAACGGATACGCAACTATGCCCTTGAAGTAAACTTCACAAGTCTGCAGCATTGAGATATTTATGGCCTGCAGCTTTAAAACACGGATTCAAAGTACACTGTGGGTATTTATAGCACACACAATAAACAGTTACATTAATGATAACCCAGTGAGAAGATGTTTTGTTATTGAAGACAAACCTGTTGATGCAGTGCTGACAAGTCAATCTAGTCAATTTGCTGAATGTTTCCCAAATCTCTTAATTCTTCCACATTTTGTCACACTTTAAATATGTATTCTGCAATTTTAATATAATCTTGCCATTTGAAATAAACACACATGCAAAAAAGTGTTTATACATATGCAAATACAGATGATATCAAGGCATGTTTCATTTTATCGTGAAAAAAAGATCACATGCGCATGTCCTGTGTATATTCATTACAGTTTGATAGTGGAGAGGTATCCATAAATGGTCATTTAGATAGTGATAATGAAACTAAATTAGTGCCTTACTATGCAAAATATTCAATTGACACTTCAAACTAGAAAATTGCTATAATTGTCCTGTAAATACATGTTTCCCATGACCAACTCCTTTAATCTCCTCCTTGGATAACAGCAGAGTTCATACTCTTTTTAAGAATGGGTTTCCATTTTGGGAATGTCCCTGCTGTGTGCACTTTCTCAGGGCACATATGATGAGACAGCAGCAGAGGGAGACCTCGTCCCATCTCTCCTTCAGTCCCTTTGCCCCGCTGTCTGACCTCACCACTACCACGTGCATGCAACGGGGCCGGGGGTAAGAGTGATTGAAGGCCCCCTGAGTGGAACATGAGTCCCTGGCTCAGCTGGTTCAGACCTGGCAGGAAATGGACCACACTGACAGCCCACACTATGCCAAGAAGGGAAGTTTCCATCAGTTAAGATGCCAGTGAGTGTGTGTATGTGTGCATGGACGGTGCTTGAGGGCAGTCATTTGATCATTATGCAGTTGTTGTAATGTTTACCAGTTGGAACAGGTATTTATCACACCATATCAGAGTGTCATGTCATCACTACAGTTATCCAGTCGATTTCTTTTAGTTTTTTGCCTCAAGAAAAAGAAATGTTCACTGACATCAGTTCCTTGATTGTTTACTTGTTTGTTGCTGTGGAACTGGTTGGTCTGACAGCTGATATGAGAGCATACAGTACTGGAGATTTATAAAGGAGGTGAGGCGCAGGTGGGGAAGTGTCTTTCAATGTAATGTGTACTGGCCACTGCATATTATGCATTAAAACATTAGATTGTTCAAAAAAATTAATTATTAAGTTATATTGAATTCGATTAACTCTAAAATCGATGATTCGATATACATATAGCGTGTTGATTAGAGTACCACCTGTAATAGTCAAGCTCTACCAGTAACATATCATTTATGCATGACATAAGAGCAGTCATTTGCGACTTGTTGTTTGCTGGATTAGCCAGAAATATGCCTTCCCTTTCTTTCATGATTATTGTCTGTGCATACCATACCTGAGAAAGTGTGAAGTATAGTAAAATAAAAAAAGTGCTTCCTCAGTTCAACTTCCGGGTCTGAAAAGTGAGGCTGAAGGCTGAAGTGCCTTAAATGTGCATTCCTTCTAATGGCCAGCAGGGGGCGACTCCTTTGGAAGCAAAAATAAGTCAGATTGTATGACTCTACTTCTCACTTGATTTATTACTTCAGTAAACATTATAAACATGAGTTTATGGTCTCAATCGCATGCTTTAAGTCTTATTCAATACAGCATGGTGTTTATTTTGCAAATTAGTTTCCCATTTAGAGTGAATTAGACCATAAAGCAGGGTATGCTTTAGGGCGTGGCTACTTTATGATTGTCAGGTCACTACCACGGCGTTGTCAGGTCTGGGTGTTGTCTGTGTTTTCGTCTTAAAACTTTGACCCTTTTAGAGTGTGTTTTCAGTTCGTGAAAGCTAATTGTAACATTTTGGTCGCCTAAAAATGCCTTAATTAGCATTTGGTTGTACTTAGCTCCATCCTCTAGTGTCACGTCTGGTTACAAAAAGCCAAGATAGCGACGGCTGAAATGTAGAACTCAAGGCTTTAAAGCAGCAGTCTACAAACAAAGTACAGTAGATTCTTAAATACAGTCTATGTACAGTACTTATTAATTAACTTGACTGTGAAGAAATACACTTGATACATAAGGAATACAAGGCTGTGCTATCAACTGAGGAAATAAGGCAACTGCCTCAATGCCACAGAATCTTAGGGGAAATAAAAATGCCCCAGGTTCACTGTGTCGCAAGAAATATATGGTAATTGTATTAATTGATCAATATAGATAATGTGAAATGAAAAGAGCCTTAATTCCAACTGTTTGTTGGGGCCTTTTTAAAGCATCTATACATTGATAAATGCAAAGAGGATTTAACTCCTTGTTTGGGAGAATGATCATTTAGAATAATTCAATTTAAGTACACAATTAAGGGCATGGGTGAGTTCCATGATATTATGACCCTTCTTATGCTACCTTGGCCAGATGCCTGGCAACTGCTGTGGGTGCAGTAGCAGTAGCTGCACTCATGTGCCAATGTTTAGCAAGGCTCCAGCCAGTGCAGTCCAGGCCAGGTCTAAGGGGAGTAGAGGGGAGTAGAGGGGGCCAGCAACATGAACCAGTGCAACCTTCAGCCAAAAGTCCAGTCTCAAACTGTTATCCAACTCTGCCATTTATAGATCAAGCCTGTTTGTTAATGCACACAGTTGGGCTCTTTGATGGAAAATAAAAGTTAACTACATTATCTAATTTCACTGGTTTCCATAAGAATACAAACCCGATTAGTGAGGTTTTATTGCTTTTCAAATGACCGGGGCAAAAGCCTGTTAGAGCTCTGCATGCTCTTGTTATTTTACTCTGCATTTTTTTCCTTTTATTTTTATTTTTGCATATGATTCCGTTTTGCAGAAGTCATATTCAGGTTAATGGCTTGGCCATTCAACTGCCTGGCCTTTATCGTTACGGTACATGTTGTGTGACACACAGTCATACACATGCAAAGACGCACACATGCACAAAGCCTCTCACACACGTGTGTGTATATGCAAACACATAACGTACACCTATACTCGGTTGGACATGTAAGGTTCCTCAATCAATTATTCATTTTTATTATTTCAGACACTCATCAATGCCCTCAGTATCCTTCCAACTAAGTGAGACTTAACTCACACCACTTGTGTGTGTGTGTGTGTGTGTGTGCGTGAGAGAGAGAGAGAGAGAGAACTGGAATGAAGGTTCAGGTCTGGGGCAGTGGAAAGTGGCCGTTTGTGTCACAGTACAAAAAGGGAGAAAGTAAGAGAGGAGGAGGGAGCGCTCTAACAGCAGAGGTGGATAGACGGAAACAGTTCGGTCTACAGCGGGATTGTCCCGCCAAGAGCGGGAGCTGGGGCCACATGGAAACTTTCTCCCTCCGACTCTCAGGCAGCCGGAGGAGAAGTTGTCGGTATTGAATATCCAAGAGAAGAAAAAAGGGAAACAGTAAATTGAAGATCCAGACGTGAAGATGGAAAAGTTTGTCAGTTGAAGTGAATAGTTGTGCACGTAAAGGGACTGTTAAAGTGTTTCTCTGCAAATCCACTTCATCCTTCCATGAGGAATGGACCATATTGACGGCTTGAATCATTTCCCTAAGATATGTGCTAATGGTAACTTGAGTTTTCATGTGCAAGACACCTATTCCGAAGCGTGGCAACTGCAACAGTAGCACCTTGGCTTACTGCATAGAGCTACAGAGAAGTGGATGAGAGGAGCCGGTACAGGAGCATGATCAAAGGCAAAGAGGGCAATTAGTGAGAATCCGGATCCGGTTCAACAGTGGCCTGTTAACGTCTGCGGTGCTCACAGGCGAGTCTCAGACAGTAGGCTTAGGCTACAATATGTTATGTTTGTTATGTACCACAGTCAGGGATGAGGAACAGAACTGTGTCGGGGGAGCCAATTATCATTTTTGGCAGGAGTTGTTTATGAAACCATTCTCATCCCCCGATGACAATCTGTAGCAGATGTTTCATAGATACAAGACTCACACGGCCTCATGCTTGTTATCTATCAAAGTTCACTGAACAAGTCAGTCGATCTATAATCACAGGTTTAGTTATCCTTGTGGCATGGCTCTATCGGACCGCCGCTTTGTTCCAGACTGGAATATCTCAACAACTATTGGATGGATTGGCATGAACTTTGGAACCAACATTTCTGGTGTGAGACTGAATCTGACTTTTGAAGTTTTCATTTATCCAGTTAAATATCTCAACATCTACCAGATGAATTGTAAAAAATGTTTGTACAGACATGGTTTCCAGACAATGAATACTAATGTTAATGGTGATCCCCTGACTACTGAATGTTTTGTACTAAATACCAAATGTTAGTATGGTAACGCGCCAACCTAATTAATTCCGAGAAGTTTTCAATCATTGCCATTTTGAACTTTCTCTTGGCTTCCGGAAGCAGTCCACTTGATACAGTAAAACATAAACCATTAGCTGCTCTACCCACACCTAATTAAACCCTTGCCCCTTTGCCATCAACACTAGATGAGCGGTCAGAGCTAGTGGCCAGTTCGGGTCAGATTCCTCTGTTTTTTCATGTGCCATGTTCACACTCCCGGAGCGATCGGGTGCATGCCACGCAGAAGTCCTCTATCTATTAATAGCCTCAAGGGATGGAGTCGGGGGCAATCTGGATGGCGGGTAAATTTAGACCCTCCCCCCTGGATGTTCCGTTGATGTCATAGGACTGACCTCTGACCCAGGAGCCTGGCCGCCACAAGCCCATGTGAACTTCAATTCATGGGTCCGAATTCAGGCGTGCACACACAAACACATGCAAACACTTATTCATCTCGTACAGTACATGAATATGCACACAAATGCAACATCAGAAACAGTTGGAGGCAAAGAGCTGTATAAATATGTCATCAAAGATGCTCAGTACTCTGCGCCTTCTTATCAGATGACAAGTGACACACTAACTGACATTCTCAAACTAGTCAGTGTGCAGATAGAAGGACAGCTTGCTTCCGGCAAGAATCAAAGTAAAAACAGTATCATCTGTCTTGTTCCTGAGAGTTTGTCATTAAATCGCCTCAAAGTCACACGCGATTAAACGCTGATTTCCAGAGATTTTGAAATCGACTGCAGCCGGAGTGGGACGATTAGGTAGAGTGCTCACACAGGTTCCCACAGCCTTATCCAGTGTCTCTGCCCCTGCCAGAGTTATGTGATGGATTGGGATGGGGGGGCTGACATGCATAAACGGGGATGGGGGCAACTGATCTTCAAGGAATGTCAGCCGACACTCGGCACTGGGATATCTTGTGCACAGCACCGCGGAAGAGACCTTAACCTACAAACATAACAACATTGTTCAAGCCATGATTCCTCTTGTCTTATTTTTGGGTCCGATAAAGTTGTTGTTGGATACCAATAGAGCCATGACCATGTCGAACTATGTTGAAATAAATGGATAGCGACACTGGATTAAATTGAGTCAACATGATCTGCATCCAGTTTAGGTTTCAGAAAGTTATTACAAAAGATATGATTCTGTGAGAACTAAGAGTCGAGCAATGCTTTGTATTGTACATCAATACATTGACTCAGCACATTTGTTGTCAAATAGTAGTCCACCTATACTATGCAGACAATATAACTCATGTCACCATGGATGTTGACAATCCAAATTAAAATGTATGCAACCTTCGACCAATACACCAGCCCCGCTAGCCTTGAGGCACTCATAAACAACATTCCTGCCCTCAAATGTATTCTGCACTCCCCATGAGCCACACAGTACATTAAACTTACACAATCTATAATTTGTATATACATATTGATCATGACCCATAAGCAATTACATACAGCATGTTTGATACTCAATGTAGTTTACAACTTTGGCTAAACTAGTGTCCCTTGCAACATGTTAAGATGCAGATTTTTATTAATTAAGGCTGTAAACAAACCATACATATTTGCGTATCACATCCTGAAATTGTGGTAACAGTGCAATACATATTTATTCTCACACCTCTTCTTTCAGGTTTAGGTATTTTTCTTTAATAAGACATTACTTCGAGTGTGTTTTGTGGGATTCAAACGAAGTGAATTTTGGAAATTTAAGAGTGAAATGGAATAAAAGTAATCTAAAATGACAAATGTAATACTTAGTTATGGTTATAGGTACTTGGCCATGGTCATGGTGAGTAAAGAGCACTGGCCCTAGAGCTTCAGCGGGGAAGTTTGCTGGATGACAGGTGGTTCATCACACTTTGTAAACTGAGCAGAACAGTCAACGCAAACTGTCTCAAAGCCATTTTAACCTCGACATCCCAAATCCCACGTATGCAAACCACATTTTCATAACCAACTAAATTCTGGGACTAATAAAAGCAATTGATTAAACACTAGAAATGTATTATTTACCTCTTGACCAGTTTGATTAATAAGCCCTTAAATGTAGCCAATTAATTTAAACACACGTGGCATGAATACTTCACAGGACTTAACTATCCCACTGCTAAGCTACTTGTGATTTCGAAATCAGTTTCAGACATCACTCTTTGCTTTCCATTAAAATATGGAACACCACATGATCAAATTCAGATAGGGCATGGCAAATGACGCCCTGCCCGTCTACCAAACCACCGGATGTCAAGTCTCCACAGTCTTTACGCACGGAGAGCGCACGGAGAGTTTGCAAGCACGCATGGGGATCCCTCCCTTTCAGGCTGTCCGTGGCCTCCTCGCCCCGGCGGGCAGTTCCAAGACTCAGCCAAACCCTCCTGATCCCCCATTTCCCTCTCTCTACCTTTCCTCTGAAGAAACAACCCGGCATTACGTCAGAAAGTGCAGGGCAAGCAAGACAGCGTCTTAGGAGCTATTCGTAGGCATTGCTGCCAAACCCGGCTTGGGGCTGCTCACGAGCTCACTGCAGTCAATGCAATTTACAAATGCAACTCTTTCAAAACAGCAGCAGTATGTGGTAAGTCACTTATTCATTCATACTGTTTTATTTCCTCGCTTGGATTTTTTTTTTTCTCACAGCTTTCTTCACATGACAGGTCACTGTTGCAGGCACAATTGCGCAAAACAACAACAGTGTAAACGGTGTAAAGATAAAGAGTAGGCTGGTTTACCCTGTAGCCTCACTGAAAACACCATGACATGATGAAGCAACAGAGATTTTTTACGCACAGAGATTTCTGCAGCATTTTTTGTGTTTGATTTTTTTGCTGATCTCAAAGACAACATGCCCCACGCTCGAAATAGGAATCCTAGCCCCATCCCAGAGGTAACATGGGACACAGGATTGAAAGAGATGAACGAGACTTGGAAAGGAGCTATTGCCTGTCTCGGGGTGGCCGTCTTCTTTGTCATGACCATCGGGATCATATATTGGCAGGTGGTGGACCAGCCCAACAAGAACTGGATCCTCAGGGGGACTTTTAGCGGACTGATCTGGGAGAGAAGAACCCACTCGCTGGTCATACAGACCCTAACGGAGGACAAGACCTACGTGGAGATAGACGTCGGGAACGTGGGGAACCCCGACATCGAGGTTCCCTTCGTGAGGAACTTGTGCTGGCTGAATAAAACGGAGTTCTGCTATACGTGGGACTCGGTGGCCGAGGTGAAAATCTCGCTGGAGGTGAACGAGGAGACGGAGACGGAGTGTTACAGTATGACTTGGACGCCGGTGCACTGTCATGTGGAGCTGAAGGTAGGGTTTCTCTCAGTCGCACTAAACACAGTCAGTCTTAATCAAATGCCATTTTACGCACAATGTTATGTGCAAAAAAGCAGTTTTGCATTTGGAACTTCCGTGCCTCAATTTGCTGTTTATTCAGTATCCATTGTCATGTGATCGCGCTTGACTGTTGTGATATTAATGAACAAAACATATATTTGCAGAAGGCCCCTGTTAATTGTTTAAAAACACGATATCCGGCGTTTATTCCTCTCATATAAATCAGTTTCAAGGTCTATCTAAATGTCCCTGATGTTAACCACCACCGAATTAAGAGACTGTATTCAAATTAAATAAAAATAACTGTCTAAAAAACAGTGTTTACGCCAATGTCATAAATATATTGGCTCATATGATTGAAATAAAAAATAAATAAAAAAATAAGCCTGCAATTATGTAAGGTCAATTTCGTTTTGTGGGATTTGGTTCAACACAAATTCTTAAGAAACTATGACATCCTATTATATTATTTGAAACAAAATACAACCATGACGCTTGAGTGACTCATTTGAGCTGACGTGTTGTCATAAACTAAATCAAAACCCAAATAAATAATTTGAGTGATTCCCTCATCCTTTCCTTCTTTATAGCCCTCGATTGAACGGAACTGAGCGGACATTCGTGTTAAATCTGCTTCGTCACAGTTGTTGTGCTTTTTTTACATACACAGTACTTACTGTACTTCCCCCCCAGCTTAATTATCCAAGGCATTTAACCATTGTGTTGTTTGGGGAGGTTAATCTGTCCCCACTGGAACATTCCTCGCCATAACTCCCTGTCATGTGGCGCGACTGCTCCCAGAAAATCTTTCCAAACTAAAGACGCCTTTATTTTTTCTCCAATTTTCAAAATCCTCCCCTGCGCCTTTCAGGTGACCAGTTGGCACCTGTTTTGAAGCTCCTCAGCAGAGCCCAGATTTGCTGATTGTGAAATAAATGAGCTGCCGGTTTGCGCATTTATGCCCCACGCGTAAAGACGCTTTGAGGAAGGAGACGCTTTCTCTTAGAAAACACTCTTGCCATTCAATCCCTTCTGCGTGCGTTGCTTTCTGAGAAAGTATCGTGTGCCAGGCATCGCATACCACCCTGTGCCCTGAATTTCTGCACTAAAGCAACTGTAACTTGCACTAATTGTCATATACATTTATCCAAAAGTGTCCTCGACATCATCCAAACATGTCAAATTCACGTTATATCCACTCATACATTTAATTTACAATAATTATTTATTAAGTCTGTTTGAAGAATTTGAATTATGTTATATCAAATTAAACTTGCATTTTCTTCTATCATCTTTTTAAATTCTCAAACATCCCACACATATTTATTTGATCCAGTCTTGTATCTGTTTAGTTGCTGTCTTCACTCTGTCTTCATGATTTTAAATCTTCCTCTACCTCTTTACTTTCCTTATGTGTTTTTCTCTTTCACATTGTTTTTTTTTGTTTGTTTTTGTGCATCCTTTCAGGACTGCTTCTCCATGACCAACGTGTCCTGGTACGGCGGCGCCAGTGTCCGGGGTCAGACCTGGCCGATCAACGAGCAGAACGCTACCACGCAGCCCTTCATTGTGAGCGATCTGAAGGACAATCCCTCTGGCTTTGGCTCTGCCCTGGAACGCTACTTCCTGGGCTCCTCAGGTGAGAGGTCATTGCTGGAACAATCATTTGCATCAGCTGAGATTTACTGTTAGTGGAGGCTATCTCATTAGCAGTGAGTTCCTCTTCACACCGTGTTCTGTTACAATAAGAAAGACCTTTTCAAATTTGTCAAATGACCCATTGTCAGCTGTTTTTCCACACTTGCCATTGGTGCAGGGTTAGCACAAGGGCTTTGGAAATCTGACCCCACATCAGTGGGTATACGATGTGTGGCGTGAATCCAAGGGCGTGAGGGAAGCCCTGTGGATGTTGCAGTGTTTTCTTACCACCCCCCTCATGCACGTGTTTGTTTGTGTTTGAGCTGAGAAAAATGGTTCGACCGCCTCCAGAACCAGCATCCCCCAAAAACACACACCACTGACTGGACAGGACGTCCATCCCGCTAATAGAATGTAACACAATACTGTCTGTGGCATCTCAGTTGATTAATTTAGAGATTAGACTACAAAGGGAAGCAAACCACCTTCAGCATCTTAAATTAACTCTTAGGGATACCGAGGTAATTGCCTTTTGTTTCTATTAAAAGGGCAGGTTGGATGATGGCGCTGCTGACTCTAATAACTCATCAGGTTATTTTGGAGTTGTTTGATATTATCCTGGGGCCAAAGGGAGGGAGGGGGACAGGGAGCACTGGCAAATGTGAATGGTTAATGTGACTGATGAGGAACGTGTGGTGTGTGTGTGTACATGTGTGTTGGGTGGTAGCGGGTATAGCATTACTGTAACCCTGAGGGACTTTGCTTTCAAGTTGTGTTTGTGTGGAGTTTGCTTACTGAGCTTCTTCATTCTTGAAAAATTTCAGATAAACGCAATACTATTTTTTACAATCAGACATTTCCAAATCCTGTTTAACACGCATGCAGATTGCAACATGTACTTGTTCGTCAGTGTGTTAGGGAATCCTGTGCATGTGTGTATGCGCGTGTGTAGCTACAAAGTTAAAGTGCCAAACAGCTTCTAGATCAGGGCGAAAGGGTGAGACATCAGCCAATGAGGTGGCACAAACAATCACCTATTATGACTTTGCTGATTGTTTTTCAGCTGACAGAAACAAATGCACACGCACGTACACCCATACACATTTTGGGATGTTATATAACACGGTGGTAGGCTTAACAAGAGAGTCACATGACTTAAATCCCTTTTCCACCTTGTGAGAGGACGGCAATAATTACCAGGACCCTGTAACCCTTTGTTTCTCCGTTTAGCTTCGCACAGAGAGAAAAAAAAAAACACAGATGAGATGAGATCCCGATGAGAACAACTGTTTGAACGTTGCCAAGTAACCACTCACAGACACACACTGAACATAGCCCCCAGAAACTGATGCTCAGCAATGACAGCGATGCCTATTGGATCATTACAGGTTTATTTAACATGATATCTTGCTTTAAAGTTCAAGGATGTTTTTGTTTGCCTCTTAGATTTACATAATGTGCCTCATGAGAATTCTTTTTCACAACTGAAGATGTTTTGCAATTTGTACTTGGCTGCTTTCCTGTTCCCGGGATCAGTGGAAATTATTATTGATAAATCATTTTTAATGAATTTGGACTGTCTTTCTTCTCTCATGCCTGCAGCTCATGAGTTAAATATTAAAGATACTTAACTGATACCTAAACTTACTTGTGCACCTTTCATAGTCAGACAAATATTTTTGATATACTGTATGTTTAATTTTCATTATGTAGAACAAGAATACAGAACCCAGTTTCAGTTGTCTGATAATTGCTGGCATCCACAACAGTTTGCATCCTGTGTGACGACTGACTGATCCCCTCATTTCAGATGTAGGTACATGGTCTATTTGCAGTCTCGTTTTTGTGTAATGCGCATTTCATACATCAGATCCGCTGGTTACCTTGAATTCATCATTGATGAAATCCTGTATAAGCAGCTCTTGTGCACATCGGACTGGTTGGAACACCATTACCTCTCCTTACTCTTCATCTGTAAACATCACAATATTAGGCTGCAACAGCTGCACTAGCAATCCTCTTTTTTCCAACAGCTCTGACTAAAGTGACTTGCAGCATCTAATTTTAAATCGCAATATGCGACAAACAGCATGATGTGGTAGAGTCATGACTGTGCTGTTGTTGTGGGACAGGAAACAATTACAGCAGCTTTTGTGGAGAAAAACAATCCACCGTTATGTGTGGATAGTAAAGAGCGTCATTATGGGAAACTGTAGGTTCATGCAACCTTGTGAAGGCTTAAACAAATTAAAAACCACAGTGACAGTCAGTCAAATAAAGACAACATCCAAAACTGATCTTTTCTTTTTAATAATCATATTTTGTGTTCATTGTTGTGTTTTCAAGTAAAATTGTACAGAAAACACAGCGACTGAGCTGTCAATGTGTCTGCAAAGGTGTATTTTATTGAAAACATTCACTGTATACTTGTATGTGAGACTTTGCACTCCTCAGTCAGCACTATCGCAGCTGCTTTTAACCAAATGAGAGAAGCTGGAATGACCATGTTTGATACTAACCAACCCAATTTCCATTTATGATTATAATTCCGGCCCATTTCTAAATTAGTTGCAGGTGTGCTGCTTCAGTTTCAGTCGGATGAAAAAAGAACTGTGGTATGTTTGTTTTGCTCAAAACAGATTCAAGAAAGGCAACAATCCAGCGGTAATAAAAAAGTAAAAGAGTCACCACACGTCTTAATCATTTTGGTGAAATTTATATTTAATCAACGGAGCGACAAATCTGCGTTTCGGCATAAAGCCTTAATGATGCTGCCTTTTTTTTCTTCATGAATCTGCACTGTGGAAAACAAACTGCAGTTTTAGTGTAATATTAACAGCTGTGTAACCCCACTGACTGCTGTGTGTGTGTGTGTGTGTGTGTGTGTGTGTGTGTGTGTGTGTGTGTGTGTGTGTGTGCGTGTGTGCATGGGACCTGTCTCCACTGACTCTAGTTAGGCATAGGAGCACATTATGAATGTGGTAGGCAACATGGAGCTGTGACTGACGACAGACTGAGCTAAGGGGACTCCTGGGGACGGTTAAAGAGCAAGACAAATGGACTGAAACATAGAGCCACAGAGCAACAGAAGGAATGCATACTGAACTGTAATAGTTGATATTAAACAGAATTAAGAAAAGAGAGCAAAACCTAGCAAATTAAAGAAGAGGTAGAAAAGTAAAGCTGGGAGTCAAGGGGAGAAGATATATGCAGCTGTGCGGAAGAGTGACATTTGAGAGTGTTGCCAACTGGAGGACCTTGTCATAGCCCCACCTGTCTTTATCCATACAAAAACAACTGGGCTACTCAGAACAGATTAGATATCACTGAAGCTACTTCCTGCATTAAAAATATAAGAGGGGACTAAGTCGTCCCACAGCTTTGGGGGCTTATGCCTACATTTACTCAACTGGAGGTCTTAAGGATACAATGTACACAATGTTTCAGTAAGCACATGTAATCAGAAATAGTATAGATATACGGTAGGTAGCTATAATTTGGAAAATAATCAGTGCACTTGGCTAAATCACATGACAGTAATCAGGTGCTGCCTGTTGACTTGATACAATACAGGAGGGACAAAAACCATTACAGTAACTGAAAAGGACTCTCTGTCCCTGAGTCTCTCTGTCCTTGTCCTAAAATGATATCTGAAACTAACTGTAGACGCACCAACAGTTCATTTTGGTAATTCATGTAGTCGCCTTCATTACTGCTCTACAGTGTCCACTTAGGGTCAGTATTTTAAATAAAAAAGATATTTAAATAATTCAATTTACAGAGACAAATATTAACATTTACGTAAGGATCAACATTTTCTTAATCATTTATTTCAGATATTTCTTTCATTAAATCACAGCTAGTCTATTTCAAACCCTTCAATTTAAATTCACTAAGAGAAGTTTTTGTTGTTTGATTATTGTACTATATGATTCAATATTTACAGTGTCAATTTGAGCTTTAGTACTGACTACTTTATTACTATTTTATCACACACACACACACACACACACACACACACACACACACACACACACGGATATATAATTTTTTTAATTTGAATACTTATATTCAATTGTATCATCCTATATGGGATATTATCAAAATTTCTTTTTTGCTTTTTTTACTGTCAAACATATTTTTATATTTGAAGGAAAAAAATATGAGAGTGGAAAAGTCCTTATTCATAATCGGAGGGCCTCATTCGCATGCAGATACAGATACTGTATGTTTACATCAGACAAATACCTTGGCTCTCATCAAACTTTCCCCAACTCATCATTACAAATAAGGGCTTGGAGAGGTTATATTTGTTTGTACAGCAATCTGTAATAATACATGAGAGTATGTGATAGCTCTAACATTGACATTACCTAGCTCTGTAGTCAATAAAAGTAGTTTATCTACTAGCTTTTTTCCATGCTAGCCTTCATGAAGTGAGCGTCAGAGATTAGAATCAAATAAAGTTTCTGCCAGACTTGACAGCATCTCCTTAAGATATTAGACCACCTCCTGCACACACATACACAAGTCCATATGCGGATGTGGATACACATTACCCTCTTTCTCTCTCTCTCTCTCTCTCTCTCTCTCTCGCTCTCTCTTTATGTTTCTGGTCTCTCCATCGATCATTTTAGCATAATTCTTCTTTCTCTCCTTCCCCTCACCATCTCCCACCCCTTTTCTTTTATTTCTATCTCTGACTCAGTCTTTCCATGCGGGATCCAAATAAACAATACTTTACTGCTCCTGCTCGTTTGTTGTTCTGTCTCTCTCAGAAGAGACCGGCCAACCACAACACACAGATAGGGATAAAAGTTATGTAACCTTCATGCAGTTTTCTTTTTTTTCTTTCTTTCAGATAAAGATACTTAATCAGCTTTATTTGATGCAACAGAACCTTATGACGACAAGGATGAGAGCAATAAGTAAAAAAGCATTTCCATTATGGTGCGTACATAGTGAGCAATAGTGAAGGATGCAAGATAACCACAGAAAAATGTGACTGTTACACAGCAATCTGAGTACAAAACATCCCCAGAAAAGACATTCCAAAAAAGTTATACTTTTGGCTGTTACTTTGGGACTTTTGACACAAGATCCACTGAACTTAGCCCGCAAAAAATACAGACTGTTCTCTTCTAGGCTGTTTGAATGCACAAAGCTGAGGCCTGGTGAACTAAATACCAACACTTTCTCCTAAAATATAAGTGAGGCGACTTACTTAAGCAAGGTTTAGTACCAAATAATAACGGGAAACACAGGTGAAGTGAAAGCTTATTGTCTTCTACAGTGTTTTTTTTCTTATGGTTGAGTATTTTCTGAGCATTTTATTTGTCTTTATGCCAACCCAAGATCACTGAGTCACAGGTATACAGAAATAAATGCTCAAAAAATCCAGGTTTCATGTAGAAGGAAAACAAGCTGCCCATGTGTTACTCAATAGGTCACCAGAAGGCCCCTGGGCAGCTGCCCCAAAACCTTGACTCTTCCAGGACAAGCAAGAGGTGAAACACTTTAACAATGACTCACTTAGCCAATTCAAGCTTTGTTAAAAGCAAGCTGTCATCTCCTGTATGAAAAGCCTAGTGCATATATGAAAATCATCCCGCAAGATTTTCCACAGTCAATCTCCTAATACCTAATACTTTCCATCAAGGACAACAAGCAAGAGACAGCAGAGAAAGACCTTTTTAAATGGAGCGTCTGTCCACTGACGTAATTACAGTATGTATTAGCTTGTTCACAACCGTCTATATAAACACAACGCGTGATCAGTCTGTGGTTGCTCATTGTCAGCTCTGTTTCCTTTGTTAAATATCGTTTACAAATGCTCTGAAAAAAATCCTTGCATTTCTCTAATTAAAATAAAACAAAATCTAGAAATGAAGTTGTCTGAAAACACTAGAACTGAGACTGAAGTAAATTAAAAAGAAACATGAGATCTTCTTGTTGGATCTATTTTTACGTTTCTTCTTGGGATATTTGTGCGGAACACAGCGTCTCACACTTGAAACAATAAAACTGATTGATGATCGGAATTGAAACAGAGAAAGTCTCTTTAGTGTTTCATTATTTTTTCAATAAGTGGAATTGGAAATTTACTACCGTGGCAAGATCCCAGTTTTGTGGCCATCAATTTCTTGAGGTTGGGCACAGAAACTAAGTTTCCATTGTTCAGGAAACGCATGCCTGAAGACACACACACACACACACACACACACACACACACACACACACACACACACACACACACTTGCACGCACACACATAGTTAGCGTTTGAATGCACCTTTTATAACCCCAGTCAGGTCTGTAAATGTGCACAGGTGTCATAAATAACAGTATGAATATGACAGGTAAAAGAGTGTAGCCCATCTGGACAACAGCAGCAGGGAGTCAGGCGGCAGCGTTTTCCACCCGGACCAGCCACTCTCTGAGGGCTTCGACGCCACATTAAAACCTTCCTGACCCACCAGAAGGTGCATGGGGTCACCTCCGCTGCCATCTCCAAACATTCAGCTCAGGCTGAGCCGGAGGAAGTGCCGAACCTTTATGGTCCTATAAGTCCTGCTCTGTTTTTCTTGGAAGTCTACAGTTTCCCATTAAAGGACGTGTGTGTGAGAATGCACGTACATGTGTGAAGAGGCGACCAAAGGGTTGCTTGATTTGTGCGTTCGTTCAACGGCTGTAAAAATTGAGGCATGTGTGTGTCAGATCATTCAAATCTGCACAATAAACTTTCATTAATTTTCACCTTTGCATATCTGCTGCTTTGAAGCTGAGTGGACACGGTCGGTCAGGCATATAATTTTGCTTTTGAGAGCTAGTGGAAAATATTTCGGGGGAAGCTTGGAGTGTTTAAGGAATTGTTCTAAAAATAGGGTCCTTCCCCTAGCTTCCCCTTTAACTCTTGTGCACCCCACCTTGGCTGTAACTCAAGGCTTCAAACCTGCTTCACTTTCTTTAAATAACACTTATTGATTGCTGCTCCTGTATGGTACAAGCATCTTGAGATACTGTTCGGTCAAAGATGTTTTTCTGTGTCGTACAGAGCGCTGAACTTAGAGATAAGAAGTTCCTTTTCGATCAGAAGTTCCTCCCATATTGAAAACATGCAAAGTGCGTTGAGTAGAGCTGTACAAACACATGAAACAGGATTTAGTATATTTACCATTCTAATCTGCATGTTTAGTCAAAGATGGAATGAAAGGTGCAGCTGTTTTGACCAGATTGTCCCATTTCCTACAGGCCCTGCATTTTCATTTCCCATAAAAATTGAATACGACTGAAGAAATTATGCTTGCTAACTTAAACTTCACTTTCCACCCTGTGTGCACTTTGGTAAAACACACTGTTTGCAGCTTGCTGTATCTGCACATCATTCTACGAGGTTGCTCGGTGTCTGGTGTACTCTGGTCGCCTCTATTTCCACTGCCTGCATTCCACTTCCATCCTTCCATAAAGCTATAACATTTTCACCACTGCCCCGTTTTCTACTCCACTGTATGAGTACATTATTGACATGCACAGTTTCACGGCACCTTTGCTTTATTATAAATAGCAGTTTTATCCCCTGCGGTTTGAACATATAACAGTGTTTTCAGCAAAAATCTACATTTATCTGCCATTATGAATCTATAACAAGCAGTTGGGAGGTGACCTAATACCTTGTGAGGGGCAGCTGAGGAGTTACCAGTATCTCTTTGACATTATCCGTTGCAAACACGTGATAATTACCCTGTGGTTGAAGGCTCTTCACTAGGCTTTTTGCAGCACTTTAATACTGATCTCTGAAACTATTAATCTGATTATGGACCGGTACGTGAGTGTGCTGCCTGCTCCTGGTCCCCCTGCCTTCAGGCAAACAGTAAGCCCATTGAAACTAGAGAGGGTGGCTGAAGTGAGCCAAGCTCTCAGGCCCGGTTCTCAGACTGCCTGCCTGCTTTGAGAACAGGTCTTGCACACTAATCTGTTCATTGACCAGCTCCCAAATCTCAGTGTGGCTACTTTGAGCAGATTGTTGAGCAGATTGTGCAGAGCGAAGTAGACACGGGGTCAGAGTCTGGGTTGGAGGCTCTGATCGATACTGGCCTGGGTTCTGCCGAGCCGGGATGGGACAGACCCAGAGCGGTGCAGAGCGGAGAGGAGAGGAAGGTGGTTAAAGCTGGAAGGGAGAAGGTGGGAGTCACGACGGGTGAGAAGTGGTGAGGATAGGGGGTAAGGGTAACCTGAGAGGGACGGGACATTCCTTGCAGGGCAGCTACATCTGCAGACACAATTATCTGCTTCGCATAATTTTATCATTTCACACGGCCTCTGGAAGGCGGCATATACATACAGTAGGAGAGAAAAGGCTGGTTTCCACACTGAGGTTGAATAAGAGATGTGCTCTGGGGTAAATCCCTGAAGGAAAAAAAAGCATTTGTCTTCAATGTGACTTTGGATATGTATCCCAGCCATCTCTCATTGGTGTGCAGTGTAACCTACCTACTTAAAAGTTGCCAGCAGGCCCGGTGTAAACTCATCGAACCGCATACTGCTATATCTCATTCTAGATAGTGTTTTTCTCACATCTGAGTGGCGCAATATCAGCTGACACAGCCCACACTCTACCTCCCCATACTCCATCCGTCACACTCGCCCTGGTCTCAGTATCACTTAAGCACTATGTCATATAAGAGGAATCTGCAATGGACCGTCTCATGCTTACACTGCTTTTGATTGCTTTACACCAAGGCCCACTTGATATCTGTTTAAAGTGAGACATTATATCATCTGATTCTCTGAGACAACGATTCATGAAATTCTGACAAACTAACATCCTGCGCCCTTTCCCGTCTGCTTCCCACCACACAGGTGTTGCCGTGCTTGTGTCTCCTGATATCCCCCTGCAGCTGGGGGTGGACAGCAGACAGCAGTTCTGCCTGCAGTCGCTGCCCAGTATGGAGCGTCTCCCTCTGCAGTACACTGTGTGTGTGGCCCACAATGTGAAAGCTGCTCACCAGGAAGCAGTGCAACAACTCTCCCACCACAGCAGGGAGGTGCCCAACATGAACACGTTGTGGTTAGTTCAGTTTAGATTAAGATTAGCAGGGATTTCCTTGTCAGAAGTGGGATGTCTGTTTGGGCCTAATAGCAATAAGTCAAACAGTGGTGCATCTGTGGGTCCAATGAGTAGTAACTGAACTTCTGTGTGTATTTAGGTAGTCATAAACTATAATCCATCATGGTTCCTGAGAGCAGCAGGTTTTGTATGAGCCCTCTGTGTGTCTGCTATAGGCTGCCGTTCTGGAAGCTGCTCGCCAACGTGGATTCAGGGCCGAAGGTGGAGAGGGAGCTGAGGACCTTCTCTAATCGTCTGAGGAGACACCAGCTAGGGGAGGGAGTCATCAGCCTCAATGAACATTCCACCACCCTCCTCTCCGACATGGTACGTGTTCATCCCTGTGCCTCACCGTGCAGTCTCTATACCAGCAGCCTCAGAGTCTTTAGCAGATTGGGGAATCTTTCGAAGGCAGATCTGCTCTGGAGGCACAAAAGAAGTTCAACCTCAAAGAGGCAGAGCCAAAGAATCATAGTTTTATGTCAAATGGGAGCCGAGTGAAGATGACAGTCACTTAGAAAATAACACAAAGCTTAATGTTCATCCTAGCACATAAAAAAGAGGTTGTGACTATGTCGCATCCCATCTTTTACTTTCTATGAAAGGGTGCATCTTTAAAAGGCAAAATTCAAAAGAAAAAAAAAGAAAAGTTCACACGTTTTTGATAAAAATCAAAAGAACTATGTATATCCCTCAACGATGTCCTGTTAGTTACGCCCAATTTCAACAGGAAATACAATAACTTAGAGAGGAAGGTATCATTTCAGGCGGCCTTTCACACTATATTTTGAGACCAAATAGTTTCTTGTGCATTCAGATTTGTTAATTATCTGTCACTTTGAAGAACAGTATTTCCTTGGCTTTGCTCATTTAAATGTATACGTGTCCCTAAAGAGAAGCCGTTTTTCCCCCGAAATGATTTGTATCTGCAAAGCTATCAATGTTTAACTTTCTGTTATAAACTGGGAACCCCCTTAGTATTGTTTTACACAGGACTCTTCACTACAGTATGTACAATGCAGTAGCTGGTTCAAGTGTTCTTTCATTCATCCTCTCTTCATTTAGCCGATTCTTGCACCGTGCAGCTGTAGATTCCTGTAATCCTCCTCTTCAACCATCTGGGCTGTGCGGCTGCTGAGGGTTTATCGGTCAACGGCTCAAAACTCATCAAGGATAGAGATGAAAGAGTTTTTTTTTAAGTGGGTCTCCAGAGCGCTGGAGACAGGCAGGGAGCAAATGAGGGAGGACAGCTTCACAGAAATGTCCCAACGTAGAAAAAAAGATTGTTTCGGGCTTCATGCCTTCATGTTGAAAAATGTGTTTCCTTGTGTGCAGCCCACACTACCCGCAGGCCACTTTTTGAATTATGCCTTAAACCTTATAAATGTGATATATCACGTAATATGTTTTAGGTATTCTAAAACTTCATGATTTGGTCCATATCTGGTAAAAAAAAAAGCATAGGTGGTGTTTATCATTCATCCAGTTACTGGAAAAGTCCTTGAAAGTTGTTGGGAACTGCCTGGAAACAAGACCACCAGTACCACTGTCAAGTGGATCTAAATCAATACCCGGTGATATTCCATTACAAACAAAATATAGCCGAGAGAGGACAAACAGAGACTCTCCTGACTGATCTCAGGTTGCTCTGAGCGTGGTAACCGCGGGATGGCAAAGAATCGGGTGTGTTGAGATTAGAAGGGATGTCAGCCAAGACTAACTTGAGTAGGTGATCCTGACACTAGCTCGATGCTGCAGCAACAGACGAGGAGGTGGAGGACTTTCACACAATCTGTCCATCAGAGAGGCTGAGTTTATTATGCTTACAGTACGTTCCCATTACCAGTTCAGAAGGTGTGAAAGGGTTAAAAAGAGGGGGTGGGAATGGGAAGAATAACACATGTCAGTTGATGGAGGTCATTTGGTGAACAAGAGTTTCCCTCAGCCACAACCTCACGTTTTCTGGTACATCAAAGATATTGTGCCAGTTTTGTTGTGACCCAGTTGCCCTCCATAAAAGTCATATAGAATCAGCCAAATGAACAGCGCTGCATGGAAACTTATGGAACTTGTAGTTGTCCGTGAAGTTTGAGGCTCTACAGAAGTGTGACCGACAACAATGATCCTCTGTAAAAAAAAAAAAAAGAAACTAGGCTTCTCTTTCACTCCAGTTTTACAAGTGTTCATAAATTATCGGTCACACTGCAACCTTTTTTTTCCAGTTTCCATATTAGTTTAAAATAGCAGGCGATGGAAACTTTGGGTGATAATAAGTTTGCCACGTTTCTAAAGTTATTACAAAGACATTAAATAATTTCTTTGTAAACCCAGTAAAAAAATAAAAAAAAAGACCAGATGCTAGCTTATGATTTGGTCTTCTTTGTGTTAAGTTTTATGTTTGACAATTATGCAGAATTCAAATTAAAGAAGCAGAACAAAAATTAAAGATCAAACAGAAAAACCTTCCAAGAAGTTACATGATATGTGCTAATCTACCCTTTCTTCCCACAGCTGGTTGACCTCCTGGGGTCAATCTTTGTGTTCTTAAAAGGTTTTATTCCATAGTTATGCAACCTGAAATCTCTGTTTGACTTTACCATGTAAATTCCAAAGGATTAAAATATACGTTAAAATGTTCTGACAGAGCTCATGTAGTGTACAAAGCAATGTGTCCACATGGGGAGATCAATGGGTCAAATTTGAAGCTGGTGTTCTTAGTATAAAGATATCTGTCATGCCAGCTCATGAACATTTTAATTATTCCATTAGTGCATCATATTGTATCAGAATTATTTTGATGCAATATAAGCGATAAAAAAATGACTGTTTAGTGATGCTGCCTCACTAATGCAAAGTTTTGACATTTCCGGATTGTTAATGCAGATATCACGGTGTATCTCTGTCTCTCTGCAGGACCATGTTTACCTCAACAGCAGGAAAAGGGGGATGTCCAAGAGACTGACCAGGGACCTCCCACTTGTCAAGCTTCTCAACATTTCCATCACCCTGTCCCCTTTCCTGGGCGTGGACACCACGCAGTTCCACGCCTCCCTCATGGACGGCACTGAGGCCTACTGGCTCAGTCTCCCCTCAGCCCCTCAGGGACAACTGGTGAGACCTGAGTGGAGCTCAACTAGTGTTCAAAGTCCTCTGCATGTTATCTTTTACCCAAGGCTTTCTTGTGGTAAAGAGTTGCCTTCCAACTCAGTAAAGTCCACTTCCTCTGCATCGTGATTTGTCCATTCACAGAAAACATATTCCACGTCTAAAAAATGTAACTTCCCTAAACTTGGGACAACACTTAAATATTTTTTTCCCAAAGTAGACACTCTCCATCTGCCTCGCAGCCGGTCTCCATTCACTAGTTGCAGTTTGATAAAAAGCAGAGCAGTGTCAACGTGGCCTAATGCAAAAAATCTATCATTGCAACAGCAGAGGCACTCTGGTTAATAATCAATGACCTAAACAGAAAATCATGGTGGTGTAAAATGAACTCTACTTCTGTCCTTTAGATCCCTGTGATGAGTCAGTGGCAAGGAAAGTTCTGCGTAAAGCTGAACATCACCAACCCGGGAGCGGTGAGCTGGTTCCTGGACAGGGTGGGAGCTCTGCAGGCCCAATTGGGGATGGAGTATGTCATGCTGGAGGGGGGCGAAGGGAATCTGTTTGAGGAGCAAGTCCTGCGGCCGCCGCGGATTCTCGGGGGAGACAAGTACATCAGCCTGCTGGCCGACCTGGCCACAAGGATGGGAGACTCCACCATCGTGACAGCGGGGACACGGTAACGCCCTCAAGCAAGACGGTTATTTGTTACCCGAAACCAACTGCCACTGTTTATAGAGAGGGATTATTTACATTTTTGAAGTTGCGTCTTATAATTATGGTGCTGCTTGTGTCTCAGGTCGAACCACAAGCCTCTGTTTGTCAGGATGACCCCCATGCAGTCCGACTGGAGCCCGATGGGCCTGAAGGGCATCATTCCCTCCCTGCTGCACCACACTCTGCTGGGATACAACTTCCTCATTCCTGATGCAGTAGGTAATACCAAAGCCTATGGGTCACTTTTCTCATCTCTAATAGTACATTGCTGTACTTAATGTTTCATGAAAACAAAAAAAGAATAATTCTTCACTATTTCACACAACAAAAACCAAGACAAAGAACACATCTGATTGTCTTGTTTCTGCCACAAAAATAAGGTTTATTGCTGCAACATTCAAAATGCCTGCAGTTATATCTTTCAGAAAACTGTTTACTGTAAAGGAGAGAAAGTTCTACAGAGAGAATAGATAGAGAGAATTATTATGAACCATGGTTGACTGTTAATTGTATGCTCATTTGCCCAATCCATCACTGTTGGTGGATGTGAGAATTGTACAAGATTCTTGCGACTTTCTCACTGACTCGCTATTTTCCTTTATCAGTGTATCAATTAATTAATTAATGTTTTTTATTATTGTGTCACATAAGGCCAGCCCACGTGGGCTTACAAATCACCCTAATTAATATAAACCAGATCCAGAATGCTCCATATACATTTTAAAACAATACCACAAAGACTTGTGATTGGACTAGGTCTGTTCCAGGGTCTGCTGGTGTTGACTGTCAGCAGATAAAATCATATAGTGTGATATGTAAATACTCTAATCTGAAGTCTTCAGATCCAGTCGCTGCCAGTCGTTCCCATAAAGATTTTTGAAAGGTCACATTATTCTAATTTTCAGTTTCAGCTGAATATACCTGTATTCACGTTCTGTCTGAAACACTCTGTTTTAGCGAAGGCTCTTTAAGCTCCCCCTCCCAAAAAAGCTATGTCTGCTCTGATTGGCTTGCAAGAAAATATGGTACACCTTTAAAAAGGTAGTTCTCAAGCCGTGAGTTGAGATACTTCAGTCATACTCAGATACCGGTCATTCATTCAGTCATAAGGTTTATGCTCTTTCCTCAGTGCCAAGACTAAAAGATATGTTCAAGTTGGTGGAAACAATCTTTACATGTGGTTTGTCCAGTCTTTGCAGGTTTCAGTTAGTCTTTTCCCAAGCTTCTCTTTGTGCAGCAAATCACCCACCTCATGTTTTCCCCTTGGATATTTTGAAACGGCCAATTCCAAAAGCCACAAAAGGAATATAGGATCAATTGTTGAAACTAATGTATCTTCATTTTCTCTGCCTCTGTCCATCTCTCTCTCCCCTCAGGTGGCTCTCTGTCTGGAGACCTTGTCACAGATGAGGAGTTGTTCATTCGTTGGCTGGAGATCGCGGCTTTTCTCCCTGTTATCAGCTTCCACACGCCACCCTGGGTCTGCGGAGAGGACCGGGTATACCACTAGAATTCTATTTTGAAAAACTACAACCAAAAACACATTACACAGCAGCTAGAGCCCCCTCGTGTAGCCACTCCAACCCAACAACTCTCTCCTCTTGAAAACACTGCGGCCCCAGGCTGAGGCGCTGTCGTTACATCAGCCTCATCCACATTAGATATGATTACAATAGCAACAGCGAAGTAGGTGCACATTCTTTTCCAGACTGGATAACAAGATTTTCACTCGTGAAGATTTGCAGCGGAGAGATCAAGTGAAGTGATGTGTGAATGCTGGATTATCCCTCCTTCTTGCAGAGTGGTTAAGATAGCTTATGAAAAGAGGCGAGAGAAAAGAGAAAGTTTATTGACCCAGCAGCCTCTCCTCAGTTTTGAGGGTCAGTGCGGAGAAGTTCCCACCGGTGTGTTTGCAGAGGAGCACGAGGGCTGCTGAGACCTGGTCTATCAAAACTCAGACCTGGCAGCAGGAGAAGCAGGACTAAACCCTGTCCCTCTCCGCTGGAAATCAGGAATGCACTGTTCACCGTGCACGGCAAGAAAACACAGCCTACCATCTCAGAGAGTCCGGTGACAGATATGGGGGGACTTTTCATGGCTCAGGTTCCTGAACATCAAGAAGATTCGGGCTATTTTTCCCCCTCCCCTGCCCTTCCCTTCTTTCCTCAATAGGAGCGAGTGCCTGGCTCCCTCCCGACTTCACCTGTGGTTAAGAGTCCATCTGTTCTGAATTACAATCCCTCCTCGAGATTTATGGCTCACTCTCACTCTCAAGTGCCGGAATGATAATGAATTTGAGGACAAGTCTTGGAAAAATACTTTATTGTGGCAATTAAGATTTCCATGAGTAATTGACAAGTGTGACGGAGTGGGAATGATCGACTGCTCTTTTTCCACTAGGAGAGGACACGGAGGCAGCAAAATATATTGGTTGTGACTTGTGTTGCGTGACAAAGATAAAAATAGGCCTTTTGGACAGCAAGACATTTGACAGCAGCAATGTTTTCCATTTCGGTCTCTTGCGTGGCCTACAATTTATAAACTCGGTAAGTGAGACTGAAAAGAAATTTTCGAGGAAACAAGACTGCTGCATTAAAAAATGCTGAATAAGTATTTTTTCTTCTTCTTTTTTTTTTTTAAATGGGTGTAGATTAAATTTGGCGCACCTTTATTTCCAGAATGTGTGATACTTCAGTCATCACATTGACAGGTCACAGCACCAACCGCATTGGAGTCAAATAGCAATGAAACCTCAAACCCACACACAACTTCTCAATTAGAGAAAGATCCACTCAAACCCGAGCTGTGACTGCAGGCTCATTCCTCCAAATGTTCTCAATCCCAACTCATAAAAAGACATTTTTTATAGATGCGGTCAAGTTTTGTTTTTGTCATGGGACACTGAAGAGGATGTGACCCTTCCAGGAATGCTGAAGTAGTTTGGACAGAGAGAGACAGGAGAAAGACTTGGACAGTGTTAAACCACTGAGTTAACAGTGAGCTGCTCTTAAGTTCTGTCTGGGTGTAGAGATGGCACAAATGGCTTTAGCAGAGCGCATTGTCAATATTATTCAAGGCAGATGGTTTAGTTAGGGAAAGGGATTTATTTAGTCTCAGTTTGTTGCTCCAGATTTCTTTAAAATATATTTGACTGAAGGGTAATAAAAAACAAAAGTGGTTCGGAGTGAAAATAAAGCTGCCCAACAGGGCAGACAATGACTCTAAATAGATTTCCTCCTGAGCTTACTTTAGACATTGAAACACTCCTAACTATGAAAATGCATGATTATTAAAAAACACTTGTACTTTAATCCTCATTATGTTATTGCATCTCTCCATTGGTGACCCATAGGTGCTAAACCTGACACGGGCCTACATAGCAAAGCACCAGAGCGATGTGGTCCCACTGATAGAAAAGTATGCAGAGGAGTGGCAGATGACGAGAAACCCCATCTACCGGCCGATGTGGTGGCTCAGCCCCAGTGACCCCATGACCTTCACCATTGACGACCAGTTCCTCATCGGAGACGAGGTGACTTAATGACGTTCAAATGGGAAGGAATCAAGTTACAATATACTTGGCATCCGTCTTAAGCTAATTAAATGCACAATCTCCATGAAATCTGAATTTGTTTTTACCGAGCCGGTGTGTGTTTCCAGGTCCTGGTGGCACCGGTGGTGGAGAAGGGGGCAGTGCAGAGGGACATTTATTTACCTGATGGGGGCTTCCAGTGGCAGGACAGCCGCAATGCTCAGGTGTTCGATGGGGGGACGTTCCTACAGGACTACCCTGTGCCCTTGGAGGAGGTGGCTGTTTTCTTACGGAGAAGCTGAGTCACATGACTGATCCATGAGTCACCCGACTTATCCTGTTACTGTTTTGAATCAAATTCTTTTTTTTTCTTTTCTTTTTTTTCTCGTGCTGTTCTCAACTTGCACTTTTCCACTAAAGACCATTGACCCTGTCTCAAGGCTTGAGATGATATGTAGAAATATTTTTTTCTTTTTTATACTTGCACTTTACAGTTCAAAATGATTTTAATTTTCTTTTTTTCTCTGTGAACATTTTTTTCTTCCTTTTTAAAAAAAATGATCGGTTTTACCTCTTGGCTGATTTGTTTCCGGACTTTTTTTTTTTTTTATCTGTTCCGCTTTTTTTGTATGTAAGTTCCGGAGAAATCTCTGCGTTTACATACTGCATTTCTACAGTCTTTAAATTTTGCAATCGCTGCTGGCTCTCTTGATAAGGAGGAACAAAGCAAGCCCCTTGTTGCTTAAAAAGAATCTCTCAAGAAGACCAAATGAAGACAGAAGGACAAAGGAAAAAGGCTTGTTGGCAGGAAATTAGCTCACAGAAAGCTTCGTACCGAAACCGACGCACCGTGGTACCCTATGTGTTGCTCACTCGTCGGAGAGGCTTTTACTTGAACTTATCAGGCCAACGGGCTGATGTTTTATGAATGTACCTCATATTATGGATTTTCACTGCTTTACGGAGTCATCAGACACAACAAACTACATCCCCCTTAGCACTTATTCTTAGAGGAGTTCAACTTAATTTATCATATATGTTGGACAATTGTGTCCTTTAGTACTGTAGGCCAGATGAACTTGAGGCCAAGCCATTGTAATTGTAACTCTGGCTTTATTTGAATTTAGATTAGATGCTACCATTTTACTAACCTGCTGTAGTAAGGGCTTTTAAATGGGCTGCACTTCTTCTTCTTTTTTTTTTACCAAGTCTTTCTGATGTTGTGTTGATATGCTCTTTCATAAGTCAGTGCCAAATTAAGGTCTGAAGAAAGCCTTGTTGAAATGAGACTTTTAATAGATAGTTCGACATGTTGGGAAATACACTCGTTTACGTTCTTGCATGAGAGTTAGGTGAGAAGAATGATACTGCTGTCACATCTGTTTGGTAAATATTAAGCACAGACTGGAAACATGAGGAAGCAGCTGGTCTGGTCCAAAGCTAAGAAAATCGTACTCAGTAATTAACAGTTTATATCTCGTTTATTTAATCCAAACAAACGCAAAAAAGAATTGTGACTTTAAAGTGAGGACTATTTCTTGGGCAGAAGCAGTGGCTTCTATAGTTTCCAGTTTTTATCCAAAGTTAACCGTCTCCTGGCTGCAGACTTTCTATTTACCATACAGATACAAGAGTGGTAGCAATCTTCTCATCTGCGAATATGCAAATAATAATAATGCGAATAAATGCATTTCCCAAACTGACGAACTATTCCTCTAATAGGACAACATGGGGAAAGAGCTCTTAGGACAAAATACATAAATAAGATGCTCTCATATGTAAGACATCTTATTGTAGCCATCTTGAATTCATCAGAAATGAATACTTGATAACGGAATAAAAGGTCACAGAGGTGTAGTGGCCACTGTAGTGGCCACATAAACCTTGATGATCAATAATAATAATATAATAATCACATCCACGTCCATCGCTTAACTAAATTCAGGTGGATTACCTATGGAAGATATTTTTTTATTTGGTTTCAGCCATGATTAATGCTTTAAGCAAGTTGTATGTAAATGAGATAACTGATTTTCTTTTCGGATTATTTTCAAAACTAGCCCATGGAGAAATGTAACCCCCTTAGCACCATGACGCATTGCTCTATGCAGAGTTAATTAGTTAGTTAGTTGGCTTTTCTTTATTGATTTGCTCTTCACCAGACAATCTTAACTGGCCAGCAGTGACGATACAGCCTCTGAAACCTTATTGAATGCTTTACCACTAAATTAATTGTGTAATTTTGATCTAACACGTTTACTGTATCAACTTGAACACTCAGGTCTACTGAAGCTTATCAAATCACCAAATGTCTTAGTGCAACGCAGTATGTTGTGAACACATCTACGTCTTAATCTCAGAGCTGAATGTACAATAGACAAACTGTGATTTCCCAAGCGAGCCCTTCATGCGAGGAGCTTTTTTTTCTAGTTCCCGTTCAAATGCTTTTAAGTCATGCTGTGCTATGTTCACGTGTAAGTTGCAGGAAAAGCTTTGATGTGTTATTCCTTCCCTCTACAGACTGAGCGAATCATGCGCCTTAAATATGCCACTCTTAAATCCGGACAACACGCGTGTCTGGATTATTGCAGTATCCGCAATGTACATATTACGATGACTGTGCCATTACAAGTGTTTTTCTCTTCTGTAAATCAGAGAACTTTGAAGTTGCAATAAAGTTTACATTTTCTTACTTCACTTGGAGTAATTCGGTTCGTGCTTATTTCGAGACATTTTACGGCAGTGAACGCGACGGGGCAGCAGGGCGGACAGTTTTCAAGTGGAGAAAGCAGGAGGAGGTTTAAGCTCTTTATCTCAGAAAACATCTACTCTTCACCCGGTCCAAAATATGCCTGTGTGTGTTTGACTGTCTATGCTATGGATCGCGGGAGAGACTCCAACACCCACCGTGACCCTGAAAAGAAATATGCAAATATGGGAAATGAATACTTGAGGATCTTCTTTTTCATTTGTGGTATTTCTTGCATCCATCTCCGTGTCAGCTTGCACACATGCATGCTCCTGTGTGTGTGTGTGTGTGTGTGTAAGGCTCTTATTATTAACACCCCTCACTCTTCCGTCTCCTCATGTCAGAAAGTCCATGTCTATATATCCGTGAACATGCTGACGACTAACATCTCCACTAATTCCACTTAAACCTAATAAATGTTATTTATAGATTTGGTGAGCATGCAGTGGGAGAGATCCTCGGGGGAATCACATTCAGCTCAACCTCCGCTAAGCTTCTCTTCCTTACCTTTCTCTCCTGCTGCCCCCTTGGCTGGGCTCCACTTTGGGGCCCCAGGCCCTGCTCCTTTAGGGCAGTTAGACAGGTGCAGCTGGCCAGCCTCGGTGGCAGGCCTCCACGCCCGTCACCGAGCTCACCCTCTCCGTTTACACCCTGCCTTAATCACTTAGATTCATATGGCACTTTTTTTTAAATCCGGGGGCAGTTCTCAGCCAGATAAAATTCATAAGACTAGTGTGGCTCCATGGTTTGTGAGGTGGTGAAGTTTCAGGAACTCTGCTTCAGAGGACAGCAGAGGTTAGAGAGCCTTATGTGACCTTCACTACTCCACATGATTTAATGTTACTGTATTTTCAGACAGAATCATTTCCCTTTAATCTGTGTGCGTTGCATTGGTTTGTCATATGGTTGGTATTGATACTTTATCCTCGACAGCCTTTTGTGAGCTCCGCTTTAATGCAATAAATCGAGGAACAATAGCACAATTCTTTTCAGAAATCTTGCGGTGCAAGACATCCATCCTTAAACTAACATTTAGCAGCAGGACACAATCATATTTTTTCCTTATTCACTGATTCAACCCAATTAGTTTGGGGCATAATAAAGCCTTGTCCAGCGGTGTAGGAAAAACAAATTGTCCTGCCAAAAGCCAAATCAAGAACGACATAAATTATCTTCATGCAGTAGCTGCAATGAGAACAATGTAGCTACCAGTGACACCCACCACACACAATGGGAACATCCCCGCTCCTGCGTGCACGATTAGCTTATAAAACAGGAGGGGCAACATTGGCTCCCCTCTTTTCTTTGAGAGTGTTGTGGAGCAAGTGGTAGATGAATTAAACTGGTGACAAGCAGAGGCCGCAGATCTCTCCCAAAGTCTACTTTTAGAAAGTGCAAGTCAAGGTTTTAGGTTTCAGTGTCTGCTCTTTAGTGAATGGGTTTTCCAGCTTGCCAATTAGGTGAACAATCTAAAGGCTTGTTGTCCAGAAGCCAGCTGCTTGAAGTCTGTTGATTATGCTGTATGGATCTGTTATAGTCTTGTGTTTGAAACTGAGAAGAAACTACCTTTATCCTTTGTGTAAATACCAATCAAACATCTCTCAATGCACAGGAAGCCAGTACACACTTCAAGATTTCGATAAAGAGAAACAACAAAGTTCAGGCTTTGAAAGTGAACCTTTTCCCCAAGAAGCCGAACTGCAGGTCCCACGAAGTTGACGAGGAGTAAGCAGACCTCAGGAATGCAGTCTTGAAACGTTAGCCTGCTATCGGAAGCCAAAGACAGGGTGACATCAGGGCGGGTGTACTATTGTATAGGTGTGTGTGTGTGTGTGTGTGTTTGAGAGAGGGAGAGAGACTGTGTCCAAGTGGTGGACAAGAGCTAGAGGGGAAACTGTCACTGTGGAGGGACTTATTAATACACCCAGAGACGGAACTGGCTCCTGGGTGCCGTCCACTTGAGCCCGACCACCTGGCCAGATGGCATGCCACAGCTTCCCTTTGCTTAAAGTAAACACTGAGCTAAGGAAGGAAAGACCTCATTTTCACACCAGAACGTTTTTAAGGAGGTTTACTTTACGCTCCGACGATTACTTTAATCGTCGGAGCGTAAAAAACTGATCAGCATAGGCATGACCACGAGTCAACCCTCTGATGCAGAGGAGGGTCGCGCCTTGAAATAAACAAGAGCTAAAACATTGTTGTTGTGCAGTCCGTGTCATTTGTGCTCGACAGTAGGGCTGGACGATAGAGAAAATCAAATATCACAGTATATCTGATCAAATACCTTGATATTGATATGACATTGTAGAGTTGATCATTGGTGCTTTTACAAAAATATTGACACAATTAAATTGTATTTAATAAGCTAATATCTGAAGAACATAGATCATATACTACCCAGCTGAAACCCAGCCACATGATCAAAATTAGGGCGGCAATACATTATTAGCTTATTGCTTGTGGCTAATAATCCAGGCGGATGGATTATTTTATGTTCAGACATTCCTGATCCCCAGAGGGCCATCCCTAATGACTTTGGTGACCCTGAATTTTCCTCTTGTACCGCCATGTAGTTGACATTATGGTGGATAGCCATGGAATTTGGTAACATATTCATGTCCCCCTAAGGATGAACTGTAATAACCTTGGTGATCCCCTAACATTTCCCATCATGCCATTATCAGGTTAGGGATTGTTTTGCATGAGAAGCAACTTATCAATTATCAAAACTGTTGGATTATATTATCCAAAATGTTATGGTCTTGTTGTTCACACATCACATGTGTCATTAATGGAGGAGATGTAGTGCATTTCTTCCCCAAATTATGAAATGATAGAAGACCAGATCGTAAGAAAGAGAACATACTCAGCGGTGATACAGCTGTCTGACATTCACTTTATTGTTAAAACTCATTTTGGTATATCAGCTGCTTGTCTTTTTACACCATCTTTGAATTAAAAGGCAAACATATACAGCTTCATCTTCAAAAAAAAACATGCAGTGTCAACATGAGGTCTACTGAGATAAAAAGTCGTACAACTTCACCATACTTGCAAAGTCGGTGAGAACAAAACTGTCATGTCAAAAAAAAGGGAAGTATTTTGTGTTTCACTTCTTAAAATCAGCAAAGCTTTAACTTAGTGCTCATCATTCGCCACATTCAACTGGCAAATATGCATGTTTTTTTTTAATAAAGTTTAAACTTGGAAAAAAAATAAATATGATGTACTGACAACATGTACATAACAACAGAAATGCATTCTTATGCGACAGCCCCTCTATACCTGCACTTCTTAAGTATTACCGAGGGAAAAAAGATTTCGTGCTTCACTGGAGACATCACAACCTAGTAAGCGATTCTGCACCTCATTTTGACATACTACTATGTTGTAACTGACAACCTATTTGCTCATAAAAGTTTACAATTCATGTTGATCGGACAAAAGGCTACCACGGTAGTTGGGCATTTGTTAGTTTGGAGTCATGGAGTGCACAATGGCGTTGAAGTACTGTTAACCCACTTTTTTTTTTAAACAAAAAATAGAAAGAAAAAAAAAGTCACCTCCGGCCACATACTTTGTCGTCAATCACCCCAGAACCCCCCCGCCCCCCCAATCCTCTCACTTCCACAGCAGACTTTATGTTGTACTACCCACCAGCTCATCGGGGTCACATGGCATTGTACTTCATCTCAATATCTTCTACTCTTGCACATGTACTCTGCAACATAAGCACTAATCTTCCAATGCTGTAACCAGCACCTTAGAGTAGTAGGCTGAGTTAAAAAAAAACAAAAAAACCTGAGTATGAACATGACAAAAACACAAACACAACCATGATGTGCCTTTACGCTACATCGTAAGATCATAGCAGCTTATTGATCCATTGATTATCTCCCCGTCTTCTGTGTTGGTATCCATCTCACTGTTACAGGGTCACGTTCCAGATCAAAGCTGAATATTTGTAATTCTCGTTATTACAGATCAACTGATTTACTCTTTCTGGCCTCCGTAGGTATAACATTACTGGATACAATTGTTCAGGCTAGCAAAACAGACTCTGTATTTAAACTGAGCCATATGAAATTAATCGACACCATGCAACATGTAATTTGTTGATGATATTGAATATCGAATTTGCTGCTTTGACCAGTTACACATGACTCAGGTGCTGCAATTGGAAAGGAGAACCCCCCCACTCTCCCAAAAATAATAATTCCAAATTGTGACAGAAACTAGTAAAAATATTGCACCATCTCTCAACTTCACAATGTGATTCCAATATTGGATGATGCTACTGAACAATCCTTTAGCCGTCATGTCCTTTAGTGTGGTACTAGACGTGATATTACACAAGAGCTCTAATTTCTTCCCTCCCTTTCTGCCCTTTTTACATTAGTGGGTCACTAAGGCACCCATGCGAACAGTCCTGTGAATACAAATTTTGATCTGTGCACTACCTGTACCCAATAACACCAGTATCTCACCTCGCCTATACATACAGTACGCAAAACTGCCTCAAACAAATTGACAAAAACTCTCAATCATTCTTATTTCTGTAACATCAATTAACCCAAAATGCAATATTTGATTCTGTACAAACCTCAGAAAGAATACATTTCTTGCTAAAAACAACTTCTTATGTTAATTCCACTCATTGAGAGGGCTTATCACTTGGTTTTCTTTTCAAACTGGAAGAGATCCAGTATGTCGAGCATGGCCTGTCGGATGTTGGCGCCGAAACGGTGAGAGTCCTGAAATAAAGCAAAAAAGTGGAAAGACAGTTTTAAGAAGTCTCTTTAAGTAACAGACATTGAATGATCTAAATTGTCTATGGAACTGGACTCACGGTTTCTGGGCTCGAGTGTTTGCTGGAGATGTGGAAGTTGATTAGGTTCTCCCCAACGATGATGTAGGAGACACCATAACCATCATTAGCCACCTTTAGGACACAAGAGGAAAGAAAGGTGAGTTTTATCTCAAGAACAGTCTCAATGATTTCAAACTATATTTCCAAAAGGCTGGAATTCCTGACACGTACGTACATACAGACCCTAATTAAACATAAGCAAAAAACTGGTGTGTGACCACCTATTCCTTAGTTAGGATGCAACAAATATGTATCCATCCATAAAGGACACATACCACATGACTTCATGTTTTCAAAATGCAGAAAGACTCCACAACCTTCTTTCAAAAAACAAATGAAATGTAAAAACTGATAATGGTAGCTTACTGGACCAAATCCACCTCCGGAGGACACGTACTCGGGGTGTCTGACCAGATCGAACAGGTCAACCTGCTGCAGAGGCGTCTGACTGGTGGACAGCCTCCACGGCTCAGAGAGGACCTAAACATGAAGTTAACATACATTTAATTCATCAGATCTCAGCCCAAAATCAATATTATTCTCTTGCCTGATGTAGAAGTGTTTTTTCTTTATTTGACACTCAGTGGAAAGTTATTAAGGAATGAGCAGATTAAGCTTGTGTTATATAACACAGAGATGAGCTGGATGTAAATATAGCATGTCACATCTAAGTGGAAGGTGAAGAAATGTGACTTTTCATTCTTTTGTGTGTAGTTAAATGATATGACTGCTTTACATGCACATTTCTTAACAGGTAATAATACAGGAAGTATACAAAGCACCATTTACTCACACTTGCAGAGAAAAGTGAGTAGAAGCCTACTTTGAAATGATTGTATGTGCCAGTAAACCTAATGAGCCTGTTTAATTAGAAGCAACGCTTATTCCCGAATAGTTAATCCTCGTGGTTTTCTCTGCATTACTTATTTTTCTACTTATGGAGTCCTGGACAAGATTAATTTCAACCACCTACCACACCGTTACAATGATATTTCTTTAGTAAATTCAAGTAGGCTTAATTTAGTCCAAAACAAATAACTATTTGTTTATAAAAAGCTTAGACCTGGGCCAAGGCTGCCCTTCAAATGGGGTTGTGATTACCATGTTTACAAGAAAGACTCCATAAACCAACCCTCTCGTGATATTCACAACCTCATAAGAGGAATTTGTCTGAAAGCTCAGTTAACCAGTTATGACATGTTGGCTGACGTTAGCGGAAGAGGCCATGGAAGTACATTTTTTGGTGGATGGTTAGTTAATATATTGTATTTTAGTGGTACGAAGTTTTTCTTCATAATTATATAATATGCCGGTGGAAAACGTTGATATTCTGCCACATCTTTTTCCACTGCCATTATGCTTTTGCATTTCCTGCACTATACCACCCGCTCACTAGCATGTTAAATGGTTAGCCTTGGTGGCTTTTGGCCGGCGGCAGCATGTTGCCGTTGCCTAGCAGCTGTGTTTTCACGACGTTCCACTTGAACGCCAAGCATATCGTGTACTCGACTTCCCATGTTGTAACCACAAGCTCACAAGTTCCATTCGAAGGCAGCATGAGACTCAAATCTTGGAAGCCGCCTTTAAATGCAACATTGTCAAAAGGTTTAAAATGTGGACACTCAACTTTTCATCTTTGTATGAAGACGTGAGCAGATGCACTTGGACCAAAGCCACTTTGTTCGTATTGTTGTAAATCAATAAGAATACAGTAACACCACATTTACAAGAGCCATTGTTCCAGCTTTAAGAGCAGAAGTTTAACGACTTGCAGCAACACCTCGTACCTCCTTGAGGAAGGGGGAGTCTTCGCCGAGGTATTTGGAAACCACATAGAGGCAGAAAAGGTGGCGATCGATGCCGTCTCCGGTCATAGCCAGGCGATACATGTTTTGGTGCTTCTCTGCTGCCAGTTTGAGCAAACTGAGACACTCTTCTCTCTGAAATGAACAGGAAAGAGACAGAAGTTGAACTATTACAGAGCATGATCTGCATACTGGATTAACAGTCAGTGACTAAAAGTAGCACTGTAATCAGAGTTGTGGTGTGCTGCTGCTGGTTAGCCTTACGGTCTCATCTCGGATCATGGCACGGACAAAGGCACAAGTCTCTAAGGTGCAGGAGCGCACAGTTTCTGTTCGGCCCTCACGGAACAAACGCGTCATGGAGGCTTCGTATGTCAGGCAGAACTTCTTCTTGTCCTGTTGAGAGATAGTATGGATCAGCATAAAATAGACAAACCCCAAGAAGCTGTTTTACAAATGGTCAATGAGTGAACAGTAGATTTTTTTGGGATGTTGATCATTACGAGAACCAGACTTTTATGAGTCATATATTTACACGCACAAGGGATTGAATAAATAACAGATACACCAGGAAATGCCATCCCTAAACTGCTATTACCAAGATCGCTATCCAAGGCAATTATCTGAAGCTAAATGCCAATTAGCAACAAAACTTGACAAAGACGTTAGATTATATCCCCCCCCCCCGTCCCCTTCATATGTGCTTGTGCTGTGTTTTGTATTATCACATAATCCTCTAAACAAACTGGAATAAACAGCCTCAAACTGAAGCTGAACAAAGTTTTTGATTAAATCATTCATTGACAATGTTTGACAGCTGATTGGCAAGTTGAGACTGCTCTCTGCTGGAAATTCAGAGGAATGTCACTGGAGTATGTCGGTTATTATATTTATAAGCAGAACATTGAAAGGCCAGTAAATGACAATTAAATAGATGCATACAACTGTAATTACTTAGAAACCAGTGACATGTACTCACCCTGTAATGAGCCAGCTGCAGGGCGATCTGGATGAAGGCATCAGGACTGGTGCGGCACTTCTTTATCAGACCCTTGCCAAAGTCATTGAAGGGGAAAATGTGAGAGTCCACATCGTCAGCCAGTTCCCTGGCCACTGTCAGAGAGTTCTGGATGACCTCCTGGCACTAGAGGAAGTAACGGAGTCATATGTTAGACAACATACTGATAAAACAAATGAGAAAGCGCAGATCTGTGATATTTGTAGATTTTAGGCTTAACACCAGTTATTGTCACATTTTGAATTTCCAATAAACACCCAACAGCCCTTTCTGTACATCTTTGAATTTCAGAAATAAAATACTAACACTGATGCACATAGCCCAGGCTACCAGCAGAGGGAAGCCAAGGCTTGTGGATATCAAATCCCAGCTGATAGTGTGCAACGTCAGCTGGTGAGATGGTCAAACGGCTTCCTGTAAAACCCTCACGCCACACCTTTCTGCCGCAAGAAATTCCTGACAATTCAACATTCACACCCACTTCACACAGTGATTGTCCAGCTGTGCAAAGGTGAGTCAGTAAGCAGGATTTGAACTTCTCTCTCTTTCTTCCTTTTTTTACACGACTATGGCCGTGGTTACTTTTGTCATTCGATCATGCCAGGACGGGTTAACTGTCCGGTTTGTACACTTCAAGATCAGACCCGGCTCACATTGGGAAAAAAAAGGGGGGGGACACTTAATTAGTGGAGCTTTGTCAGCGGCCATTCGTCAATAAAACAAGTCCACCAAGCAGCAAAAACAATGGGGGGCTATTACTGTGAAGAATTTATACGAAATAAAAAGCACTTATCCACCGTTTTACAACCACTTCTTTGACCCAAGAACATATCCGAACACTATACGATCAGGCAGGTCGCATTCAAGTGTCAAGTGTGGACAGATATGCAGACAGAGCTGAGCACCATCCTCTTTATGATGGCCAGCTTTTCTGCCCACGTTTGAGCGAGGCCAAACTCTTGAAACTTGGGATGTCAGTTTCTGAGCTTTCGATTGTCCGACACCCATTAATGGGCAACGAAGTGATGAATATCTAAGGCCATGTCCACACTTCCATTCTAAAACGCATATCTTTTGCTACATTTACACGGAGCGTCCACACTACCCCAGAGTTTTTATTTTCTGTTGGCTTTTCTTAAGTTTATTGTCCACTTTTAAAATCAGGCCATGGGTGCTCCTTTAGATCAGACACACATTGTTATCAGCTGATGTTCATTCTAAAAAGTTTGATCAGTGGTCTCTATAAAGGCCGATCAGAAGAGATGATCAGATGAATCATTGATTATGAAATTTTATGTTAACGATACTAATTTATCTGCCTCTTCGCCTGCTATTTAATTTATCGGAGAGAAACATAGCCACACACACACACACACACACACACACACACACACACACACACACACACACACACACACACACACACACACACACACACACACACACACACACACACACACACACACACACACACACACACACACACACACACACACACACGGCGACGCAAAGCGGTGTCTGAACAGCTCAACTGGTTAACAAGGGCACCGAAGGTTCCTTTCAGCGGCCATGTTAATTAATTAAAATAACCTATTGACATACATACATACATACATAACCATTCAAAACTTTTCTCAGTTGTTAACAGGTAACATCCTTACTTTAAACAATTTTTTTCTTGCTGAGTTCGCCGACCACGTTATAGGAACTAGTTATTTTTTAGCATAAGCCGACCCTTACCTCAGCTGGGACGTCCCACGACAGCCTCTGAGGACCTGGCATGTTGGGGTGGGGCTCCCCACAGCAGTGACCCTCCTCAGTGTACCCCAACTTAAACGGGTCCATGGAGAGAACATGCTGCAACACAGAGAGTCAATACTTAACATCACTAACTCAATTAAATGGAAGACATGAACTTGATTTATTTCACATTTCTATCTTAAAAGCTTTGATGGACATGCCAAATCAGAACAAATACATATTTCCCTATTCCTTTGTATTAGTTCCGATTGTTGAGCTAGTTAAATAAATTCCTTGTTGGTTTCCTTTAGAGAAATAAAATATCAAATTTTTTCGATAATACCCAAAGATAAACTGAGGCACAAGACGCTTTAATGCAAAATTATAAATGAATTAGATAAAAGCATCATTGAAGTACCTCCCAGAGATGGCCGATGATTGGAGCATCAGCCCAGGAATGCTCTGCGTTCAGTCCCATGGTGCCATTCTTAAAAACTATCAGGTTAAAGGATTTATCAAACCATCTGAATGAAAAAAAATAAAAAAATAAACAACTTCAGTTCATGGATATATGAACTCTTAATGATCTGAAACAAAATATATTAGGTTTATCTGCCCTACCTGTCGTAGCACTTTCCGTGGAGAAGGGACTTGGCATAGCTGTCCAGAGACTTGACTGGGTTGTCTTCATCGTAGCGCTGCTCAGTGTCATCAAGGGTTACAAAGAACGCTGCCTTCTCGATGGCGTCCAGAGATTGCTTGTTCTTACCACGGCTGAAGTAGGTTTCTCGAGCGTTGGCCCATGGTGTCCTGCAGAATGACAATTAAAAGTATTTTTTCAGTTCGTCCTCAGGCAATGCCTTACAGGAGTCAGGCCTAATTCTAACTAGTGCGAACAGGTTTCACCTCTGTGTGAGGAAAGTGTGATGTGTGGGAGGGAAGTACTGTACTTTTTTCCCCTTGCATTTCTGTGGTCACTGCCACATCCTTTTCACCTTCAAATACTCCTCTTACAGTCAGTACCAGCAACCAACCAATACAACGTCTGGGCCCATATTATGGTTAGACTTTAGCACATGACAGCCAGTAAGTAAGAAATTACATTACAGATCCAACACAGACATGTCTGAGGTCATTTAGAAACAGCGTTGCCATCACAGTTTTTCCACTTTATTTATTAATAAAAAAGGTTTGTCATCTACTATGGCTGAATAGCAGACAATACATTATAACATTTTCAAAATAATCAAATATTGATAACTCAAACATGCAATATCAGTTGGGCTATAGTAAGTTCTAACTCATTAGAACTGACTATCAACCCTTGTGCATACCATAAAAAAAAAAAGCTAAAAGAAATACCATAAAATTAAATTTTCCTTTATTTTAACCCTTATTATGCCAGTTTGTATACATAATGTCACTATTGTTTTTATGAAACAACGCAAAATAATTTCTGTAAACTTAAATGCTAGGGGTAAACATCTTGATGCATGCTGTGATTCATTGCATCACACACTGCAGTGCTCCGCAATACAGCAGCAAAGTGGAAACCAGTAGAACAGCATGCATTTGCCCCATAGGGCAAACATCAGAAAATTGCTCAATCTGGTGGAAAATAGTAAAAACTACAATTTCATTTTTGAAGCCAGTGCTCTAGATTGAAAGCCTGGTACAAAAGAATGCATTTCATGCTTTCAGAAACTGTGCTTTCAATGGGTTTTAACAGGGATGTTTAGTATTCAAGGGTCTGCTTATTACAGACCAATTATGGGAGCTAAGGTTGAACCCCCCCCCCCCCAAAAAAAAAGAAAACTCAAACCCTTGCGAAAGCTTATGCTATATGGATTAACAAAATGATTGGAAAATGTAAAAGACGAAAATGTCTTTAGTGATACATAACGGTTAATCTATGAGTGTACGTATTCAGTATAATAACACTGTATAACTGTAGAATGCAAACTAATACTCCACTGAATCAATCTTGGAACATATCATTGGAATAAATGTTCATCCACAGTACGTACTGCATTTCTTTACTTCCTGTCGGGCTACAATACATGGTGTAAATTGTGTGGCCTCATCAATACCAGCTGCAGCTCGCTCTGTAATGCCACCCACCTGTCCCCTGCAGTAAGTGCAGCTAGCCTCTCCTCTCCTGGCAATGGCTCACTGTTGTCGGCCAAGATCCTCGCCATCTGCTGCTCTATCTCCCGTGGCAACAGCAGCCGCCCGTCGTAAAACATCCACACCTTGAAGAAACGGCCCTTGTGGTACACAGCTATGTGTTTGCTGTCGTTCACGTGCTGAAGCACGTCTGGGAGACAGGGACCAATGGGAAGGAGAGAGAAAAAGAGGAAGAAAGACAATTGGATTGCTATATGCGTTTGTGCATGTATGTTGGTTCATCTTTTAAATTGTACATGATTCAAATCTCAAAAAGAAGGCAGCAGTTTGAATGGAGTGTGGATGTCACAGCATTTGATTTCTGGGAACAATAGAAGTGTTGTGAAATGATGCGATATCCACAACACACATACATTTCTGCTGAGAGCAACATACTTTTTTGTGGGCTGGTTCTTTTATTTTTGTGGTAATCCTTCTTATATTAACTTGAAGGGCAAACAAAAACAAAAAAAAACTACTGAATTCAAGATGATACTACATGATGGGAGGGACTACTATCTAGTTCAAAAACTAAAAGAAGCTTGAAAATGGACGTGCGGAAAGTGAGATGAAAAGAAAAAAGTAATTTGGGAACAGGGTGGTGGTTCAGAATACAATGAATTGAGGCAATGTTTGTTTGAACAGCATATTGCACAACCAGGAGAAACCAATTCAAAAACATCACTCGCAGCTTTCAAACAAAGTTATGATATTGTTTTGGAGATGCTCAGGGATTCAAACAAGCATTGCCCTCGTTACAGGCAAGACAAAGGAGGGGATACTCACGCTGGGACCAACCACAAGAACAACCACCACCTCACATCCAGGCAATACTTGGCCTAGACCTCCAGCAATGTGAATATAAATATAGGCAACTTAGGAAATTAAAAAAAGAAATAAGTTGTATTTAACACTTAACATTTAACCTGACAGGTGAACTTGAAACTCACGTTACAACTTTTGTGTTTTATTCAAATCTGTAAATGTGTCACTTGCATTTTAAATCAAAAGTAGTAATTTTTCACATTTTTCTTATACATTTTGATTAATTTAAAGTGAATCGTAATTCACTCATGTCCTCTAAAGCCAGAGAGATAAAGTAGTCCGTCTGGTCCTCAAGTATTCAATGTTTAGATGTTTAGATGTCACCACAGCTCAAGGTCTTTGGTACTGAACGGATGGTCTTCGCCTTGGTTATAGGACTGAATGTTATATCATGCATTAGAAGTCCTTTACACATTTCCGTGCATGTTACATATCATTTTAGTTCTTTTACGACTGGGCAACAGCATTTAATCCCAAGTTTCAATAAAGTTTTTGTTTAAGTGCTTTTATATGCTTCAAAAAGCATATCATGATATTTCTGCAGAATAATGGGTTTCTACCCCTTCAGAAAGGTAATTTATTAATTTTAGACAACGCTAAACTAACTAACACCACCATCCAAAAGTAATAATAATATTCTATGATCCTGATCAATTTGTATGTTTTCAGGCCAGCGTAACACTGTTTGACATTTCCAGGTCTTACCTTAACACTATCGCTGCTTTGCTTTCTCAAACACTAGACTTTAGTCACATGCAAATTAGTCCTTCAATGTGCATAGACCTTCACACATGCATTATGTATTCATGGAGGTCAGACTATTTCTAATTCAAACACATCGACAAATGTCCCAAGGAGAAGTACAGTAGGATAGTAGTGCGGAGGAGGCGGCACTGCTAAAGACTCTACCTGTTTCTACACCTGGGACACGACTGCTGTTGAACATACACTCGTATTGGGCTGAGCACATGGGAATAGTGTGTAGGAGCATGAGCTGAAAAGCAAAAGGGGAGAGTCAAACACAGAGATGACAAACTAATTCACTAAAATCCCCTGGGGAGCGCAGCAGACACACACCTACACAGAGAGGAGCATGGATGAAGGGAAGAGAGCAATGAGGATTGGTTTGATAAGAAGTCTGAAGGAGGAGAGGGAACCTGGGAAGGCTGCCAGGGAAAGAGAAATGAGCAGGGTCCAGAAACCAGGGGTCTACCATCTCAATGCCACCAGCAAAGCCCTAATATCTGCAGCAGGATTTTTACTAAAATGTACATGGTTTTACATATTTAGGCTTAAAATTAAAATTTTGATATCTCCCAGATGGACAAAACTAACAAAAAGTCAATGAGAAGTGAATTATTTCAGGGCTGTGCTGTTGAGAATGAGACTAGTAGTCAGGGTTTCCAATAGCTGTTGCCGCAGCAATAGCCAGGGTCACAGAGGTGGGGGTTCAGAGGGCATGGCGGAGTTGTGCCCTCCTCTTACCTGTCTCCAAACCAGGGACACGAGTGGTGTTAAACATCCGCTCCCATTGAGCCGAACACAGAGGAACCTTGTTCGCCAGCAAGTAAATCTAACGCAGCGTCCGACACGGCGAAGGGACAAAACAGTAAAACAGAGACAACCGGTTGTGAGTGTGTAACAGAGAAAGCTCATGCATTGCTGTTTGTATAGTGCATACAATTAGTCTATGCAAGAAGTCCGTTTGCATGTATGCGACATGTTGTAAAACGTATGTCAGGATTGCGCAAATGTAAAGAGAATTTACACTTGCATCATGCAGGTTGGTAAAGGAAAAGGACTGACAAGAGGAGTGGGAGAAGAAGACACTGATGTGTGTCACTAAAATCACCAGCATTCATTAACCCTCATTCACTAAGTCTTTAGAAAATGCTTGTGATTTTGCTAGGCCAGCCATCATAGCTCTACTTCTATCAAAACAGGCGGAAAGCACAGTGCATGGCACATTCCAAAGTCAGTTAGACACAGTGATCTGACGACATTATCAAGTACCTAGATAACCGTTAGTGAGATAAACTAACTAAGACGACACAAGAAAGGATTGTGAAAGATAAGCAGCTCTCATTGTAAAGTTAAAAAACAAAAACACAGAGATAAGAGCTGTAAATCAATAAATAAGAACTGATAAAGTTAAACATTTACTTCGGATTAATATGAGATATTGTAGTTCATAGCAAGGTATGTGGATTAACCAAAAGCGAAACAAAATCATTTAAAAAGTCAAACAGGGAGGAAAGCGCTCTATACTCACAGGTTTGATCTGGGCTCGGTCCAGTTTTCTCCTGTAGATCATGATAGCATGGATGGCATTACCTGCTCTGGCAGCCTGGATGGAGGTGGGGAACACATACAGGAAATCCTGGAAAAAAAAAGAGATTGAAAGGTATCAATTAATAAATCACTCACATTTCATCCAACACGTCCTACGGTTCTGAAAAGCACAAGGGCACAAGACGTGACTTGTTTATGCAAACAGAGGAGCAGCCTGAACACAATGTCACCGTGTGAGCCCTCCATAGATTATTTGTTGTTATTTTGGTCAAGGACTGTATGCACACATACAGTTAGCGATCACGACCTGCTATTTAAAGCATGCCGAGTGTTGTTCCACTGACCCCATACCAAGTCTACCTCCTTTGAGAGTGGTGTTCTTGTGATATGGCTTTGAAAGCAAGAGCAGAGCTCCAGTTTGGTGGAAGCTGAAAACAGACATTGTTTGTGCTGGCATGGTAATGTGTCATTTATATTATCTATTTAATAACTGCACACAGACACAAAACAGCCCCTCCAGTCTACTCTCTCAGTCATTCAGGCAGAAACATACAGAGGGCGCTGTGGGTTCCGGTACCCGTTTAGAGCCTCAGTGACCTCTTGATAATTATCCTGAGGAGTTCACTGGGTCCATGATCACAAATCTGACAAATAAATCATCTGCACAAGCTGGTCATTAGGACAGTGATAACAGGCAACATGCAAAACTATTTGTTTTCAGCTTCTTTAACCGAATATGAAACAATTACGCAGTACAGTGATGGCACAGATACACTTGAAAACGAAATCTGGAATTACTCCCATAATGTTGAGAGGAATCAACCTGCCCTCTGGTAAAAGTAAAAACACAATGTAATACAGTGATTGCAGCTTTGCAAGCCAAGATGCTGAAGATCCCAAGACTGTAAGATTGTAGCTGTAATGAGTTCCCCTGAGACGTAGACGCATGGGGTTTATGCTGCCAATTGAGTGTCCTTACCTGACATAAGAAAAACATTTACTACCTAACTTTGCATTACTATCACACACAGGATTAGACAAGTGGTACGCAATAAAAACACTCTTATTTTAGAAAGTGCAGTTGTAAGAAGCTACAACTGTAGGATTTAAGTTCAATCAACCTCTCTATTCAGATCGACAACTTTTTTTTTATCTTTATAGATAATTATTTTTCATGTACCGCAATAATTTACAATTTAGTCTAAGATGTGTTTGTCATGTGCCATAAAGCTGCTCAAGAGCTCATTTTTTACTATACTTCACTTACAATGTAGTGTATCAAACTCATCTCAGTGATAGTGCCTGGAAGTGACATAGGTTACGCTGCAGCTCTAGTGACACATTATTTTGAGGTTTGATTATACACCTCACCACTTATCACAGCTGTCGGGGGTCACACTCACACTAAAGTATTGAAAGGTTGTGATATTTATTTGGAACACCAAACACACTTTCAGAGAATGAATCTCGTTTGAAGATGCTTAATCTTCAAACAAAAGGCTGAGCGATTGTTAACAGAGACACAGATAGAGATGTCTTACCATGGCATAATAGTTGCTGTTGACCATGATGGGCCCACGGCCTCTAAGGTAAATATACTCTTCCCACCAGTCACTGACCTGTGTGACACAAAGAGAAGGGGGGGAGAAAGAGGTTGACATTTATTGACGAGCTGCTTTTTCTCCACAGATTGAAGCTAAATTCAAGTCTCAGGACAGCGTCCAAAACTCTGACAAAAGAGCAGAGAAGAGAGAAATAATGTTCTAACTCACATAGTTGGATGCCCACCAGGACTTGAGTTTGAGGTACCACTGCAGTCTCGGCCCCAGATTCTTCTCAAAGTCTTTAGTCAAGCCCTCCATCCGTTCGTACCGCTCATCCTCCATCAGTGGACGCACTGACTCCAGGTACTGGCAACACAGAGAAATGAGTGATGCAAAGGGTCAACACTTTTAAACAAGGAGAGAGAAGACCGGCCAGAATAATCAGTCATCTATGTTTTTCCTCCTGACAGATAAGGCAGAGGGAGAAAGGCACACATTAAGTTAGTTAATGCAGCAGTGGCTCATGTGACGCTCATCAAATGCTGCAACTAGCACAAATAGGAAAAGCCTCACACTGCAGTGCGTCAACAGAAAGAACAGCTATATGGACGCCCCCCCCTACTCAAAATACCTAGAAAGAAAATAGGGGCGGCTGTTTTGACGTGCACATGAAACTCAGTAGTATTAAATGGCTTTTATCTTAATTGGGTATTCATGGGATATTTTTGATTGCCTCTGATTTTCTTAAGACTGCAAACGGTTCCAGTCCAATCACTAAGGCCATTAGAACCAATAAGGAATGTGCACGAAGCACCAGCTCGTACAGGATGTAACATGACAGGTGGAATTTACCCTTCTGCAGGTGTCCTTGATGGTGGGTACAGGTAGTCGTGGAAGGGAGTTCTGGAAACTGTAGAGCATTGGCTTCCTGCCAGAGAACACCTTCACTAATAACTGGACAAGAAAAACAGATTAAGGAGGTCAGGGAGAGGGCGATGGGAATTCCAGATTACACATTGTGTTTCATCTAGAAACCTTTAGGGCAAAGTGTAAAAAAAATGTAACCAGTGAATTAAACTAAAAGGACCAAGAACTTAGTCTTGCAATTGTAACTTTGCCTCAGTACAGTCACTTCAATTTGGAATTTATTAAAATAAAATACCATTAACTATATTCTACTTTTAAGAACATCCACTTTAATCAAGAACAGTCAAGCCCTTGTCAGCTAGAATCTTGTAGCCAAGTTAAATACATGTTTGATTCAGCTCTTGTCTGGCTCTCAAAAGGTTCTGACAGGTTCTTCTACGTGAGGTGGCAAAAACGTTAATCTTAACTGAAAGGAATTGCATGAGACATTCCCGTCTGTATGTGCTCTAAAGTGAACTGAACAGAGGAGGCCATTCATTGTCTCACCAGCCACCCACGAGTAGACCAGGACACAGAGCCATGGCGGGCATGCATCCATCCATGCCACGACAACAGGGACTTCAGGACATTCCTCATAATCATGATTATGGTGACCCACAGGCCCGTGCCCACCAGAACGCCTCCAACTATCCTCTGGCTGTCAGTGGCCATGTATCGACTGTGGACAGAGACAAAGGGGGGCGTGACCAGGACAAAAATACAGAGGGTGGGGGGGCAATGTAAAAGCAGCAAATTAACACTTTCTTAATCAGCGTATGGAAAATTAAAAAAAAGATCAATTAGATGATTTGGTGTAATAAATATAATAAAATGACTGCCAACAGATCTAAGAGAGAGTGCACTACAACAGCACAATGGAATAATTAGAGAATGAATGTGACAGACTTGGCCAAGTCAAACATCATGTGAAATCATGACTGATAAACAGTGCATGTCACTATCTTGACAGGATCAAAACACATGCACAATGATTGATCAACTGTCAATGTCAAAATCATAAACCTTTTATTAATCAGTTCAGCCAGTGTTACTGATGCTTTAACATTTTATAAACTTAAGAAGTGGCATGGCTTTTCTGCAATTTCACAGTGTTTGCAACATCAACAGGTGTTCTAACCATACAAGAAAGATGTGCCTGTACTGCAAAAAAAAAAACACCCCAAAAAACATTGGCATAATAACCGTAACAATACGGTCATAAACAATATCCTTGACTTGAGGGGAAATCCCCAGCATTGTTGATAAGAGAGGCATTAACATTTTATATGGAAAGGAAATGCATGATATCCCTAAACATGATTAAAATTGTTAGCAAACAAGATGAGGTGTGGTGGACAGTTGGAACGAAATGTACAAAAATAAAATGCGTTTTCTCATAAATACCCACGGCATAAGAATAAATTAAGACACTGCGTCAAACACATTCCATTTCCATTGCTGTTTGCGTTTGACAAGATGGGGCATTTTCACATGCTGTATTTTTCAGCATACTTAACAACTTACTCCACACCTATTTTATAGCCAAACTACAGAACTCAGGGCTTCCTCTCAAGCATCGTGCCAACTTGTGAACAAAATAGCATGGTTATGTGTAGACATGAATACAGCTCTGGGCCAATAACAAGAGGGGGGGGGTGTTGGCTTTCCTTGACACCATGCCATTTATGGCCTCATGATATCAGTGGCCTTACCTGATGGGTATGTGTTGACCCAGCTTGGCAATCAAGCCCAGAGAGGGATCCAGCTGTTGATATTTATTGTAGGACATGTAGGACACAACCACTACCAAGAACCCACCAGGGCTGCCCGGGTACACACCAGTCATTACCCCATTCTGTGGACAGGGAAACCAAAGGAAAGGTAGCAATCGTCATCCGAGTCACAGAGAGCAAATAATCTATGGAGGGTATTGTTTTTACAACCATTGATTTATTAACAGTGTTTTGGGTCTTGACTACCTATGAGACACATCATTAATCAATATAAAAAAAAAAAGAGGAAAGTTGGAAAATGCTAGCAGGTGCTGTGGGTTAGAGTGACTCAGTGTGATGGTGTGTAAACAGACGGTCAACTAGGCCAAAGGATGTAACAAAGAACAGACAGGAAGGTTACCGTCACAGTTGGCTGTTTGTTTGAGAGTTAGTGACCTTCTAGTGTAGGCAAGTTAGTGTAACCCAACAAACCAATTTAGAGTAGGCCAGCAATCAATAAATTAAAACGTAGCACTACTGGGGCCCTTACAATGCAGTTTACTGACTGAATATTTACTGAGAACACAAATGAACAGAAACTGTTGTGAGATACTAATAGTAGAGAACAAAAAGACATTAACTTTGCTCTCCCATATGTCTAACACCTCTCACCTTGAAACGAATGAACCTTTTCTTCCAGGAGTGGAGGCCAGAGAGGTAGATCTGGCGTAGAGCCTCGTGGCACAGCTGTAGGTCGATGCCATCCGGGGTGACGGTGAACTGGAAGGCCACCGCCTGGTGAGCTTCTGCCATGGTGGCTGCTACTGTACAGGGTCACTGAGGGCAAGGAAAGAGCAAAGTAATAGAGTTAGTGAAGAGGAAGTTTACATCAAACATAAAATTTAAAAAGGAGATGTAGGTAAAAAACATTGACCCACCCACATCTCCGCTCTTGTTCCTACAATGTTCTCTCACTTTATGTTAATGCAGAGGGCATTACCATCGACTAAATTCATCACAACATGGATACTGACTCATATCAAACGATGTTGTACGATCACTACATCCCGATATCTGGACGAGGCATAATAATTGTGGTCTGGCAAATATCAGAATAATCTCCTGTGACAGTTATTTGAAATCAGAAGTCATTATTCCTCAACAGCACTGCAGGTTGTCTAATTTCAAAGATTTAAAATCAGTTTAAGCTCTTTGTAGGAAGTGGGAGTGGATTATTATTGGCTTTCAAAGCGGACGTCGGGTTAACACTGAGTTAGAGGGATAACCGCAAGCTCACTCAGAAGCACAGTATATAGAATAGTGTTTTCCTGCATTGAAAATGCTTAGTAACAATAATTAACTATTAGCATTTTAATGATTAAAAAAGCTGCAAATCCTGTATTAGGAAATATCGTGAATAAAGGGATAATCTTCATGAATCAAACTGCAGATTTTTGTATTTAGTTATTATATCAACTAAACTGGATCCAAAGGACACCAAAGGAGATGGGAGCTGACTAAGTTGGGTCAGTAACTCATCACAGAACTGGTTAGGCGTTATATCCTTTACTGACGCAAGGAAAACTATTTTATTCCAAACTACAAGCTCCTTTTATTTTTTATTTGCAAACCGTAAGTAAGCTTTAACATAAAATGTTAGTAGGCAATTATTTTTAATACGACATGGTTAGGAAGACAAGAAGGGAAAGGAGTGGGGAGACCAAGGACAATTTATTGGGAACTGATTTTAAGTCTGCAGAGGTGACATGTCTATCATCCACCACCTTCAGTAGTGGAAGAGATCTTGGCACACAATCTTCTTAATAAAGGGAGCTGGTTAATAACGGGGGGAGTCTGGTCCAAAGCTCATATTGGCAAGTGAGTCTTGTCAGTGCATTAACTTATCTGGTATGCAATAACGCAGATTTATTATCTTTTGTAATTATGGAACTAATAAGGCTTCTAATATTAATATGGTATTTTTTGTAATAATTATTTGTGAACCTGAGGTGAGGTCGTTAGCATTATGAGTGTCTCAGCTATATATGTAATCCATGTCTGATATACATATTGCTCCTGCACAACTGGATAAATCCATTAAATATACTGTACCACTTTAGAAGATATATGAATGAGCCTATGACAAGTTGTATACTTCTGTATATTGATTATTTTGAAACATTTTTTTTAGACTTTTGTGGTTCTGGAGGCCCAGTTCTCATGCTTTCACTGAAAATGAAACCTTTATTTGACCAGGTCCAGGAGACAGGCACTAAGTGAACTACAGCCCAGCAGCCTCTGGATGATGTAACTCTAGTTGTGGCATTGTGAGGGACCTGCCGTTTCCAGTTGCCTTCAATGGCTGTCGAAAATATAACAACCACACGAGTATACATTTAAAGTAACTGCCTAAAAACGATTAAGGAAATCAAAAAATCTGCCTCTGGTTAAATTGATCATAAAAAGGAAGTTTTGACAGCAACGTTAATGTTTGGCGTCGCATGGTAACGACGCTTACGTGACGCATGAGGGTTTTCACTTTCCTTTTCGCTAAGACCGCAGCAACGTTTCTCTGCAACGCTCATCTTTGTTTCTCAAAAGCAGTGTTTTGTGTTTGTTTGTGCTTTGAAGAGTCCATTTTTACTTCATTCAACAAGAGCACTCTGGAAGCAGGACACGTCTCTGTTTCTAGGTGTTCAACCCTCGCAAGGATCCCTGTGTTCCTGCAGCCAGTCCCCTCCCCCAGCTACTTTCCACCATCACATGATCCACCCTGTGCTGCAGGAACTAGGGGAAAGGTCGCAGCGCTGCGCCGCTCAGATACCGGGCAAAACGGGCCAGCGTAGTACTCACAAGCCCTCCCCATGTCACCGAGAACATCCCATCGTTGTCACAATCAAGCTACCCAAAAAAACCCACATCATTTGTTTTGAATATTGTACATAATTTGCCTGTGGACACTTTCTACATTACAAGTTGCAGAAGCAAAAGTCTGTCTATTGTTAATGAATCATGTCTCCGTAGGCTTAACGTTGCCTTTCTGCATTATGATTCTGACTGCAAACAACACCCCCCACCCCCCACAAAGCATTTGGCCAGTTGTCATTACTAAACACTTACACATCACACAAACTCCCTCCTAACAAATACGCTTGGCATTTGGAGGTTACATTTATTTTTGGTGTTGTTTGAAGTATCCTGCCCACGTGGTTTAGCTGAAAGGGGGTCAATATGCACCCTATACAATATTATGTATTTTAAATCCAAATGAACCAAGTGTGTTATCTCTACTTTTATGATGCTCTTACAAAAACTACACCATGACAAGTCAGTTTCTATTGACCTTCACTGGCAGGTGACTTTATCTTTAGCGACTATCACACATCATGAGCACAAACGTATCACAGCCTATATTCTATAGTATTAGTGTATATAGAAGACGTATACGGATGTTGTAATTAACAGAGCTGCCAGGACATTTAGTTGTCAATGAATGACCTTTACTTGGACTTTAGCCCACATTCATGCCATGGACGACGCAGGAATGCTAACCAGGTCCCCACCTGGGTCGTCCGACATCAGATCGCAACACATTCAGTAAAAAGGCACGACAGGGTGAACGTTTCAATGCAGACACCCAGCAGAGGCCTCTGTAACGTCACGACCACAGCCTCAACAATCAACATTCAATCCGAGAGCTTTGGCTGCCAGTGCAATAAACAGTTCCCATCGAGGTTCAGTTGCGACCTTCATAAGTCAAGATCCGACTCTAAACTTCGTTTCGGACCGAGGGAGCACACAGCCACCCCGGTTATGTGCACGAGAAGGGACGGAAAGCTACCATACGTCATGTAAACACCGCACAGCTCGAGGCACCGGGCCGACGAGGAAACGCAACAACTCGACGCGAGCGTGCACCGCGCAGAGATAACGAAAGCTTGACAAAAAGAGGGTTTGGTTTAGCTCGTCGAGTTTGTTTTTTTTACATTTATAAATATAAAAATACTGCAGCCATATTTGCACAGCTTGTTCCAAAACTGCCGCGTAAGAGGCGAAGCGACGCTGGGACACGTAGTGAAGAAGGATAAGTATCACTCACCGACCCTTTCTCTCAGGCTGAGGGAGCAGAGCTTTCTGTTCTCGAGAGGTTGTGTCACTGCTCGGCGGTCGGCGGGGACTGCTAGAAACTCTGCATGAATGAGAGCACAGACTTGTATACACAGCCTGCCCCTTTTTTTGTCAAGTGGCCTACAGAGGCGTCCTGGTAGAAACAGCGCCCCCTGAGGTCCTCTTGTGCTATAGAGAGGGTTTTACGAGGACAAAAAATATGGCAGGCTGGAAATGATATCAAGGATACCATTACGCGGTACTCCATGTACCCAGACTGTTGAGTAGTACGAATGATGGACACAGTATTAAGAATATCTGCACCAATCAAATTAAGTCCAATGGGGGTGAGCAGTATGGATACAATTCTCATATCATGGTATGTTTTTTTCCCCAATCAGAATTATACCATGAAATAGTTACTTTTGTGGAAATAGATTTAGAAACAGTTTATGAATCAAATAAACAAATGGGAATGTCTGTAAGAATTTTTGGTTAATCCAGCAATGTAATACCAGAACAAAATCATACAAACATCCAACATGGTCATAAAGCAGTTTTCCTACAATAGTTTCACATCAGTCAACCCCATAGTGACAGCTTTGCACTCCCTCCAACACAGGGAGTGGACATTTGTCATGCAACACCTGCACAATAGCCTAGCAACAAATACTCTGCTCACATGTTCAGTTTTGTTGCATTTATTTTGCATCCTCCATTTCCAGGATTCCTGTAATGTTCTGCCAGAACTGTAGCCCAGCGCCACATGATTTGCCCAGAGGGCGGTCGACAGGCCTCTTTTTGAGGCTTCTGTTATGCTGCACCTTTCAGGATGGGATAGTCATCCTGTAATAAAGGTCTACTCAACCACAAATAATGGGAAACACCTGTGTGGCTGCACATTGTCAGTTACACCTTTTTTTTTCACAGAAGACATTTTGACATGCCATCACCTTCTTGGCAGTGATGATGCGGCTTAACTGCCAACTAATCCAAAAATGGGCAAAGAGGTGGATCGTCGGTGGAGCTGAGGTGGGCCCCGGGTGATGCAGCAGAGCAGACACCTGGTTGCTCAAAGCGGCCACGGCCTTGATTTGGCTATGCCTAACTCTAAAAGGTGAGTTCACACCAAAAGCGTTGCGAATATTCATAATATTATCCGTAGTCGCACACAGCTTCTCCAGGAACTGCGTCTGGAGGACTGCCACTTCCAGACTATCAACTTCTCCTCCATAGTTTCTGATCAGCAACGGCAGGACGGTGGTGATGACGGCGGTAGCTTCTCAACGCTGATTGGTGTTCGCAACTCAGCATCACATTTTTCGCCCGAGTTGAAAAATGTCAACTCGTTTGCGAAAAAGCGAATTTTCTGGTCGCGTGAAAAATTCGCAACGCTTTTGGTGTGACCGCACCTTAAGCATCAATACAATTTAAAGTTTTGAGTTATATAAAAATTAATTTAAAGTCGGGTATTTTCAACATGGAGGTCTATGGTGATCGTCTCACTTTTTTTTAGCCTTAAGTATAACTATTCAAATAACTACCTTTTTTTTTTTCTCACTTCCGCATTGGCTTAATTTCTTGGCACCAGAGGTTGCCGCTTGACTAGCATGCACAACACCTTGGCCACCTGAATGGAATAGGGCCATACTTAATGTTATCTGTTACACCTGTGTTTACCTTCCAATGACATGTAAAAAAAAATTGGCCTTTTTACACAGCAGGCATTTTGACTTGTCATAGTATGAAAAGCACAGGTGTTACTAATAACAGTAACCATTGGCTCTGTGGCCATCTTATTAGTCAAATTTGTACATGTAGTTTGTATTAAATTGGACTGTAGTTGGTCATTACAAAAAATTGCACTTATTAAGAAGTGTTGTTCCTTCTTTACTTACATGTTACACACATGATGCTATATTTTCATTGGCTAGACAAAGTAGTGTAAAGCTAGCTATACAATACACTCGTATGCTAACTCATATTAGCAGTACGATGACAATACAGATACTTTTCAGAGTAAAGATCGTCGCCCGAGTGTTCTTACTGCTTTCTTTCATCAAAATCACTTTCCTAGAGTATTTAGACACGTAAAGGTCCATATATATTCATGAAATTTGACACGTAGATTATTTGATATGTATAAATGAATACTAACATTACTTACACTTTGATGGCGATCGCCGAAGAAAATTGCCGCGAAAAGACCGGAAAGTGCGTCACGCCGGAATCGTTCGAGTCAGAACACCTTGACGTTCCTTTTATGAAACACTGGATATGTTCACCTCTATGAGGGTCACAAACAGGACTAGAGTCTCAAAAATAAGTCTTTGATTTATGTCCACATCAAACGTAACAACGGAAACTTGCTTTATTTGAAGACTTTACAAGTTAAACATATCTTTCTAGATAGCTCACGAAGCAGCGTCCCAGTATGACCTGTATGTCTGTGTTTAACCAAAAGAGGGCGCAAGGGGACCATTTCTTGTCAAAGAGTTTGTTCCGACTATTAATTCGCTATTTATTTATTTATTCATTAAAAAAAACATCGTAGGTCTTTACTAAAAATGTATGTGACAATTTATAACAAGCTATCGTTAATAATAACGTATGTGTGAATTAATTTGCGAGCGTTTTAAACATCAAAGATAACGTTATGCAAAATAAGGAGGAAGAAATGGGACTCCCTCGTAGTTTAAATTTAAGTATGAATATAGTAAACTAGTAAATATTATCTTTACCGTCAAGGTCTGTGGCTGCACCATACAAACCAACCAAACATGGAAACCCAATGCTCAAACTTTCCCTCGCGGCTCGTCCACGACGTCCCGCCGCCGTGCACGCTCGTGCTGGTGCTCGTGCTCATGCTCATGCGCGTGCGCCACTGTCACTGGCGTGCCGCCCGCCCGCCAGACAGACAGTTCCAGCCAGCTCGCGGCATGTGGACCAGGACGAGGGGGTGCGTCCGTTTTGACCAGCAGCGGAGCCAGTCGACAGTCGGGGACAAGTCCTCAGCCCGGTGACAGTCTCGCGAGGGGGGGAGAATGAGAATAGTGGACATTGCCTCTACTTGTAGGAAGTCACTCCGAAAGGTAAGCAGCGACGACGGGTTGCTCCTGCTGAACATTAGTGTCTCCACTAATACTGTTTACTCTGCGCTCACTATGCGGGGACTAGCCCCGGACACGCTTTGGACGCGGGAGGCCACACAATGTCCCCTGAATGTCTTCATCTGGTCCTTTTTGTGTGTTTTTACAACTTGCCACTACAACAACAACGCAGTATCCGAAGCAATACCCACGTTACTAGTTAATTGTAACGGCTGCTCCCGCGTGCACAGCTCTGGATATGGTTAGATTGGTTTCCCGTGTGCACGTGATTTATAGAAATGGGAGATTTATGCTGGGGTTTTTATCTGGTTCTGGGAACCGAAACATGTTTTACTGCAAGAGTAGATTGCGTGGCGTGCTCGACAACACGTTAGTTCTCATAGGGCTCCTTATGTGGTAAGAGCAGTGACCGAGCGCTTCTTCTCGAGGGGGATTTCTCCTTTCGCATCACTCTTCACGGGCTCTCCGGAATTTAAATCGTACATAAACTCCGGCTAGGGTTGCGAGAAATGTGTCTACGGTGGGATCCGCCTCTCTGTGCTCTGTTTTCTGGTTACCCACTCCAACAAACGGTGTGCGCGCGTGTGTGTTTTCTGATCGTCTCTGTTTCAGTCTTGACGTCCTTAATTTCCGCATTTTAACTAACGTGTGTAATGTGTAGGCGACACGTAGCAGGTACGAGGCAAGTGTCAGACTCAGTAGCTATACTTGTTGTTATACGTTTAATTCTAACAGGACACGTGGTTCTCGTCATTGGAGCAAGCAGGAATTTTTACCCCGCGCGCACACAGCCCTCAGCACAGACCACAGATGCTCCAGCGTCCAACCAGTGAGACACTGGTCTGCATATGTCATGTCATGCCATGCGTGGTCCCCCTTTTTGAAAGGATAACTGGGCGTCTCACTGGTTCAGACATGGAGTGGGGGAGGTTTCAGACAAACTGAGTGAAAGATCTCCAGCAGGATTTAGCTCTCATCCTCTCCCCAGATGTCTGGTGGTCATTGTACTGTCGTTTGTTCTTTTGTTTTCAGTGTAATGCAGCAGATGTGCATGCTGCTCATGGAAGTCCACATTATCTCCAGCCAATTCAACCCACATTTATATTATACAATGTAATTTATTGGTGTGCACCATCATTGTTTGGAGAGAAGTTGAAGGAGACAGATTAATATTTCTTAGTGTTTTGTGCGCATACATGTCTGCAGTCTGGTGCACGGGATCAAATGAGCTCGGTACAAATCAGTCCAGTCTTTTGAAAAGATTTGTATAATGAGTCATTTGTTCTCTTAGCTGTACACGCACACGCACACGCCTGTATCATGGAGCGTTTTGTATTTTGTTTTATTTTTTGTTGCTATGTTCAGCCCTCAGTGTGTGACACTCTGCTTGTGGTTTGAGGAGGAAGCCCCACACCGGAAAGGTGACAGCATGGTTGGTGTACTTTTGTGTGTTGCGTAGCATGTGAGACGGCCCTCATCCACCCAGCCCTCAGCATGTCTTTCCTCCTTCATTGTGTACCTCTCTCTGCTCTGTGTTCTTGCTTGTGTCCCAATGAGTCGGCCAAACGTCAGTTTTAATGTGATGCCCATTTACAACTAGCGCCTTTCAAAAATGGTGGTTTGATAGACAAGATTTGTTCCCCTAAAATTCTCCTTGGATCAGTGTACTTATAATAACATTCTTCTTGATATATATTTGAATGTGCTCATCAACAATGATCTGACTGCCCTCTCTGATGCCAACAGGATGTGAGCCACGTGTGAGGCAGAGCATGTGAGCCCTTATTTTGTTTGTATGCCTGTGAATGGGCCTCAGTCAGCAGCAGCAGCAGCAGCCTTTTTTATTTTTTATACTCTCAGAGTTGGTGAATTTGTTTTTTTTTTATACTGTAAATCACCACTTATCTCACTGCATGATCCATCAAAAGCATTGACATATATTTATTTCCTGGATGAAAGCATTGCAGCAGTATGTTAAATGATATGTTACGGTTTTAGTTTGGTTAACAAAACTACTGATGATAAAACATAAATTCAACATGATTCAATAGTTCTATCTTTATCAGACCAAATTTACGTTTCCTGTATGGTTCTCTCATAACTCTTCAATAAGCAGCCTTCATTGTGTTCTATTGTGATAATATTATTTCAGTGGAGAGGGATCAATAGCCTTTTTGTCTGCCTGAATAGGGGCTTTATGATGTACGTCAAAATGCCCAATGCAGGGTGTCACAAAACGCACCAGATACCGAAGCCTTGTTGCCAACCATTAACAATACAGAGAGGCTTTAGCCCTGCTGTGTGACTCATGACACGTCCTTTCAGAGTGTCAGCGTTATCTTTCCAGATGTCTTGGAATCATGGCATTTCCATATCTCTTCTTATTTTGGTCAGGGTCACAAGGTCCTGGAACATATCTCGGCGCACACACTGGGGGATAGTCAGAGGTACACACACGGACAGGTTGTCACACTCGCATTCACATTCACACCTGCGTGCTATTTGCAGTTCCAGTTCAACAAACCCGCATGTGCGTGGACGGTGGGATCAGCCCTACTTGCTACACAAAGTGATCATCACACTTCACCACCATGTGATGGTTCATTTGATTTGGGCTGGAGAGTGAGCCTCTGCCAGGAGCCGGTGCAAAATTTAGCACAAGCTGAAATTGTTTATAAATTAGCAAAATTTATTCCCAACACGCTATCATTAGTAAAAATTGAGGTCACACTAGTGTTGAGACTGAAGATGGCTACTCAGGCTGAGAACAGAGCCAGCACTGAGGAGATGAGTGATAGGTCTATGGGATAATAGCCCATATGGTTGTTTGTTTTTTTGGCATTTGTATAAAGGCTGAATTAGGCTGACTTGGAATTTCCCCTCTATTATTGTCTCTACTCTGTGTCTCTTTTAGACGCCACTTCAGATAGTTTTGTTTTTTCAGTGTCGGTCAGTTCCCCTTTCATGTACCATAATTCTCTGTTTCTGTGCTTGTAAACATAATTTGAACATAAAAACTATGACGACCAAATAACCTGTGGTATGTGTGCATCAGTGAACCTAGCATAATTTCTGCTGAGCTTTTGGCTAGAGAGCAGCAGGTGTTGACCTTTTTGAATTATTGAATCGGTTTGGCGTTGCTGTAATGTGGTACGTTGCATCTCCTGTAGTCTTGAGCTTGTTGTAGATTGTGTGGCGAGCTCGACAAACGTTAGTTCCCATGAGGCACCTTATGTGGTATCCTAAATATTATGTATTTCCCCAGTGCATTTCTTAACCATGCATTATTGGTTGTTCAACTTCATATTCAAATATTAGTTATTTTTTATACGTTTTAGAACGTAATAGTGCTTGTATGTAATAGTTATTTAAACTAGATGAGAGCTTTTCTTCTGGCTTCATAAATGGTAGTATTGTGACCCCTATGAATCCTTTGCAAGGAAGATGATCCATTTATAAGAATTTGGCTTTCTCAGCAGGGTCATGCGCTTTTGTGTTTATTATGAATACTGTTCCCTTGACATTCCTGTCCTCCTCATACCACCCCTTAAAAATGTGCTGCCACTCTGGGAAACAAGGCCACTCTGGCTGGCCTGAGACCCCAGCATCTAAAACTTTGTGTGGTCATTGTTATATTTAGACACCCGAGACAGCAGTAAGGACCAGAGACAGTTCTCAGGCTGGGTCAGATGCCGGGTGAGGTGATTAGAGAGCTCTCCTTCCTCAGAGTCAGACTTGTTATTTCCTTTTGTTAAGATGGGGGAAAATGTTGGGTAGTTTGAGGTGGTGAGTGTTGTTGGTGATTCTCTGTTGTATGTGCTCAGCGTTGGAAAAACGATAAGGCAGTGCGACAGTGGTAATACAGAGTGGAGCGGGACAGAAAAGCCCCTTGGGGACAAAAAGCTATTCTCAGCCATGTGCTTTTTTTCCCCAGTCCCTGTGCGCTGGATGTTTCACCCATGGGTCACACAGTCTCTGTGTCGCTGCTATTTTCTATGCATAAACACAAATCCTACAGCGTACAAAAGAATCGGAGGGAGACGGAGGGAAAAAGTGGCTTGGACAGCAAGAAAGACAAGAAATCTGTTATTAAGGAGACTTAGTGGCTGGCCATCAAGGCTTCCCAGCTGGTTTCCCTCATTGGCCTAATTTGGTATCATTCTTCTCCCTGTCCCTAAGTTGATTTTCTAGTTTATATGGTTTCAGTGGTCGCTTCAACCCAGTCAGTAGATTAGGTTAGCACACTGTTTGCCATGCTTTGCTGTGAGTCAATATAGCCACTATGTACAATTCCTGAGAGGAACCACAGCGGTGAGGGTAAACAATTGTCCATTGTCCATGCACCATCCCACCTGCAAAACACATGTTTGGTAGCATGGGCCTTCAGCATTTCCATCCTTCTGCTGTCCAGAGGCTGTGTCTGGGTTATTTTTACATACGCTGTATGTGTAATGATTGATCATTATGGGCAACATGCTTGAAGAAGGCAAAGAAGATGAAACCTGGTATGTGTTTTTTATACTAGTTATTCGCAATTGTGCATCGTTACTCAAGCCTACAGGTTTGGCAGTTTAACTGTATCTCTAAAGTTCCATCTGGACTCCATACCTCCCTTTTAGAGAAAGAGCGAGCTGTTGAACATCTCCTACCAGCCTCCTTAGATTTCCTGTGGGGCGACTTAGTTCTACTCTTAGTCTCTGAGGGGCTCCTTTTTTAGAACATAAATTTGTTTTCAACTGCCAAATCAGCGTTGTGTTAAGAGGAAATTAACCAAAAGATCTTTTGAGGGTGAACATGACTGCAGTCTGCTGGAATATGTGAACCAGGACAGGAGCTACTTTATCAGCAGAAAGGACGAAGAAATCTGTCACATTTCTGATACATTATATACCGTATACCATATCATATACCTTGCCTGTGCTGAAAATAGAAGAAACACCTCTTTGAGCAATCCTCATTTCTCTCTCTCTCCCCCTCTCTCTCTCTCTCTCTTATTAAAACTGGAGCTCTGAAGCCATCTGGGACTTCAGACTTCTTCATGTGGAAATTAGAGCCATGTGGTCGCTTGTAAGCCTCCTTCCTTTTTCTGAATTGGAATGATATACTTGTTCTCCTCAATCACCACGAGCCTACAGCGTTAAGCTAATGTAATGACTGGGATGATAACACATAATACATTCTTTGAAGTTCATTGCCGTGAATTGTGTTGGCAGTAATTACTGAAATGATTACCTACCAACACAGTTGCACTACATTTAATGTGTTTTATGATATCTCAAGATGGTTTTGTATATACACCATAACAGTGTGCAAACGCATTCGGAAACATAGATGTCATGGGATTTCGGTATACTGGAGACGGAGAGAAAAGGACTGAATTACGCAAATGAGGGGCATGTGATGAGGTTTGTCTGTTAGACAACAAGAAACCCCTTGATGTGGCAATATGTGTCCGTTATTTTAGATTACATTTTTTTTTAATGCAAAAGTTAAGGACGCTCAAAATAAGATGGTATTTTGTCGGCTGGTAATTTCATTTAATCTCAACATGTGCAGTAGAATAATACATAGTGATACACGACACAGATGCACGATTGGAGAGGCAGGGTACGGGAGTAGCTTATGCTCTGTGAGGTTAACCAGGTTGAATGAGTGCATGGCTCTGAGCTGGTCTGATCTCAGAGACAGAGCGTCCTTTGGCTGACCACGCAGCATTGACTAATTCAGTGGTAAAATAAACCACACATCTGTCGTCTTCTCCTTCGTCATGCCATCAGCAGTTTGGGAAGCGGGTTGGCGTGCCAACCGCAACGATGCTCTATGAAGAATTTGATCAAATCTTACCTAGATAAATCAGTTTCTTGGGGTTTTAATGCAATAACTGTAAGTAGGATGAAGACCAGAACTTATTTCTGTTAAACTTTACATCACCCTGATGTAGTTTCAGCTCAAGATGTCTGCCCGCTGATACACAGACACAAATGCACACCCCTCACTATCAGGCCAGTGGAGCTCACTGTGCTCAGAGTTTCCATAGTTGACTACTGCCAGACTCTTCCTAATCTCAGGCTGTCATTCTGTTTTTGCTCTGGTATAATCCTCTGCCTTAACTCTGACTGCTTCTCAGATTAAGATTGATCATGTGCCAAAAGAGAGATGATTATGGAGAAAGAAAATGTAGAAGTTTATGTAAAAGAGGGCATGTGCTTTATTATCACAGTGAAATTGGGTAGAGAGTAAGCAAATACAGCTGAACATGTATGTTAAATTTCAGTGAAACATACTAATTTTAAATGAATGTCATCAGTTCTGTTAATGAATCTCATTTTCTCCTACTTTGTTTAATTTCTGGCACCCGTAGCAAGCTTACTAAGCCCTAAACCGGCAAACAGATTTACTCCTTTAAAGTCTTTTGTAATAAAATGTCTTGTCCTAATTATTCTGAAAAATCTTAAGTATTTATGACTTTCTCCGTGACACTTAAGGCCATGTGGGTCACAGCAGGGCTGAACACAGCGCAAAGATGCAATACGTTTAGAGGTAGGCCCTTTTGCCGATGAATCAGTAATGGAGGCTTTGACTGCCGCATCTCTGCTGAACACCATGGATGGATGTGATTCAGAGTGCTGTGCAAGCTGTTTATGGTTACAACAGTGCACTGAGAACTTATATACGCAAGCTAGATTTAGAGCGCTATGTCATAACAGGAAATTATGTCACGAGGCCTCAGGCTCAAAGTCTTGTATCCTGTAAGCAAGCAGGTTATCAAAATTTAGCCACAGTGGTGTTTCACTGCGGATACATTGTGCATTAGCCATCTGCAACTCTGTCCCATGGTCCGCTCACGGTCTAAACCGGCTCTCGTATTCACTTCCTCACCACCTCTGCCTTACAGCACGTACATTTTGAGAGACGGGAAAGGATTGCTATATTTTAATATCGAAGATGTGAATACCTGTGTTGTCTCTGGACTTTACACTCATCTGAAATTTTCAGCTTGTCTACTACTTAAAAGCTTTAAGTAATTTACATCTAAAATTAATCTTTCTTGCTATATTTGTACTCGCAGTCCAGCAGGTGTGACGTTTAACTGTAATTGTAAGACTTCTCTCCCACTCAGTAACCTTCTCTGCGGCTTACTCCCTTTTTTTTTCTGCAGCTTCCATCAGTTTGACACCCTGATTCCCACGGCAACTAGCCACTGTTCTAGCCACCACTTGAAAATAGCTGTTCAAAGTAAATTTCTTTTCACCAACCACAAGATGTAATGGCCTTGATGGCTCGCCCATTGAGGAGGGCCTCAGCTGTGTTGGTGACTCACAAGTAAAATACCAGTAGTGTTAATGTGAACTGACCACCTTTGGGCATTACCCACGTCTTTCTTGCTGAGTCCAAACTCCAAGTCTTGATAATTTGAAGCTTTGTCTATAAAAGGGTTTTCCTTGGTTGGAGTAAGACCCATTTTGTTGTCGCACTCTTGTCGCAGTTCTTATTGAACCTGTTGTTAAAGGAGTGGCGGTCACTGGTTTCCTTTTCTTCCTGATTCCAACACAATACTATCAGCAGTCTGGAGACTCAACACAGGAAGTGAGCAGCTGGAACCTAAAGATGAAGCGTAACGGTCATTAGTGATTGAAAATGGTTCACAATGCCCCACGTGCTGTTCGAATGAAAAAACGTCTCTTTCAGAATCACATGACGAACTTCAAGGCCCTTCAAGTTAGTCATGTTTTAGTTTAGTTTTGCTTCGGATATGTCTCACAACTCTTGGTAGTCACGTATGGCCATGCCGTGGCCCGTTAACATTATTCATCTGTGAAATGAGAATTGTAGCTAGGGAAAGAAAATAAGAGGTTATTTTATGATAATGATGACCAGCTGCATAAACACAGCCCTAATTATTGGTTAGACCTTTAAGTATTTATAACCCGTATATATTCAAATAACCAGCGGACACAAACGGGTTCAACACAACTTTTCACATTTATTCTGATGTACAACGTTTCTGTTATTGAGACATGACTTTGATAATTAATACTTCCAACCCTTGATATTTACCTAATTTCTACTCTTTTAGCCGTGTGACGGAAGACTTGTGTATGTAAAGTACTACGAGACCGACTCCTCCCCCTGATCATATAATATAGACACGATTTGAGCCATGTTGATGGCACCACTTTGCAGCTGTTTACTCAGCTGTTAAATATGCTGACGCCTAGAAAAACCTGAAATAGTTTTGACCTGAAATGAACAAGAAAAAGGAAATTGTAAAAAGGAAAGTATAGAACAGCAGACGCCATTTGTTCAGTGGTCTGGTTTCACTCGCCACCTGTTAGACAAGAGACTCAGCTCTTGTTTTGATGGAGAAGACTGGATGCTGGGCTTTTGAGGGTCAGATCTATATGACAGAAGGACTTGGTACCTGATGAAAAGCATAAAATAAAGCTTCAGTTTTACCTTCTCACTCCCTGTCCTGTGCACTCTGCTTGTCTCTTTTCTTCTTCACACCTTTCTATAAAAGGAAATTCCCACCTGCAGTTTAGGTAAAGAGAGAGTTTTAGAGCGCTATCAAATCTGAACCAAAACATAAATGCTTTTTAACATTTTTATTTAACAACATTTCACATGAAATGTGTCGTGTTCAGCACAAGGCATAAGGGTCTGTGGGGAAACGTTAAAGGGTCTCTATGTGAGGTGGCAGGTGCCACACACCTGTTGCTGCAAGGCATTGCATGCATAGCGCCTGAGGCCTCAGCTGGCTACACATGTTGTCAAACGTCATTGAAAGTATTCCTCAGTCAGGGCATGTGTTGCTCTGGGCTCTTCTGTAGAGTTTCCCTTATAGCATGTGACCTTATCAAACAAAAGTCACTGAATGCTTCTGAAAGACATGTGGATTTTGGAGTGTAACAACTGTCAATTAATTTCGTTGATTTTATATTTTATTTCACGTGTTGTAGATCGTCTTACAAATTTAACTTTCATTTAAATTGTCTTCTCTTGGTCATCCGTCCAGCATTTAAGGTTTTAGCACGATGACAAAGGCTTTTGTTTTCTACCTTGTTGCTTAAAATGAACACCCTAGCAGATCCTTTAACCTGATGCCACAGTACAGTGGGTTTTGTGTCCGTTTCTTTCTGCTGGCATATTCGTCATATCCAAACATCACTTTGAGATGCTGGTCTGGCAAATGAAAGGTGAGGCTGTTCTTTCTTGGGGGATTATTCAGCCCTGACAACTGCGAAACAGCCAAGCCCGCTGCCAGAGCTCATCAGCCCCAGAAGGCTTGAGGCAGGCTTAGAGGACCAGACTGGGGTCAGGGAGTGGTTGTATGGGGTGGGGGTTTCAATTTCTGACATTAACAAATGTATTTTAAGGCTTTTTTACCTTTTTATACAATGTTTAAATTCTGACATGCTTAACTAAAAAGGTATAATGGCAGTTTTTCAACTACTCAAGCAAAAAAAAAAAGCAAACCATACTCAGAGTCCGCCTCAGAGTCTAGGACCATGAGCATTTTGGTCTCGTTGACGACTCTGACCTCAGTTGTCCACTTCTCTGTTTCTTTCCTCTTGGGCTCAGGTCAGTCTGTCGCTTTCTTGCCTCTGTATTATGAGTTAGTAACAGTACGGATGTACACACACACACACACACACACACACACACACACACACACACACACACACACACACACACACACACACTATAGAAACAAAGTCCCATGGCCATGACTGTCACTCTGTGTCACACTTTACACATGCCTTAAATGACACACTGGCCTACTATGCCTGCTTGCGATTTACGCTCAAATGGCCTTGGAATAACACACACATCCATACAAACATGCTTTCTTTATGTACTTTTTCCATTGGTTTGAGGTTAAAAGTGATTATTAATCAAAAAGTAATAAACCTGTCTGAGTCCGGAAAGACGGCAGAGGATTATTGTGTTGTTTTACAAAGTATTTTTGCATTCAAGGAGGGGAACAAGGTTTAGATTATTTGATATTGTGAGCGGGTCAATCTAAATCAGTCGGTTTTACTTGCAGTCTGAGAAAAATTATACATTTTACAATCCGAAATTTAGACAATTTTTCAAGATGAGGAACAGACTATTTTTAAATGCCCTAAACAGCGGTGGCAGTCACATCACATATCTGCAACAAAACCAGGTCTAACATGAGGATAGAAGTTTTCAAATGTTTTTTTTCTTCTGTATGTTATTTGAAACCATTTTTATATGAATTGTAGTAATTCTTTTTGAATACCACTGCTCGCTAACCAAGTGAGTTTTAAAGGGCATAAATACACTAACTCCCCCCCAAAAATAGCAGAATAATGTTCAGTATATCACTAATTATAACGTCACACTGAGAATCAGTGACCTCGAGCTGAGGTCTAGCATTTTGTCAGCTGAAACTCTGCCCACACTAACGGAAAGTTGCTCACGGCTTCGTGGCTGCGCCAGACTCCAGCATGCTACGTACAATGTCTACTTTTAAAGAGCAATAATTTGTGTAATTTGTCAGATGTGTTTCCTGTTCTTTTTGGAGTTTGGTGAAGGATAAGTGAGTAAGAAAGTTAGTAATAGTGAGCTGACATCATGGTGAGAGGTATGGAAAGGAGAGCATTGTGTGGTCTTTTTCATCTCGGCAAGGGGGGGATGACACCGTGATGGCAAATGATGACTGTTCTGTGTACCTAACACGAGCATTAAGTATTCACATCTGTAGGTCGGAGCCCAGTTAACAACGCTGAGTGTTCTTTAGTAACACTGAAATCCTTCCAGCTTAGCGCTGATCTGGAGTTGATCTGCACTCTGACCTCAGCTTGAACGGATGATTTTGTTGTTCTCATCTTTATAAACTCAGCTAGCTTAGAACAATACGTTCAGTGAGAACATGTCCAATCATAATCTATCCCTAAAACTACCGTTATCAGTCAAGTACGTCATCATGTCTCCATATTCCACACCAACAACCAGCAGTAACTTATGTTACCACCTGGCTCAAGGCTGGCAACAAAAAGGGAGGCCACAAAGACCTTTGACCCAAAACTGTTTGATTTGGTGCTAATACAACTTCAACACAGTTGTGGTGAGGCTGGTGCAGCAGGCCCTGGAGAGAGAGAGAGAGAGAGAGAGAGAGAGAGAGAGAGAGAGAGAGAGAGAGAGAGAGAGAGAGAGAGAGAGAGAGAGAGAGAGAGAGAGAGAGAGAGAGAGAGAGAGAGAGAGAGAGAGAGAGAGAGAGAGAGAGAGCTATCCCGCCTTTTATTGTCCTCTTGGAGGCCTCCAATCAGATGGGCTGGTCCCTACTGCTCCCACCAGGAAACCCCTTAACAGGACATAGCCAGTAGAGTGGCAGGGTCATTACACTTCTAAACACAAATACTCTTGTCACACTTAAATGGTTTATGCCCATTCTGATCATCATGAATGCCATTTGTGTTTCCCTCCTTCTAGATTTTGACATGAAGAAGGACATAGACACATTGATAGCAGAGGAACGCACTGAAATCCTCTCTAAATATGACAAGGTAAGTGTGTGCTAAGGAATACCATCACCTAACATGACAATCCTCACTTATTTATAATAATCAAAAATAATGCACAAAATCAGCAAATTGTCATGGCCCAGTTGGAGCCACAGCTGAGCAGTTTCTTTGGGACCGATTTCAACCACTGCCAAAGTGGTGCCTGCAATGTGTGAACCCAGAGTAGATTCATTACCAACAGGAAGTGGAAATGATCAATTAATGACCGCAACTTTGGTGTGTGTGTGTGTGTGTGTGTAGTTTACAAACCAGGGTTAGAACACTTTTAAAGGAAAAGGGAACTACACGTGAAAGAGAAGACGGTGTTTGGTTTAGTTTTGATAACAGAAAGTACGTTATCACCGTTTACTGTTGCTGTGCACATAAGCACCATCGTAAGTCACCTCTAAACTGTTTATTTTGGATAATAATTGGAGTTATGGTATGTGGTTGTTTCAGGGAAGACAGGAGGGTATCAACATTGACCCATGGGAGGATGCTGACTACAGCATCTATAAGGTTACCGACCGCTTCGGCTTCCTGCAGTAAGTTACCCGAGTTAATGCTCTGACCACTTCCTTGTAGTTGTTTCAATTCTAGGAGAACATCTTGGTTTGTATATAGACATCATCTGTCTCTCTTCCTCCCTTTCTCTTATCTCGTCTTTCTCACAGTATGCTGATGTATTATATTAGTGCAGAACTCCGATTATCCTCTCAATGGCCATACTTCTAATACATGCTGTGTATCTCTGCTTTTTCTCTCCAGTGAGGAAGCACTGCCGACACCCAGTGCGCTTGAAGAGAAGGTATCCATTTCTAACCTGCGTAGCAAGTTCAGATTTTGACCTTGCATGTGATATATTTATGCCCTTTCACATATGGACCACATGTATGTTTGTCTTTCCTCTCCCCAGCAAAAGCATCAGGAGATAGAGCGAGTGGAGAAATGGCTGAAGATGGTGAAGAAGTGGGACAAGTACAAGAACAGTGAAAAGGTGTGTAACTCCATACTGGTGGAGAAAATGGAAGAGAGGGCTAAATTCAAACCGCGTGTTGGTGTATCCGACTCAACTATTTGATGTATTATTTCCGCTTCTGTTAATAATCGGTTTTCCATTCCCTTTTAAACCACAGTTCATTCCCTTAACCCCCTCCTCTCTGGTCTAGACAGTTAAAGCAAGCACACAAGTGCCCGTAATGAGTCCTTGTCGTTCCAGAGAGCTAACAAGACTACATTCCATAAAGCAGCATTCATACGTGACCCTCTGCCTCTCGCCTCTAGTTGTTGTGGTTTCTTTATGTTTAGAGAGTCCCTGTTCACGTCTGTTCATATGTCACATGTGTTTCAGTTGGTGAAGCGTGTGTATAAAGGCATCCCTCTGCAGCTGAGAGGCCAGGCCTGGGCCTTGCTTTTGGACATAGAGAAAATCAAACACGATAACGTCGGGAAATATGAGGTATGAATCTTTAAAAGGGATGACAAATCCTCTAAAATATGGGACACTGTGAAATTCTGATTGCTTTTATAACCTATTGTTTTTTTCTATCCTCCAGAGAATGAAGCTGCAGGCTCATAATTTCTCCACAGAGATCAAACAGATCGACTTAGACGTCAACAGAACCTTCAGGAACCACATCATGTTTATGGACCGCTTTGGAGTGAAGTGAGTTCTTAGCTCCACGTCACAGAAAGCTGCGTTGAACGGCTTGTATCTCAGTTTATCTTGCAAACGCACTATTAACGTTACTGCGGATCATATACAACTAAATCTATGACCTTTAGCTTGTAAAATCATTGACACAGTTTAGGTAGTTTTCATAGCAATTATCTTAAAATCCCTTTGGTGTCATATAAGTGTCTCCAAAGTTCTTGTTTATATTTTCTTCCTCACCTCCCATGTTCAGGTTTCTCTTACGTTTCTTCAGAGTGTGATCTCAGGCTTAAATTCTGTCACACACTCACACACAACCACACACACACACACACACACACACACAACCACACACACACACACAACCACACACACACAACCACACACACACAACCACACACACACACGGACGGTGGTTTCCTCCTCTCTGTTTTATTAGCCTTCCTGTCAGTGCATGAAGCCCCACAGGAAATGGCATTCATACAGAAATGTCCACCGACATCAAGTGTACACGTATATAATAACACTGCCCACATCGATACAATGCTAATATATAAAAAATATAGATTAAACATACATTAAATGAGCCTCAGATCACAGTTGTGGGAGACAACTGTGATCTGGAAGCTACTTGTTTGCCCTTGTCAGTTTAATTCCAACAGAATGCGAGGCAGAGGGCTCTCCTCTTGCTCTTTGTAACGTACTTCCCCTTCAATTCAAAGCCACTGAGTCCAAACAGACCAAAACAACGCTCCATCCTGCTTGGCTGCTCACTCCTTCCCTGCAGGTCAACAGCTGTCTCACTCACACCGAGACACTGACAGCTATTTTAAAGCTGCTTTTCCTGTCTCTGTCTATAAGACATGTATTTACGATAGAGGCTTGGAGGGGAGACATCCTCTCTCGGCTACATTATTTTGTTAATGCCACTTCTCAATTGAAATACACACACACACACACACACACACACACACACACACACACACACACACACACACACACACACACACATACTGTACAATAGCTGCCTTGGGTTCAACTGTCGGAAACAGTTGAGACTCCAGATGTAGTTAACCACACAGCATGCAACCAAGTGGTCATAAAAACTGAATAGAAGCTGCACACTTTGGACAAAATGATTTGATTATTCATTTTCGTTACTCCAGCACTGATGGATCACAGAAAACCTTTCACACACACCCTTCATTAATACTTCAAAGCAAAGCTAGATAGCTCAAGCGTAGTACCACTGGTTAGAGGGACAGACTACGCACGCACACGCACATTTATACAAACGCTACCAGGATGATACGATGCAGCCAGGCGTCCTCAGCCACCCCCGAAATATTTGCAGCTGTCTGTGCTGATTGATGGAGTTAATTTGGGGATGAGGTGGTTGAGAAATCATTATTCATGTGGCCTCTGGGAATTTTCATGGAATAAACTCCACTGCACGGTTTCAACTTGCTCGATTGTTGCTAAGGAACCACTTCCTCATTTTAACCGGTGGTTTCTCTGTTCCCTTTCTAGGCAGCAGGCACTGTTTCACGTACTAGCAGCTTACTCCGTCTACAACACGGTAAGTGTGTTTGTGTGTGCAGAAGTGCAGTTGTATTGCCTGGGTGTGTGTTACATAACATGGAAAGAGTGTTGTGTACACTGGCTGCCAAGCAAAAGCAGCACGTCAGTGGTGCAACAGTTCATGAAGTGCGTTAGTTTCCATACAGCAAAGAAAAGCCCAAGCACTCTAAACCCATCTGTTCCCATTCTTGTTTTCGAGGCTTTGGTGAGATCTTTTATTTATGAGTGTGGTGCTGCCTGAATGTACAGCAACCCAGTGTAACAGTCAGACCACCAGTGAACCCACATCCATAGTCAGCACTCTCATCGTTGGGCCAGGTTCTCCTTTGACATCATTTAACAGGCAAGGAAAGATGCACCGTCAAAGATTACAGGCATAATATTTTGTTCCACCTCAAGTACTGATTTGTCATAATAGCCAAAACCAGGCAGTTTCATCCTTTTTTTTGTTTAACATTTATTTGTCTTTGCTGTAAAATAGTTTGAAATGCAGTTGTGGATGCTGAGGCTGGATGTAATGATGATTACTTGCATCTACTTTAAAGTCCTTCTGTACTTTCTCCACCACAAGTCAGAGTTTGTCTCTGTTGGGTGAAATCTAGCTTTTACAACTAAGTGGGAATTCTCCGCGTCAACACATATGTTGAAATGCACACATAGTAAATGCATGCGTGTCTATCATAACAAATGCATGTGGATTAATCGTTACGTGATAATTCTCATATAAGCACAGATTGCTGCCATCTGGTAGGGATAGAAATATTACAGTACAGTACATTACATCTCCCCACACATGAACACAGTCCAAGTCTGTTTTTCTGATTGGGCTCTGTAGTCGGTTCCTGTGCGATGGAGGTGTTTGAGCCAGAGGAAATGGGCATGTGCTGTTCCCTTTTTCCTTTTCCCCTCTTCACACACTGCTCAGAAGAAACTGGGTCAGTAGAAGAGAGCGAGAGAGACAGAGAGAGGGGGGGTGTATGTGTTTGTCCTTTTGCCTATGAGAGGATGGAGAAGAATGCCGAGAATGTGTAGTTTAACCTCAGTGTAACCGTGAATATATTTACTCCATTTCCTTGAAAGGATGCTTTGGAATGTCCATTTCTGGCTGCACAATAAATCTGCCTTAATATGGACAAATACCAAGTGTGTGTCTAGTTTTGTGTATCTGTGCCTGCCAACGGCAATGTGTTTAGCGTAAATCATTGAATCATTGAGGAGTCAAATTGGCGCTAATTCAAGTTGAAGACATGACATTACTGAGAATGTATTTTGGGCTTCAGTAAATATTTGAACAACCTCTGGTAAAAGTGTTTATAATACTGTAGCTGCATGTACAGTAGGTCCTCGTGTGTATAGTGTATCCACACACATCCACAGTCTGGCTTCAGACCACATCAGACATTCAGGTGCACTCATGTCTCTGCCCCTGTGTGTGTGTGCGCTCTATTAAATTATGAATAATTCCTCTCATTTGCCCATCCCGTTAAATCGAACCCGTCTCTGCTCCTGTGTCCCCCAGGAGGTGAGCTACTGCCAGGGGATGAGTCAGATCGCTGCCATTTTGCTCATGTACCTGAATGAGGAAGATGCCTTCTGGGCTTTGTCCCAGCTCCTCACCAACGGCAAGCATGCCATGCATGGTGAGAGACAGAGCAAGAAATGAAGACGGACATAGCAGAGCTCATAATATTAGACCTATAGAATATAATAGCTCTTCTCATTGAAAAGGACAAATGTGTGTGAGTTATGAAACTGTAACCCAATCTGCACGTGCTTACTCAGTCATGTGCTTACGTTTGTGAATGTCTCCACAAATCTCTAAATGTGCATAATATTTGTATAAGAGGAACCGATAAGAATCTCTGGCCCGGGAGAGAAATTGCCTTTTTATTATTAAGTATTTAGCTTCAAGAGCTGGGAAAACAAAAATGTTTAATTCTACCTCATATGTGCCTTTCAATTGGATTTTATTTTGTTTACATACAGTTTGACAACTTTCAACACACATTTTCGTATGATATTGCTACAATAATGACTCCATAGAAACACAGCTGTACAGGATTTCTTATTTCATAAAACCACAGCCTTCACGTTGAAAGCAAATTCACCAAATTGTTCTCAGGGGCCTTGATCCAGTCATGTAAGAGTGGAAATACTTTTTCATTTGTAAATATCAAGTTTTAGTTGTCAAATTTCTACTTTTTTTTTTTTTTTTTTTTACGGTGCTAGGGTTCTTCATCCCAGGATTTCCCAAACTGCATCGTTTCCAGGCCCACTACGAGCTGATCCTCTCCAAAATGCTGCCAAAGCTGAAGAAACACCTGGTAAGTTGAAGTACATCTGTACGACGGATGCAAGAGACGTGGGGCTTTATGTTCGGGTCATTTCTCATAATTTGTAATAATTTATGTTGCAAAAGGCCACATGTTCAGAATGTTACTGGAAGTCCGATAGTCAGAACTGGAAAGTGAGATTTCTAACTGGGAACAGATTATGTGGAGTGCCGTCCTATAGAGACTATATTCCTCATTAATTCCTGCCCCACAGGACAAGGAGCAGATGACATCAGGAATTTACACCACCAAATGGTTTTTGCAGTGCTTCATTGATAGAGTGAGTATTTTTGATCTCCTAAAGAACGCAAACTGCATGAATCTTCTTCCCTGTACATATCTAGTGCCAGACATACTGCATTGAAACTCATTAATCGGTATATTCCTTTGAACATGTAACTACATCTGTGCTTGTTTTTTATTATTTTTTTAATCTGCTGCTGTGTGTCTTGCATAACAGACCCCGTTCACCCTTACCCTGCGTTTATGGGACATCTACATAATGGAGGGAGAGAAGACGCTAACTGCCATGGCTTATACGACCCTCAAGTTACACAAGAGTGAGTATGAGGATGAATACGTTATCTCTCGTGCCGTGCTGAACAAGTCAAACCAGTCTAATGCCCACATCCAGGCACGGCTGCTGTTGCTATACCAGCGAGTGTTACATCGCATGCTGCCTCTCGCTTGGCTGCCTCCTAACTGGCTTACATAATGCAAGTGGGCAGTTGCTGTGGAGAAGAATCAAAAGCTGACTTTTCATTGGACGCCTGGACGAACATCGCCTCAGCGCGGTTGCATTCTTTTGACGGGCCACTTCTTTACTTTGTGTCTTAAAGTTAGGCCTGTGAAGTCTTCTAACAGTATAATTGCTATTCATGGTTCATATCACAGAGTTTACTTGATGTGTAACCTCCATAGATTAGCATCCCCCATTCTATGAGTTAACTTTCTTGTGTATTGTGTGTGTCTAATCAGAGCGCCTGCAGAAGCTTCCATTAGAGGACCTAAGGGAGTTTCTTCAGGAGCAGGTAGCAGTTTCTTTCTTCCTGCCTGATGATGTGGTGGTTGAACAGTTACAGGCTGCTATGTCTGAACTCCACAGTAAAAAGCTGGACCAACCTCCTCCAGGTGCAGTTGTTTTCTTTTACTCCTTTTATTAACAGGATAAAGCTACATCCACATTCAAAGCTACATTTGCAACCTAAAGTTTCCCTGTGTTGATGTATTCCCTATCTTCCATTTCCTGTTTTTTAGCCAAGTCAGAAGAGAAGCCAAAGAAACCTCTGGGTCAAGAGAGACCAGTTCTCCTTCTGCCTCTGCAGCCTGACTCTCCTCTGGAGGTCAAAGTAAATCTGCAGCCCCCCACCCAACCCAATACGGAGGCCCAGCAAACGGAGAGCATCACCCTACACAAGACCCCTTCTCCTGCAGAGCCCCAGGACTTGAGAACTCCTTCTCTGCCTTCACCTGACCCGGTTGTAGTCCACACACAAGGAACACCTTCTCCTTTGAGGCCTTGCAGAGCACCTCCGTTACCTCCAAAAGCACACAAACCCTGTGCTGAGGTCGGCTCGGACAGAGATGTAAAGGAGTTGCTTCCAGAGGTTAGCCAGACCGAAGAAGTTGTCGGAAAACGGGAGGGCCAGCCTGGAGACCCTGAGACCCAGGAAGAGCCGATGGATTGGCCTCCACCTTACGAGCCCCCTGCTTTGGAAGCTCTTGTATTGCAGAATGTGGAGGAGATCATTGACCTTCCAGATCTGCCTCCTCCACCTTTCTTTTACACTGAGCAGAATGACCAAAGGCGTCTGGATAGTGAACCACCCTGCCTGGGGACTGGGACGGGCTCAGAGACCCAGCGGCGCTCTCTTTCTCCTCGCTCTGCCTCACCACTGGTCACTCAAATGAAGTTATCGCCCAAACCACGCCCCAAACCATGCCCCAAACCATGCCTCAAACCACCCACGTCTCTTCATCTCACACAGAAAGAAACTCCTCCCTCAAAGCCTTCCTCTCACTGTGCCTTCACCACATCCTCCTCCTCTCCCAGACTTCCTCCCCCTAAGCCAACCAAGTTCCCCGTCTCTCTCCACGTCCCGGTGCCCACTGGAGACCGACGACCCTCCAACACCTCCCAGTATGACAACCTCTCTGAGGCTGATGAAGACGACCGTTTCCTGGAGAGACTGCTGGGCTCCACGCCTGAGGAAATTCCCAGCATGCACAGCAATGCCCCACACGCCCCTGGCGGAGATTATGACCCTGCTCTCTACCCTCTGCCTCCACCTCCTGTGTTCATCCCTCCTTCGCCCTCTCGCATCCCTCCTTCGTTGTGCGGTCTCCCCAGTTTGCCCCAGGAGCCAGAATATGAAGGAGAGGACAGCTGGGTGGTGGACTCCATCATCCCCCCTCCTCCAGCTAATTTTGCTGATAAACTCACTCCCTTCCAGCATAGTGCTGCCAGCTGTTCAGACACACACAGAGCCACCTCACCCGGTTACTCTAAGCCTTTCTCTAGGGGCCCCAGGGACCATTCTGCTTTCCCAGCACCACTGTTGTACACCGGGTCTCCCCCAGGCCACTCCAGGCCCTCAGGACAGTCGGCAGTAGCAGGACCCTTGGTCCAATCCAGCCCAGACTTTTGCAGGATGCCTCCAGGTGGTCAGCAACTGCCCAAATCAGTGACCTTTTAACGTTTCCATGTATTTTTCAAGTGTCACTGATGATGCCAATATGATTCTAACTGTCTGTTAATGCTTGATTCGTTTTCAAAAGCCATTTAAGAAGTGAAAGGCCAGTAGCTTGTGTGTGTGTTTGTGTGTGATATATATATATATATATATGAGAGATGAATGACTTTCCATTGATATGTACAGATGCATGTGATACTTGCACCTTTTTTGGTAAGGGCCGTTAACTTTTCTACGTGTCAAGCTTGTATTTAAAACTGCTGTCTGTTACGTGTTACCGTTTGCTGCACAAAAAGTGAGCGTATTTACTGACCTGCTCTCGTTCCAGCGTTGCTTCATTTCGTTCCAACAGAAGTGTCTTAACCTGATCGCAGCGCACTGAGGCTAGCGACTCTAGCACGAGGGCTGCAGAGGAAGGTCATCTTTGCTGAAGCACCCAAAGCCTCTACATTTATACTGCTTTTATAGTAAACTGTGAGCAGGCTTAGGCATCTTAACAGTATATCAAACTGTAGTGGGTAACTATTCATACAACAGTTTCTTTACTGTATCTTAACGTAAATACTTGATCAAACCAGTTTGTACCCCTTTAAAGTATTGCTAAAGTAACATAGTTACATTCATATGAAGCCCAGTCAGTTCTTTTTTTTTTTTCCCAGAAGGTAGCAGTGGGTACTTACTTTCTTTTTTGTTTAAAATTGACTTGTATGGGTGACGAATTTCAAAGAAATGGTTTCAGTGTATCCGTTTGTCTTACACTTGATTTCACAGCAATAATGTACTGTTTGATGTATATAAACATTAATATGGTGTAACTATAAGACTTAACAGGAGGATTTTGTGAATGTGACATACTGTCAGCACAGAGCTACAGTAAAAATCCTGATCACAATATTTATAGAGTAGCTCCATCTGGTGGTCAGACGTGTTACAGATTAACAGGACCTGACTTCAAGCTCTAAAATGAAGTGAAGAGGCTTTTGGGAAGACTCGTCCTGACCATGACGCCTATTTATGTATGTGTACAGAGAAAGCTAGACTTAAAAAATACAAGGACAGACCCTGTATTATACTGTCTCGGAGCAGGGAAAGAAAAATTCATATGCACAAGTATTATTTACAGCCATTGAAAAGATGGTGGTGTCAATTTATTTAAATTGTTCAGAGCAAAAGATCTTGAGAAATGGAAGTTGAGCCATAACATACTGTACAAGGACCTTACAGTCAAACATGTTTATATTGTTACATTATATACTCTGTCTAAACATCGCTTTTGTCTTTTGCACTGACCGTTGTCATTACCGAGAGGTTTTTGCAATCCTCTGTAAGTATTCAGTTGATTTCTAATGGAGTTCCAGGTTACTGCTCAAAATAATTTTCATCTTAGGAAGTGATGTTAACAGATGTTTTTTTAATGTTTTTTTCATGAACTTTGGTCTTACTGCTTGCTGGAGTATCTAGTCATGTGACCTGACCACCAATTGTACATCACTGCTCCTTTTTATGAAGCTGGTTGACATCAGTGATGCTGGGGCTCAGACCAAAGCTTATGTAACTACTTATTTGAGTTTTATAAAGAGATAAACCTTAGTTGTCCATTGTCTTCTCTTTCCCACAGAGACGATCCACATCTGGTTCCAGATATTTATTGCACACCCACAAAATCGTGTAATATTACAGTACATATTTTAGGTTCTAGATGTGCAAAATATTTTACACAAAGTAGACAAAAGGGCAAAGGCAATTTAAATAGGAATACATTTGAAACGTTAATTGCTTTAAATATGGAAATAGCACAGACAGAAAATAAGGCCATTAAAATATGAGCTGTATTTCATCAATGAGTCGACCCCAGCACCTGAATATAATATTCATGCCTCGCACTTTATCTGCCAACACCATGATTTTCATCCAACGGAATTATGTTAGAAATGGATCCGTACAAAATAAGGATAATTACATAATCTTTGGTAAATGTCGTTCAGGCCAAATTCAACTTGCTGACAAAAATATATTTCTCAACTACAAGCATCAGTATTCTTTAGATGCTTTTGCATAGAATTTCATATTTTCTTAATACCCATATTTTATACACAGTCTCCAATGAGAATATATAAAAAAAACCTTATGATTAAATATGTATTTAAGACTTAGTAATTTTATCCATAACTTCAAAACGCTAGTGCAAATTCAGCGCTGTGTGTGTGTGTGTGTGTGTGTGTGTGTGTGCATGGTTGACTGGAGAACAGTCGACCAGCAGCTGCTATCTCCCAAACTGGGAATACAATCCGATCCTTCATATCCTGAGCTGACTGATGAGGTTAGAGAGGGAGGTGACACTTTCTCTCAGTTTGGAGTCGTCTTCCTGCCCCAGTGACACTCCGGCCAAGCGCGTGGAGCCATTCGATCCCATGATGCACGGCAAGCTGAGGAACACCTCTGCGCCTATGCCACCCCAGCCCTAAAGCAAACAGAGAGCGCAGATGGACCTGTGACATCTATAATCAAATTTCACTGACACGGTACTTTCGATGGAATTACCGGAATACATGACATTTACGCAAAATGCGCACGAAACCAGTTCATTCGATGTTGCAATAGTAAGCTTAACGAACATTTCCTTTACCGGTGTCATTGGCTTAACACGCTAAAATAAAAAGTTGATTATACTAAAACTTCACCTCAGTGTCAAGCACTGATGCAACTGACTTGAGTCGGTATTGAATGCAGTAAAACGGCACACATGACGGTGAGAAGGGTGCCATTGTTTTGATACGAGACACCTGGTGCTGCTACCTGAGCCAGGGTGGAGACGGAGTGGGTCTTCATCTTGTCAGTCAGGACACTGTTTGTGATGTCAGCGATGGACAGACCCACAGACCACGACCGCTGGCCTCGGCTCTTCATCATCTCAAATGCCCTACAGGCACAGAGAAATGTGCAACTTCAAATTACAAATGCAAAAAAAAAAAAAACACAATATATTTGTGATGCATGATCAAAGAGATCATTTCCTGTCCCATCTAATCCCCCAAAACCTTCTCCAACAGCACCTGTGTCCACAATCCATGCCCGTACCTGTCTAACAATGGTTTGGTAGAGTTGGATCCTGCTGCGATCTCCGGATGCACACTGGAGCTCAGCCCAGTGTTGCTCATCACAGCAACTGCGAGACAAAAACATGGACAAGCCCAATCTTGCGTGTCATTCATTAAAAGGGCCTTTACAAGTCTCAAAAGCGGAAAGATGTAATGAGATAAGCAGGAAGTGTAGCATTGGTGGTTATACCGATACAATTCAAAACAAAGCAGATCATCCGAACAACGGCGGCTGATTGAAGGAGGAAGTGAGATTAACGCAACACAAGGCCTTTGAGTAATTATTAAATTGATCTTTTCTGACTCACCTTTGTTGTCTGACAGTTCTCCGATGACCCAGGCTGGTTTGTGAGTATTCAGGTTGATGTCCAGGATGTGACTGAGTCGCTCCGAGTCCAAGTTGCACCCGGCGCCGATCACCCGCGTCGGAGGCAGGGAACTCTGTCTCCAGGCAACATGGGTCATGATGTCCACTGGAATTTGACAGGAAAGACAACCAAGTTGACGATGTGTATATATATATATATAAAAAATAAATAGGGTGGGGGGGGTCTTTTTCTCTGACACCAACCTGGCTGTGAGGCGATGAGCATCACTGTGCTGGGGCTGTAACGTGCAAGATTTGGGATGATTCCTCTGTACAGTTCCACATTAGTCTGAACCACGCTCGCGTACGACTGCTCGCTGCTCCATGCGTTTGCGGTCACCACGACGACCCTGGAGCCCGCCGAGGCTGACAACTCTAACAAAAGGATGGTCATCGTTAGTTAACACACGTCTGACAGCATGCCTTGTAGGAAAATAGGCATAGCTTAAAAGGCATTGTTGATGAATTCCCAACGGATGCATGGTTTTCCGTTTATCCTCCTAACAGGTCAGAGTTCAGGGGTCAGCTGCAGAACAGCAGCTGGTAGGGATTCACTGACTGCGTGCTGTCAGAGAGGTGAGTCATCAAGCACAGTCTCCCTAAGCACAATGCTGCTACCTTCGAAAAATGTGGCATTAGTGATGACTCAGCTAAGAGCCACGCCTGACATTACTGTGTGACAGAGCAGAAAGTGACGTACCTCTGGATACCTCAACCTGGGGCAGACGGAAAATCTCCAGATCGGTGCTGCCGCCCTTGGTGGAACTTTCAGTGACGTCAATGAATACAAGTTTGTCCACTTTACACTGGATGCAAATTAGAAGAAGAAGAAATGTACTGTCAACAATAGAACTTTACATGCTAATCCTGGATCGTAAAATATGAAATGTTGAGTAAAATCCCGGACACATATACCTTTGACAAAATGCTCATCACCGTTGCCATGCCTAGATCTCCTCCCCCAATTACTGACACTTTGTTATCCAGTTGATCCACATGTTTGCTTCCACCTGAAATAGAAACGAATTAAGCTAAAAATAGCACGCAATTATCTCATGAAGATCAACAGCAAAGCTGCGTATCAAATGAAGCACCGTCATTGATCCGTAGATTGGAAACAAAAGAGAGGAGCTCTTGGGGGTCTTTGCTGTCCGCTGTGGTCTTTGAGGACAGCGGAGGATCCTCCTCAAACTTGGCAATCATCTCAGCCAGAAGACTCACCACGGAGGACTTGGGCTGTTACAGAGCAACAACAACAACAAAATCACAGCAAGACTGATGAGGACACCTCAGAACCTCTCGCATACAATTTTATATTCCACCCATAAAGTATATAACCTTACATATTCCCAGTTGTGCAGCCCCGGCAAGTGAATTCGTCCTCCCCCGTCAACATGTTTGCCCTCTCTGATGACCATGGTGGGGGTTGGTCTCAGGAGGCATATTGGAGGAGTGAAGGGGAACGAGTCCATCAACCACAGCTGGACGGGGAAGTTGTAGGCGCGACCTTGAGATAGAGACCCTGGCATCAGTGCATAATATAACGACTTCACACTGACATGATCGTCCCTTTCTCCCAGAGAGCGTTGGGACAATCCTAGTTTCAGAAGTCAGCCTTACCTCCATACTGGACTGCGAGGTTACCAACTAATCTCAAAAGATCTTTCTGGCTGCCGTCACTAAATGCTGAAAATGACGATATGGAACAGTCAGTTATCAGCAAGACATATATGTGACGCATGTAGAGGTTTTTACCCCCAATTAAAACTCACTGTATGTGCCTGTGGATGGGACCATCCCAGGGTAGATTCGATGGATCTTCTGCAGCTCCTCCAACACAACATCATGGAATTTGTACTAACACCCAGGGATAATGAGAAAGATGAAGGCCAGGACACATTTATATGCGTAACTAACGTTTATTTACTGTTTGGACAGTAAAGTTTGCAATTTGTATGCTGTGAACAGGAAGTGGAAACCCTTACAGATTCAGCCCACACATTTTAAATCAATGTTATGACCCCCTTTGATTGAATCATTTTCACTTTTTTGTTTTGCTGTTCAGTTTTTATTTCACTTCAAAGTCAGAATGAAGATGCATCAACCAATCAAGGCTCAACAATGTTATACAACCACACTTGATTGTTGTTGTGTTGCTGCCCGCTACACCGATCAGACACCAAGGACTGGAGCTTCTAGCTTATGGCAACTTTAACAGCTGTCATCACAGGGGAGGGATGACAAAGGGGTCACGAGTGGACACAGTGAACCTGTCTCTACCTTTGGGGATAACTGTACGACACACTGACGAGATTTTTGTATTCATCGCATCTCTCCATCACTTTGGTTTGTTTGAAAGATAAATACGCCGTAGCAGTTTGTTTTCGTCCTCCACGGCGTCATTACCCGTGTGGCAAAGTAAGTCGAGCTGGTTCAGCCAGTTGAAGGGCGGCTGACAGCAGCCTGCTTGGAGGAGCTGCTCTGCTAACCGGCATCGATATGAAGATAGTGAGAGTTTAAAATGCTGTTCAGGTCATTGGTGAGACACTAACCTTAGAGAGGGTCCGCTGTATTTTCTCTGAACGGAGGTCCATCTATTGAAGTACAACAACAACTAAATAGAGTGTCTTTCTGATGTTAGTGTCTTGACGTAGGACTTCAACTTTACTTGTAAAAATAAACTTCCGCAAACTTTCAAGAGTAGCTAAGCAAAGCGACAGATTCCGCCCACTACGGCGAGCCTGGAGGGAAGAAAAGCCACGCGCGCCTTTAGGGCAAACCGGATGCTGACGTTGTTCCCAGAGTTGCATTGCTTCTATGACAACAAACATCCAGTCATTTAACAAAATTAAAAGTTTCTTTACAAACAATATACCACATAATATACCACTAGAGACTTTGTCATTGCCTTAACTAAAAATCATAAAATTGTCTATGTACTTTACTAGTGGCATTGTTAATATAACCAAGTTCTGTATATATTACTGAGAAAACATGATGCAAAAACAATTAAATAAAAGCCTTGAAGCAATAATTTTTTTCTCAACTCCCTTTAAACGCACAACACAATAAGTGGTTAAGTTTTCTGCATATTCAATTGATTATCAAAGTTTGTTTAGAAAAATATGCAACAACTTCTGCTGAAAAATAGCATTTCATCATAACTTAGTGTCATTGTTAGCTTAAAAATAAAAAAAATGACAAGTCCATATTTATAGTTCTCAGGTCTTTTTAAGAAATTGAGATCAGTGGGGGAAATAAATAGTATAACAGGGAAAGTTTGAGATTTTTTTGTCGTCATTGCCTGAATGATTTGTACATAATTTGTCTTTGACTTTTTCAGGTTGTCTTTGACCAACAGTCTTTTCTTTCCCTCCGGAGCCAATGCCATGGGCCACTCCACTCAGTTTTGGTCCGATCATACTGAGAGAAGCCACAGCGGTCGAGGTGGACAGTCACTGAGCTTCATGGCAGACCGCCTGTCCCACCTTTTAGGGGAGACAGGATTGTTTTTGTTTTTTTTTATTTCTCTCAACGACAAAAGGGGCTTCAGTTATTTTTTTTTCCTCTTGGCCTTTTGCATGTTCAGGTCCTCTTGGTCTCTCTTCTCCTCCTCCAGGTCTTCCTGCACAGCCATCCTCAGGCTAAAAGAAGCGAAGCACAAAGATATAGAAAAATAACATGAAATAGAAGGCGGTCAGTATCACAGCTCTCTGTACAAAAAGTCCACGTAGAGTTAAGGACTGAGATTTGTTTTCCTCTCACCTCCTGGCCTCCTCTTTCTGCATATCTTTCCAGCTGCTCTCCATGAATTTAAGTGCATAGTCACTCTCGTCTCTGTACCTGAGGAGGTTAAAAGCAAATAGTCTTTTTTATATAGAGTTACCAATACAGTGACATGACTTGTAAGCAGAATATATGAGGACGAGCCTTACTTGTTTCGATCATAGCCAAAGATTTCCTTAATGTGCCTGGAAATGTCGTCTTGCCCGTCGTCTCCATCGTCGATAAAATCATCCATTTCTGAGTCACACTCATCTTCCTCTTCCTCAAATTTCCTCTTGTATGTAGAAGTGATGGGTGGTAACATTGTGCCTGGATAATACAAACAGAAATGAATTTACAGTTTGGGTATTGGCTGTTAAGACATCGCGTGTGAAGCGGACACTTGGTGTTGCTCGTGGAGGTACGGGATGTTTAAACTAGCAAGGTGGTGATTTGAGAATTATTGAGTTTATGTAAGTCAATTTCATGGCAAAAGGCAAATGACATTGAGATGATGTTTTGTCCCTCTGTGTTGGAAAGATAGCCGCTCTCCGACCCAGGAGGAACGACAAAGGCTGCCGAGTGCTGCTGACACACTTCATTCAGTTCAGCCAACAAACCCTCTGACCCGTTATACCGACTGTGTGGTTTCAGGCCGCTTGCAGAATGTCAGGAGCTGTTTGTTATACTATTTTACATCAAAACATGCACTGTTTTTCAATGTTCACTGGAGTGTGGTGCTAATGGGGTACATGTGTTATGAGCCGAAATGAAGCGCTTAATACTTTCTTCATTGTGTCTGCAACACTATGAAGTTGGTAATGTGCACTGTGGAGGCGCTGGGAATACCTATAGAAATATTTAATACTGAAAATGTAGATATCTTCCATACCTTATCTAATTTCACATAAAAACAGTTGACTTTCAGAACTCTGTTTGACAACAGAAACTGCTGATACGGGAGAGCATGAAAAGCATATAGTGAAGGTGATAATAAAGTGATTTCCCTGAAACAAAAAGCTGCTGTGCCCACAACATGCCTGAGCGGGACACTAAACTTAAAAGCTTTCTTTATTAGAGTATGGACCCGATAGGCAAGTAGAGAAGGGCTTACTATGCTCAAAAGGCCTCTTTCCAAGCTGTGAGCAACAGCTTTTACACCACATACTGCACTGCTGGGATTTTAGCCCCTTTGGTAAAAGCACACTTGCTGAAGTAATTCGTCGTCTCCATCTTACTTGTTTTCATACGTTAAGCTTAATGTTATTTTAGTTTCAGCAACATTACCATTTGTGTCCGTTTTATACTTGTCAGTAGCTTTTTCTGTAAATACTATAAACAAACACACACACACAAACACAATACCAGTGTGTTACCAAATTACCAATTAACAAGTCCAGTTCGTTGGTAATATCATCTCATTATCGACTCTGATTCTTACCTGGTGGTCTGTTCATCATAGGTCTCTGTTGCATTCCTGGTCTGGGTGGCATTCCTGGTCTGGGTGGCATTCCTGGTCTGGGTGGCATTCCTGGTCTCTGTGGCATCCCAGGTCTTTGTGGCATGCCTGGCCGAGGAGGGACTCCTGGTCTGGGTCCACCAAAATTCTTGGATGAAATGGTCTCAGACACCACGGTGCACTTGGGTTTTCCAGGTCCTGATCCGATGCTGCCATTCGGTCGCTCAGGTCCTGGTCCTCCACTACCAGGCCGACCAGGTCCTGGTCCTCCACTACCAGGCCGACCAGGTCCTGGTCCTGGTCCTCCACTACCAGGCCGACCAGTTCCTGGTCCTCCACTACCAGGCCGAACAGGTCCCATCCCCGGAGGTCGAGAGCCACCACCTCTAGGGTGACCCTGTAGGCCACTCCCACCAGGCCTCGCCTGTGGGACACCACCAGCTCTTGCCTGGAGCGTGCTTTCCGGCCTCGACTGAGGTTGGCTCCCTGCCTTAGGAGGGCCGCCCGATGAGGGTCTCATCGCCGAATTACTGCTTGATTTTGCAGCGGAGTTAAATCCAGGCCTTAGTGGTTCTCCCTTTCCAGATTTGTGGCCCTGGACTGTAGGTCCCTGCTTCAATGAGCTACCCTGACTGGGCCTGGTCTGTTGGGAGCTCCCGTGTTGAGATCTTTGGCCTGTTGCAGCTGTACCAGGAGCCCTGGTCCCAGGAATACCCGAGGCTCTTGATGAGTTTTCCTTTTTAAGGATAAGGTCACTTGAGGTGCTGGATTTGTGGCTAGATGAGGGCTTGAGCCCCCCTTGTTTGGCTGAAACCTGAGAAGATGTGGCTTTCGAAATACTTTTACCATTTATGGCACCAGATGAACTAGACACGTTTGTCTTCGATCTGTCTCGATCGCTGTGAGACATCTTGGGTCTCTCTCTGTCACCCACAAAGGGCTTAGAAGAAGTCTGGCCTTTATCACTGGACAGTGTTGAATGCGACTTCTTTCCTGACCCACTGGGAACACTTTGCTTTTCGGAGGAGGCCTTCTGTGGTTTGCTGCTCTTCTGCTCCTTCTCGAAAGTGCTCTTCCTCATTGAACTGGCGCTAGACTGAGATTTGCCGTCTCTGTCTCTTTCTCTTTCTGGCTTCGAGTCTTTGATTGGTCTCTTAGCCTTGCGCTCCAGCTCCAGTTCCCTGATCTCGTCAGCTGTTCGGAGCCTGTCTTCCTTTTTCACTGCCTTGGTTTTTACCTCAACTGGCTCAAACTGCTTCTTCTCTGCCAATTTGAGTAACTCTGCAAAGTTCATGGGAGGTGGAGCGGGCTTGGGTGGACCACTGGATTTTTTAGAGATGGGCTTGCTGCTGCCACCACTATTCCCGCTAAAACCTGTGGATTTCCCGGGTCTCCGCAACTCTGGCTCTGGGTCCTGCTCCGATTCTGAATCCGACTGTTCGTACTCATAATTATCCTCATCGTCTGGGTCAATCGAGTTATTCCTGAAGCCTTCCTCGTTCATCAACCTGTCCTGCTGCATCTCCAGTTTGGATCTTCTCTTCTTCGGAAGCTCGACCACCGGGATGCCATTGTAGCCTCGGAAATTGTCCTTAGTTCTGGACGCCATGGCTCGCGCTTTTCGGTCCGACTTCAACTCAACCCTCTTTGCCAGTAGTTCCTCCTTCTGTTTCTTCATATTGATTTCTGAAAAAAAAAAGAAAAAAAAAGATGCAGCATAAAAAAATAACCAACGGAAGAATGCACAGTGTGTGCGTGGCTATCAAACCCCCCAGTTATCCATCTTAACTTCTCATTACCTTTCTTTTTGCTGTCACAGATCTGTTTCTTCAGAAGCGCCTGCACGGCTGTAGCACTCACACCTTTTGACCTCGGGTCCTTTTTGGGTGGCGCGGCTTGTAAACTGTATCTCTTCTGCTGAAAGACACACATGACACGTGAACATCTGCAGCACAACAGGGAATATGAAGCGTGGTCTCCACACTCATCAAACGTCTTAGTTATTCATCAGATATGTTGGCCTAAAGATCACCATTTATTGTAAATATGAAAACGTGACAAGCACGCGGGGTTTGTTTTTCTGTTAAACGTCTGTCTAACACGAGAGGGAAAGTTAGCAGCTAGTTAGCCACTTTATCAGATCCCCTCTGACAGATGAGCTGGCACTTGTGTGCTCACAAGAGTGGCCACAAATCCACGTTTCACCGTTCGGCCCGACTCAATTCAGGGAAAGTGACAGTATTTAAACTTACCTGTGAACTACCGGGGGCCCGGTTTTGCGAGGCGATGTCCAATATGTTATCAAAGTCCATCATTTTGGCAGCAGGTGACACGAGCTGGCTCGTTTGAGAGGAATCAGCAAAGACTCACCCAGAGGTGCTAATGCTACCGCTAGCGTTGAGCTCACACACCGGGTCAATTGACACGTGATTTACCGTCACCGAACGGAACTTAGACGGCTACGAGGATAACGCTTAATCAGAACCAGTCCATAGGAGGAAAGTCTGTTCGTCAGACAGTTAACGCTACTTTACTTCACCGGCTGACGTTAGCACATGCTAGCGACGTTAGCATGAGCTAGCCTTTCGTTGACTAGCGTCAGACAACCAAGGAGCCCGACAGACCAACTTTTGTACTGATCTCGCGCACCAAACTGAGGCAAGAGCCATCAAAGACACCCACGGGACGAGAGTCTGTTGAGGGAAGACGACTGGCAGTCAGCCCCGGTGTTGAGACGGCTGTCGGTGGGGACCGCAGTGAGAGAGGCAGACGGATTTAAGGGTCCAAAGAGTACTCTAAGGAAGTGAGATAACTCACTTGTGCGCGCATCCGTCTTCGCGAGATTACAAAGAGTCAGTAAATACGTCAAGTTCGCTATGTTGTTCGGTTTCTGATCGATAATATATTGCTCGGCAGAACAATACAAACAATAATATGTAATGCACTATGCTGTTAGAAAAAAACACATTTTGTTGAACAAGTGTAGCCTACTCGTTTAATTTTTTGATAAGTGACGGGTTGTTGATGTTATAGTGTCGAAACGAGAATTTTTGGCATCAAAGATAATGTTGTGTAAATGAACTGGCTTCATTGGAGTTTTAATATTTACATTTTACATAATGTAGGCAGGTGCGAGATGCAGATGGTCTAATGGTGTCACTCCATTTTGCATTGGAAATATTACTATGTATTTGACACGTGACCAACAAACAAAAAGAGCTCTGAAAAAAATATGAATTTATAATTTAAAATTCAACTTTATTTTAATGGGTCAATATCAAATAAAAAACATAAATATAAACAATACGGGAACACCAACACCGAGGTATAGTCATCCCAGTTTACAAGTACCATATTAAAATGGTAGGCTAATATTTAACAAATCACACAAGTTCACGGTAGTTTCACTTTGATCAGTGACGTAAAGTAAATGTATTCCAAGTTTTATGAGTCGGCTTTATGGTTTCTTTAAGCAATGTCCGTCCTAAAATAATGTTGACACTGGTAGACCACACGATGTCGCTACCATCGTGGATATTCTTCATCAATTCAACACAACACAGCCTATTATAGCCTCATCATATTATACAATCATAGCACCCACACAATAGAGCATACAATGGTCAATACTAATTTTAACTTATTTATGTCCTGTTTGGGTATAAATAGTGTATCATATTCCACAGGCTGTACTTCTATAAACTTTTCTATACATTAAAGTACAACTACAATTCTACTTAAGTAGGCTACAGCATTTGAGTGATATCGTTACTTTTCACCATTGATCGTTACCTACAATTTTAGGCAGTGTCTCCCACATGGGACCATTCCTCCAGTTTGAAGTTGATGTTTTTGTATGATATCTGTCAGTATGTAAAAAGTGTATAGCTACTGGTTCATTTTATAATATAGCAACAACATAAAAAATAACTAAAAATGAGAGAGAGAGGGGGGGGGGTAAATTAATTTGTCAATAGAATTTATATTAACGTGGGTTAGACAGTTTCATTTAATTCAGTGTAAACTCATCTTTTTAATAAAAACGAATATTCCAAATTGAAGAGCAATCTCAATATTAATGTGCATATGGGATGTTCGGGGGAAACGTTTGCTAACGTCTGATCTCTAGAGTGGAGAGCTCAAACTGAAGGGAAATCCGACAGAAGATTCACAATGTATTTTTGATGCAATCAGCAATCAATGTATTTTATTACAGCAACATTTCGATCTTATAGAGATGTTTCCCAGGCATGTTGTCTGAATTCATAACGCCTAATCTGACCCATTAACAAAGGACTATTGGAGCACAACCAATAATAAGCTCTAAACAAATGTTTCCGTAGGCTCCATTTCTGTAAAAATGTAAATAAAGGCCATCTGCTCCGATATGTAAACAGCAGACTGCTCCTCCAATCCGGCGCGTCCCTCGCGTCTGGACCCGCCCCGGTCACCGCCACTCTTTGCTCCCATTGGTCAACAGAGAACGCCCCGCCCACACCGCGGCGCGTCTCTCACTTCCTACTGGACGTCGGACCGCCCATCGGAGCGAAGACAAAAACAATCGGCATCCCTCGCACGGCGCAACATAAACAGGAGGAACCCCGAGCCGCATATCGGTCTTCACGTTAAACACCTTTCTCACCGACACGGGCGCCAGCGAGGGAGACATGGTTTCTCCGGTGACAGTGGTGAGTATCTCCTCCCAGCCTGCGTCGGTGTTTTACACAAACTAAACAGGAATAATGGTGGCTCGTACAGCTAACGTTGCATGACCACACTTCTGAAAATGACCCATCTTTATCATGTTCTTCTTTATCGACCGACTACTGAGTCAGTAGTACACTGTTTCACCTTTTATTTGCCTAACTCACGTCTTTACTTTGACTTCGAAGGCCAGTGCGCGCTCATTAGTTTATCATTTAATTAGCAATTAATATCTGTCTGCTAAACATGTTCAGCCGGTGTCCTCGGACACCCCACGTTGCTGTCAGAAGCACCTTGCCTCGTTATTTGATGACGTGCGACCGAAAGCAGGAACTTTTGTGTTCAGTGGAGCCGTTTCCTTGACATTTGGACACTTTTTTTTTTTTTTTTTTTTTTTTTTTTTTTTTTTTTTTTTTTTTTTTTTTTTTTTTTTTTTTTTTTTAGCAGCGACGAACAGGAGGACGTTTCCACAGATTTCCAAAGGCAGCCCCCTGACAAAAACGAACAACCTGTCATGTGACGACCTTTTTTTGTCTGTTTTTTTTTTTTCTTCTTTTCCCTTCAGGAACGCATGCGCCGAGCGCTGCTCCGCTGGGGCTGCCTTTCTTTTCATCTCCTTTGCTGCAGCTCTGCTTTACATAGACTCCATTGTTTGGCCAATCCATTAGCTACATAATTGACCAAAGTTTCATTACAGGAAATTGGCCATTCTGACACCAAAAAAAAAGAGAGACAGTGACAGCTTCATGAATAATTTAACCAGCCCTAGCATCCTCTTACTTTGATAGAGCTGCTATGAAATGTCACCCCTTTTGCAGGGGCCAACTTGGCCTGCTGTAAACCCTGACCTGTAGCCTGCGTGATACCTGTGATGGGTCCCTGTGTGAAGGAATGCTTGCCATACGAACTGGTTGCCGTAGTGAGGATGATGCTGTGTAGGTCCTGGGGTTGCAAAACTTTAATCTGAAGCCGTGGCCCCGCTGTTGTAGTGAAAGGGAAGGTGCAGGCGTGTACTGAGACAAAATACTTTCGGGACACATTTTGTCTCCCTCCAATTTGGAAGGAAAAAAGTTAAATTAAATTGACTGTGTGATCGTCATGAAACACCTCATTGACCATTGCAAACAAAAGCAAGTTAATCATCATCATTTTCATGTTAATGTGCCTTATTTTTGTAATCAGTGGTCTCCAAGTGCTGTATGATCATTTTCTTTCACATTAAAAAAGGTGCTTTGTAATAATTGAAAAGTAGATAGTCAAAAATAGCACTGGGTTTACGGTACGTAAATTCTCCCTCTATTCCTGCTCAGAGGTAAAATACTGCTTCTATAACTTTATTACATCGACCTAAAACGCAGTTTTCTTTTGGCTTTCTTTTTTATTTCTCACTCTAAACTAGGTTTTTATAAAGACACACTCCACGCTCCACACTTTCGTCGTTTACAGATGATCTAGAGTCAGCCACTCCGTGCAAAGACCAGCACATACTGTGCTTGACTAATGTGGACGTTGCACTTTCTGGCATTTGTCGAGGCATTTGAGTATTGTACCTTGTTTTTACAGCACCACGGTGCACGATGCAACTGAGATCAGTGTTCCTTTTTGTGGAAGAGCACCTGCATATAGTGTGCTGCAGCTGACCTTAAGTTATCCTTGGAGTTGAAGCAGCTGGAAAAGGGATCCTTCCCACGGCAGTGTTGTGTGATGCTACACGGAAATAACATTGTCATATGACTCACATGCCAGCCAGGGCCATAGTTATGTTACAGTTCCGTTCTGCTAAATTATGTACACAAGGCTTTACAAGTCTTTTTTATGTTTCTAACACGAGCGCATGACCCAGAACAATTGAATAGATGTTAAGCCTGGATGTTGTTCAATGCTTCCTGGTTGGTACAGAAGTATTAGCGGCTGACAGCTGCTTGTTACTTCCACTTACTGCAGTTACGAGACGAAACTCAGGCTCACATTTGGAAAAGTGCATTGATTCTTAGTTTAACGCAGCTAAAGAAGAAGTGCATCTCTGTAGTAGCTAAAAAAAAAAAAAACATTATTGCTTGTAAGTGACCATGCAAATGCAGTCAATCTTTAACCATATTATTGTTTAACAGAGGCAGGTGTCTGCAGCCAGTCGGCTGTGCTACAGCACTTGTGCAAACCGCCATCATTTGTAATGTGATCATTCAGATGGCAAGATGATAACACAATGATTATTTGTGTTTGCCTCCCAAATGAGGCAGCGTGTTCTGTTCTTTTATGCCGGCGACAGCTGAGTGTCACGCAGGGCTCATAGCCGGCGCTAATGTCCCATTCAGTGTCCCTGCAGACAAACCGACGCCTCAATCAACGCGAGTGGAGTAGCTTACAGCTGAGACGATGCCGGGCCGCACAGACCCCGGCAATCTCATTCAGGCACCAGACACTGAGCAGGAGAACAATTGCATCAGATATAACCGCAGTAATGTGGTAGGTGGTCTTGAGGAAATTCATATTCACCTTAAATTATCATAATTTAGATTAAAGTCCAGACACTGTTTCAGTCCAGCAAAATGCTACAATGAGATAAACATGTCTTGGAAGATGTGTGTGCTCTGTGGAATAAGGTGTGTATTCATTGTTTAGATACAATGAGTTTACATGAACAACAATGAAAGGGAAACTGTAAAGTATGGCTCAAGCGCAGCATGAACCAGACCAAAAGTCATGGGAACCTCGGACTTCCTCCCACCTTCCTCCATGGAATCAGTTTTCACCCTCCAAATCCCTGACTACTTCACAGTGTGGTCATACATACATACATACATACATACATACATACAATGATCCCGACAGAAACATTTTGTGTTTTCCTGTGTCCTGTGCTTAAGCAGTAGCCTGATAAACAGAGTTATGATATTGGCTGGTCTGGGAGTCCTGCCAGTTTTGTCTCCTCTGCTTGGCACTCCCCATACACACACATGTTTGTGACTAGCTTTAATCTTTGTTTTATGAAGACCATTGAAAATAATGAATGGAGAGAGAAAAGGGAGTCCATTAGTTCACATTATACACCTAGTTTTAGTTTTAGCTCAGTGGAAAGATTCCTCTCATGCTACTTGCATCTGAAAGAGACTGATCATATCTTAAATGTATATGTAAGCAGAAAGCAAAATATGATTTTATTTGTAAAAAAGTGGCCCTATAGCAGCTTGCTTTGTTACCTATCTCAGCCTTGTCAGGTTACTCTGGGCTCTTGCGATGGCGTAAACCTGTTCTTCTTCTTTTTTTGCCACTTCGGGAGACAGCTAAAACTTTTGAAGAAAAAGACTGAAACTGTCCTAAGTTGTGTAAGATCAGTGAGACAATGAGAGAATCCGAGAGAAGGCATGGAAAAATGTATGAATAAAATCCCATTCATTGGGAATGGTATGCCATAGTTTAGGAGTTCAGTTGAAAAGAAAATATCCAAGTTCTGGTTCCAAAACCACAGTGGGAGATCTGAGTGAACGTGGAAGCACACAGAACAACAGGGTGTCTGCATTCTTGGCCCGTCCTCTGTCACTTTAGAGCTTCAAATTCTCTACAGTCAGATCGTAAACACAGATACAGAGAGCCAGTAGAGTTCAGCTGAAACTGGAGTGATATGTCCTCACTTTTCAAGATATTCAGTACATTGTGGCTTTTTTTGAAAAGTACATAACATTAGTTTGGCATGCCTGAGTGGAACATATACATTTTCAATAACCCCAAAGCTTGTGTTTTGTGTCTCAAAATGCCTGTGAGCATGTGTGAACTTGTGTGTCAAATCCCTTTTGTTTTTCTGCTGTCCTATCAGTTTCACTCAGGGCAGGCTTGAGGTCAAACGCTTCGTCTGATCCTGTACGGTCATTTGGTACTTATTGAGCGGTTGTGCAAGCGAGGGCTTCCCCTTCCTCCCCTCCTCCAGGAGCATAAACCATATGAACGAGAGTGACCCCTCATTTATTTCTCACCTCCTTTGCTTCTCCCCTCTCACCCCAACTCACGTGTCCAATCCTCCATCCAGCTGTCATCTTAATGCTTGTAACCCCATCTTTCTATCTGTCGCCCTTCCCTAAAGCCCCCCCCCCCCCCTCCCCCCCATGCTTCTTCCTGCTTCTTCTCGTCAGCCCTACTTACTCCTTCTTTTGTGAATATTGTAATCGGAGCTTTTCACATTGTTATACTTCACCACAGAATGTTTGTGGAGATGGATGCAAAAAGGGCCACTCGAAAATAGTAATTTGGGACATCAGATAGCAGCTCAGTCTTTGCGACTCTTTCCCTGTTGCACTATGACGCCTTCTACACCCCCCTTCCTCGTCTCACTCATATCCTCCACATCTCTGCTCCAGTGACCTCAGTTCTAGTGAACCCTCACTCAATGCCTCTGTCTCCAAACTCAACCTCTCCTTTATTCTCCCTATTTGATGCCAGGGGCCTTTTCCCTTTAGCCTAGAGTGCCCTTCTCAGAACCCTATGTGGGTGGTCATTCCAGAGTTTCTTTTTTTTTTTGTTCTTTCTTTTGACTCTGTAGGGGCCTTATGCCTTTGGACAGAAAGAAATATGACCGGTAACACAGCTTGAAGGAAGAAATTGAGACTTGCTCGCCAGTTCTCAAGAACCTGAGATACAAAGGAAAAAAGGTGAAGCAGAAGAAGAGAGGTGGAAAAAAAAATGAGATGGGAGTCCAATAAAAGAGAAGAGAATAAAAGGTTACAGGGAGTCAAAGGAACAGCATGGAGGATTTTGCATTTCCCCTTCTACTTGCTGTTTCTGCAGAATTTCGCTTCAGCCACAAAACGCGTGCATGTCTGACACCGTGCTATAAACTAGTGACCACGAAAAGCCAACCTGAAGACAGTTTCAGTCCTAAACCAAACCACTCTGCCAAATAAGGAGAATGACTTATAGTTTGCTGCTTATGTTCCGTTGTTTAAATATTTGAGATACTGTACCTCAAACCCACACAGTGCTGACTTCCTATCATATATTGCAAGCCGTCTGCCCCGAGACAAATTACCTTTTTGATAAGTGTAGTTGCGATAACAATGTCAACATTGTTCACTGAATGGAACTACCTTGTGTAAGTGCAACCAGCTATGACGAAATGAATAACGTAAATATTTAATCTGCTTTCAGGTCAAGAGTGAAGGCCCAAAGCTGGTGCCATTCTTCAAGGCAACCTGTGTATACTTTGTCCTGTGGCTGCCCACCTCCAGCCCTTCCTGGTTCAGCGCACTGATCAAATGTCTACCCATCTTCTGCCTCTGGGTGTTTTTATTGGCTCATGGGTTCAGCTTCATAGGTGCTCACTCCAGTGCCCGTAAGATATTGGCTGGCCTCATCTTTTCGGCTCTGGGGGACGCCTTTCTCATCTGGCAGGAGCAGGGCTACTTTGTCCACGGTGAGGAGAAACAGTTCATTCCATTTCTGTGGCTTTGATCATCATTGCTGTTGGTAAAAGCAGAATTGTATCTGGGAAGTCACAGTGACATTGCTTCAAAATGTTCAACGGGGCAAAAGACGTGAGCAGTCAGATAATCATACAAGTTTTAAACCCCCCACGCCCCCCCCGTCTTAGACTTGGAAGCCTAAATGAAGACGAAGAGCGGATCTGTTGTAAACGCTTGTTGTTCTACTTTGATCAACTGTACTTCCTTTTTCCTTTTCATACTCTCTGGTTTCATCTCTAAACAAAGTGGCCGCTAATATGATAATATTGGTGGCTTATTTCATCGCCGATTAGACTTTCCGTGAGATGAAGCAATGTCACAGTGCTCCCAGCTCCCAGAAAGTATCATAACCAATAGAAACACTGGCCAAAACTACACATTTAAGAGCCAATTTGTTTATTTTCTTTACTTCATGCTTCAAGCTTTATTTTGCAATTGACAGATAGAGAGGATGCTACTTTGTGAGATTGTGTTTAGATTTCAATCACATCTACACATATGATGTCCTGCAGGCCTTCTGATGTTTGCTATCACCCACATCCTCTACTCATCTGCCTTTGGGATGAAGCCCCTTAACGTGTCTGCCGGCCTGGTGTTCACTACCGTGTCCTCTCTGAGCTACATGATGCTGTACCCCTACCTGTCCGGCCCCTTTACCTACCTGGTGGCCGTCTACGTCGCTCTGATCGGCTTCATGGGCTGGAGGGCCCTCGCAGGCCTGCAGCTGACCAACGACCTGTGGACCTGGACCAAGATGTCCGCCTGCCTGGGTTCCGTGCTCTTCATGGTCTCCGACCTGACCATCGCTGTCAACAAGTTCTGCTTCCCCGTGCCCCATTCGCGCGCCATCATCATGGCCACCTACTACGCCGCCCAGATGCTGATAGCGCTGTCGGTCGTTGAGTGCCAGGACGCGGTGGTGGCCAAGAAGAGAACGTGAGGTGCCGCGACGTCTGCAGTGACCGGCCGCGAGGCTGGGAAAGTGGCAGCTGCCCCCACCCCTCCCTTCCGGCCCCGAGTGATCATGGACACATCTCACTGCCAGATCCCCAACCCTCATCTCAGTGTGGTGCTCCCACGCGTTGTTACCATGACGACTGGTTCACTACAGTCTTCACATGGCTATCACCCTACTAGTATGGTAGTCTCACACCTGTCTTCTTACCACAACGGTAGTATTATCTTCAGCCTTTCCCGACAACAGTCCTACCTTCCTTCTTCGATCCTAGAATGGCTGTCTCTCAACACAGTTACCATGGAGACACGCCCCGTAGTATTATTAGAGAGTATTACTTTACTTTGAACTGTTATGTTTTAATTTAAGGGGCGCATGTCACTGGGGACCTTCAAGGAGTGTGTGTGTGTGTGGGAGAGCGATTGTGTGTGTGTGCGTGCATGTCTGTGTGTTTGATTAACACTCTTTACCTCGCAGTCCCATCGCACACAGTCACCACACTGACTCACACGTCTACTCTTAGTGGTCCAATAACACAATTTAACATCAGATTTTTGTCACTGCCTGAGACTTTGTTGAAAAGGGATTTGTTTTGCCCATGTTTGGCTTTTCACTCTCTGTTGCTCTGTTAAGTGAAGGGTCCTAGTCTTAAAGTCAGGAGCATATCCACACCTGCTTTAGTATCTGCAGTCCCTTCCATTTCTGTTCCAACAACCACTCAGCCTTTGTGTCAAAACAAATCAAAACCCGGTCTCTCCGGATGAACGAATTAGGATGTCCTCGAATAACAGACAAAAAATAGGTGAAAAGGCAAGCAGGGAAAGTTGACAGCACCTCCGGCTGTGTATGGTAGTTGTAGTGATGGAGAGGTGGAGGTTTTTTGAGGAAACTTAATTCTTTCAGCTGAAATGTATTTGACACTGTCCTGCTGTCTTAAAGAGAACACAGTACACATTGTTGTCCCAGCAGACCACTGTGAACTAAAACGTTTAGAGTTGTCCTTGTCTCAAACTAGGAAGGGTAAAAATCACTAAAATGTGTCTTAAGCTAATAAGCAGTTTCCTCTAAAATAGCTGCCAAAATGAACCCTTCATTGTACACATTCTCACATACTGTACATGTCTTTCAGTGTTAAGGTGTTTTTCCTGCCAAGGTTTTCTGAAACGTAGATCCAAATGTTGACACGCTCACACACCTGACACCTACGACCCCTGCCGTTTCACTTATTAGGAAAAGTCCACGGGGTTCCTATTGCTGGACTAGAACAGCTGACCCATGCTGTCATTGGCCTGGGACCATGTTATGAAGACTGAAAAGAAAGGGCTATGTTACAGGCTGAAATATTTCTATTAATCAACTCTTTCTGCAGGCACTTCTGTGGGCACTATACAAATCCATTTACCATTTTCCATTGCTATAAACATACACATTGCCCTGGGGCTGCCTGACAGAAAAAAAAAAATAAGGGAGATGGGGGAACTGACTTGTCATGTGAGGCAACAGTTATCCCATTATTCCCAATAATTCCTTCTCACAGAACATTTCATCAGTTTTAATCCTGCAAAATCCCCTGCGGCTAATCCTCGATAGGTCGGCTGATACTTTGTCTTTCATCTATCACACATTTCCCCCCTCTCACCTCTTCATTTTAATTCACCCTCAGCACACAGTTTATGCTAGAATTTAGTGTCTTACTGAAATATTGAAATATACTGTAACCCTATCCTCAGATGTCTACATACACAGTGCATGCATGTTTTGTGTGTGTGTGTGTGTGTGTGTGTGTGTGTGTGTGTGTGTGTGTGTGTGTGTGTGTGTGTGTGTGTGTGTGTGTGTGTGTGTGTGTGTGTGTGTGTGTGTGTGTGTGTGTGTGTGTGTGTGTGTGTGTATTCTTGTCTTGGCTGTTGAGTTTGCACCTTTGACAAGTCAGGACCAACAGAAATGCTGCGAACCATCATAGTTTGGAGAAACACTATGGGATAAGGTATTCTCACAGGGCTCTTCGTTCCCTTCACCTCTTGAGATTTGTAACCATGTGTTTTATAGCATCCCCTAATGTGTTGTCAGTTAAGGGGTGACGTAAAAGTAGAAAAAGTTTGGGTACAGTATACTCAAACTTATATATATATATATATATATATATATATATATATATATATATATATATATATATATATATATATTTTCATTCTTAAGGTTGTACCTAATAGTAAACATTTTCATTGGTGGACTAGCCTCCTCTTGACTAGACTCTCACCTATTACCGAGTATACATCACTGGCATTATGACTAATACCACTAACGGTTTGTATATTGGAACGAAAATCTATTTGATCAGAAATCGACACCGTAAAAGTATTAATCACTAACGCAAATAGCAAAAAAGATAGTTTTTGTTATTTTGTGGTTCATTGCACATACACCTTAACGTGAGATATTGTGCTGTATATAAAACAAACAGGCATGGAAAAGAAACAGATCTATGTTATGGGTTCCTTCTGAAGGGTCAATGAACCCTGGAGCTGTCAGTAAAACACGCCTGCAGACGCTCAAAAATGCCACACACATCAAAACATGTTTATGCATCACATCAGCCACCATGGCAGATCTGCAAGCGGACCATGGGTTTTTTTCGGAAGTAGCACACAGTCTTACTTTGTCCAGGAGAGACACTCGGCCCGAGCGTCTGATCCTGACCGCTGCTTTGCGGATAGTTCCTCAATCTCCTTTTGGCCATGTCAGCATGCTCGTCAGCACTGTATTTCTGCTTCGTGAGTCCAAAAGTGTTTCATCAGTCTATCTTTGGGACCAATCGTCTTCCGGTCCGTGTTTTTAATTCTTCCTCCCAGCGTTGCTGAAACGTCCCACTCAGCAGCCCTCTCTCCCTTCTCTCATCTCTTCCACCTCACCGGCAGAACGGGTTCTGCCAACAATGAATATTAGCTGTTGTGCGGACAGACATCCAAAGAGGTTTGCTTTACATGCTGTCTTCAATCGGGGTTTAGTGAAGTACAAGCAGAGACTAACATGACTGCAGTCTGAAGTCAGACCGTGGGGGAATGACGAGAGTCAGGCCGTCTTACTCATCCTTACTATGTGGGCTATTTATGTAAGCACTTTGGATACATGCCAGAAGACAGGGTTTATTTTTAAGTATTTCTGAGATAATTTTTTTTGTTAGTCAACCCCGCACTTTCGATGATCTCCATGACTTTGAAGTTGGTTTTCTGAGAGCAATAGGTGAGTGGTAGCCTGTAAAGCAAGAAGATTGAGTCAGAACGTTGGGCGGTTGTTATCTGGAGGATTCAGTTTTAATACTCTGTTTCTCCTCCATCGTTTCTATTTTTATTTGACCTGGGTGCAGATAACCAAAGCTGAAAGCATGATAGAAAACTGAACTCCTTTTCACGGAGTTGAACTTGTTAGCATCGGAGCCCTCTCATGTATCAAACAACCTTTTGTTGTGCAGGAGGTCCTTTTTTGTTGCTGTATTTTGGACCTCCATTTAGGAAGGAGATCATTGTGGAGAGATACTGTAATTTTGAATTAGGTGAAGAGGTGAAATATGACCCACATCCGGCGTGTTAGCTGCCACCCTTCCCACAGATGGCAGGCGATCAGGCACATCGCTTTACCTCAGCCTGTCATCAGCCCTGTTGTTCTGTGCTTTGTGCGTGCAGACAAAATGGATCTGAGAGAGCTGTGGGAGACCAGTATGGTTTTGAGTAATGAACCGGAACCAGTAGCTGTTGTAGTAGAGAGGGCCTCGTAGTTTCACTCGGTTCCCCTGAATAAGTTGGCACTTTTCTTTGATCGAACGTTTTCTCTCTTTCTTTTTGCTGTAGTTTCTTGTGAAGTTTGCTGACATTCAAATCATCCTAGAGCTGGTGTGTGGGTGTGTGTGTGTGTCCTAATTCACGCATGTCAAGTAGGTTGAAATGAATCCTCCAAGTCAACACTCATCTATAGTGATGGAAAAGTGCACACTACCCACCCAGTTGTTTTCATGACTACAACTGACAGTCCTCCATCAGTATGAGCCTATGACAAGTATGTAAAAGTAATGACATCTTCTCTTTGTAATATTCATCTGAATCAACTGTGTGCTGCACTTTTCTGTATACAGAGCAAAGGCCAGTCAATCTCTCTTTAAGCAGCTATAGTGTTCCAAACAAAAGGATAGTTTTGCACTGTATCCTTTTAAGTATATGCTCCTTTTTTTCCTATAACTCCTTGCCTTTCTGTTTGAGGAGAGACAACGGAAGTTAGTTTTGATGTTGAGGGTTTAATCACAATAAAGTGACGCACCGACGCGTGGGAGAATCAGCATTTTAATTTAAAAGACATTAATAGCTCTTGAAGTGTTACAAACCTTTATATATAAATCATTTTTTTAAGTTATCCTTTTATTTGCAGAAAAGCAGCCCCAACTGTTGTTTTTGCCACTGTGGAAAGAGCCAAGTTTGGTTTCCACACATTTTTCTTTTGAAGGCCCTTACAATGCATCATCTGACTTCATTTTATGAACAAATGTTTTATTTCTTATTTTATTTCCATGATATAATTTACCATGTTGTCCTTGATTTTTTTTTTTCCACTTTGTGATTTTCTTTTTTTTTCATGACCGTAGAGATGAAATAGTTTCTTTGCTGTAGTGAAACTGCTATGAATGTGATGAAATATCTATTCTAAAAATAAATGCAAATACAATGCAACTTCAACATTACACCCTTTGGTCTTTTCTGTTTGTTTACTCAAATCAAAATGTCAGCTGATCTTTATGACTGCTCAGTGTTCCTACTGAAGCTGTTATCCCTAAGCAGCTAAAGTGGCGTTAAGGCAGAATGGCCTGGAGGACAGCAGAGAGCTCTGTTCTAGTAACTGCTGCACTCTTTTGTCTGGAAAATGTGCATTCAACAAGCTTTAACTCTGGGGAAACTCATCCAGACTGCTACCAACACTTCCTCTTGCTTTCTCGTTCTGCTTGTTTCCCTTTTTTACACACACACACACACACACACACACCTCATAGTGGAGTGCCAGTTCTTTCCAAATGCGTCTCATTTGTTCACAGCCAAGGTCTTGCAATCAAGGAACTCCAGTCTTCTTTGAACACGTGATGAAATTATGCTGAATACATGTGAAAGACAATTATCTTACTGCCGCACAATATTGCCTCATTCAAGCTATGTAAATGAAAACCCTGTCTGGGTTTTATTTTGATCATGTATCCATTAGGTTTAGTCATATAAATGTACTGTGATAGAAAGTCAGGGAAAACGATCTGAGATGTGTGAAGCTCCCTTTGGGTGCAGCAGCCTTTAGTTTCTGTCAAACCTAGATTGTCTCTTCAGCCTGTTTCCACCTTGTTGTGCCGTAACTGAGTTGAGAGGAGGCGGAAGGTACCAGTGATGTCGGTTTAGTGCCCGTTGGTGCATAATTTACTTGAGCCTGGCAACCAGACTTTACCGGTCCGGGGGGTGGCTGTATAGAAATGGCGTTTTTTTTTTTAGCCAGCACAGAGACGTCAGGATGGAGAGGGGTTGTGATCTCTCTCTGTCTATTTGGCAGCTCCTCACCGGACCACGCTCACTGTCACAAGGAGCTGCAGACCACTCACAGGCAATGCCTGTACAGAGACTGTCTGGCCTCTTTAACCCCGAGGGAAGCCATCACACAATGCGGTTGGAAAGTAAAAGGACCCTTCTAGTTCAGTTTCTACACAAAGGATTTGAAATATAACGATCACAGAAAGGTCAAAGTGGACTTTCAGTCTCAAAGGCTCAAATTAAATCTGTATTCAAACAAATTTAGGATGAACAGTTTCGCACTTGCAGGCCTTTATTTTATTTTTGTACATGTATTCCACAAGTCTTAGGACAATGCAGCAGGACAGTAACGAGGCACCCAATGAGCTTCTAATGGCTAACACGTGACATGCCAGGTTAATCACCTGGCCTCCATCAAACGTATGTGTTTCACTTGCATAGGATCAGACTGCCATAATGAATGTAAAAAGCCCCAGAAACAATTTGGAATTTAAATTGGCTGCATGTTTTCTGTCAATGACTTCAAAAGATTTGCTTTCAGGCATTAGATATGACGCAGTTTGTGTTAACTTGTCCAGTTACTTTCTGTCACCTGAACTCACAACTAATATTTAATAAAAAAGGATTACAGCTGCTTCACAGCTCTTTTAATGTGGATGATAATACCGGCAGAGCTGAGTCAGCACCTCACCCTCGTCATTTCATTTCAATTCCAATAATGTTCTAGACAGAGATGATACAAAAATAAATACTGGCAGCATTCAATCCACAGTGGCAAGTTATGAAAGGTGAAATAATTTCAATTTTTTGTTTGAGGAATATTTATAGGCATTTGTGTGTGTTCTTCTTTTCCATTCATCAATACACCAGGTAAAACTAGGAAAGGGAAATAAGGCTGGTGTTTCATAAAAGTTGTCGGATTCAAACCCAGGGCGTTGCATATGCTGCAGATTAACAAACTAAACTACTGGACACCTCAAAGGGATAAAAGGTTTTGGCTAGTTGTGTAGTTGGCAGTGTGCATGCCACTGTCCTCAAACCAACCAACAAGTGTCTGTGTGGATATGATGCACTGTGCACATATTAAATCTCTATCTTTATGCACTGACTACATACATTCCACTTGTTTGACATGGTATGCGGCCTGGTACAGCAAGCCTCATGAAGCAAGTGTATTTGGGCAAAAACTGGAAACCCTGAAGAAAAGATGAAAGCCAAATTATTTTTATAGAGGGAAAAGCATTTGTGATTTAGAGAGAAAGGACAACCTCTCTAGCTGAGCTGACTAACAAGTAAAAATCCCTCCAGCACACCAAACATTAATGTGCTCCTGTAGGCAACACAAGGATGGGAGCAAGTCTGACATCTAGTGGCCATTTGTTGCATTACCAGAGCTGGATGGAAGATGGATTAAAAAAAACTGTTTTTTTCACCCAAATAAATCAATTCAAATCTGAAATTCGAATTTTTCAAAAATATGATTAATATATGTCTAAAAATCTAACAAAAGCTAAAATAGTTGTTAGTGACAACAATACGTGTAGCAAAAGGTCAGTGGCCAATCAAAGTGCATCTGTCATGGCGACGGGTGAAGCAGACTTCTTATAAGATAAGCTTCTCTTTGTTTGCCAGCTTGGTCAGCCTTTCCAACAGACTCCTGTCGTCCTTATCTGGAAGACACCACATTCAGAGCGATAAAGAATTAGTCAAGCAAAGCAAATACATTTTGGTATTAAACCATCATTCCACTTCCCTCCCTCCCTCCCTCCTACCTTCCCTCTCTCTCTCAAAGCCTACCAAATATCACCAGGTTGCAGGAGCACTTGGCCGTCCCCAGAGGGTTCTCCAGCACCAGTGTGTATTTTCCACCATCTTTGGCTCCACAGGTGGGGATGACCAGGGTGCACACTCCGTCGGCTGTGCTCTGCCAAGACCGAGGGGAGTCAGATATCTTTGATCCTCCCTTATACCAGCAGGCCTGTGCAGGGGAATGTTATCATTACTTTAGGGTGGTGGATCAACTGCAAAGACAGTAGACAAAAATGTTTCATTTATGTACAGATGTTTTAGGTAAATACACCACACTGGGTCGGTAGCCACTTCCTTTATACCTGTGGCGTTGGCATGCCCTGATAAGCACAGCTCATGGTGCAGTCATGGCCTCTGCGAACCGCGTGGTCCTTCAGTGGCAGCAGGAACGTTGGTTTCACCTGACGTGGTCTTGAGGCATATTCCTTCAAATGAAGGCTACGGATGCCCTCTTAGACACAGATAAACACACACATACAGAAACACAAGCAAAAGAGTATTGACTCGTTATATATTCAACAGTGTGACGCTGAAATCAAGTGTCTTCCCTTCTCACCTTTCGCCCTGGCGATGACGAGAGGTTCCTTTGAGTCCAAAGGGTCGCTGTCTCCGATAGAGTTCTGTGCAATGACTCGGAAGCAGTACTTCCTGCCGGGAAGCAGTCCAGTGACGGTGTACTTGCTGCTGAAGACTCGGCCGGCCACAGTAAACCAGGAGGCAGTGCTGGTGTCACGTTTGAGGATGACGTAGTGTGCTCCCTCGTCGTCGTCAGCCAGGTCTGGGGTGTGATCCCACTGCAGGGTCACGGTGCCTGGAACCTCCTCTTCTAGGCGAAGGTTCTTCGGGGGTCGAGGAAAGTCTGAGGGACGAAGGTGAGTACAGACGGAGGTTGATGTGGAGGGGGAAATATTCTATTTAAGCTAAAGCAAACACTCCAGTGATTTGAAATATCACTCTGATATATGCTTTGAGGAACTACATTGTGAGACTACTTACAGAACATAACGTCAGAAAAGCATACAATTAAAGACTAGATGCATATATATTGATGCTTTGTCACTGACCTGTAACCCTGACATTGACGTCATAGTGAGCCTCTCCGTTGTCGTTCTTCAGGTGTACACGGTAGACGCCGGAGTCAAAACGCTGAGAGGTGGAAATGAGGAGCTGGGAGTGATTGTTGCTCTTGGTGATGACTTCCTGTCCTGTAGTGACGATGCCATCCTTGAACCAGGTTACCACTGGGGGAGGTGAAGCCTGTAGGGGTGAAGAAGTGAAGGGATGAGGGGTAAGAATTCAATTGATATGGCTTATGTGGAGCATGATTGTCTGGTGGCTCCCAACATCTCTAAATTCCGAGTACATCATCAGAGCCTTACAGTGAAGCTGAGGTGAAGGCAAAGTGCCGTTCCGGCTCGTACCACCATCTGGTTCTTCAGCTTCCCCTTGAGATCAAACCTGGGTGCCACTGTATGGGGAAAAATGCAAAAACAAATATAGAAAAGAGAAAACTAAGTGGAGATAAAAGGAGGCTACATGCTAATGCAGTCATATTACCAGGTGGAGGCATGGCCAGCACACCCTCCAACAGCTCAATGGGCTCCCCCACCCCTCCTTCATTGACCGCCCGGATACGGAAGTGATACTTTCTCCGCTCTTGAAGTCCTCTAACATGAAAGGCAGTGCCAGCAATGGGGATCTTGGTGGCCTTCGTCCACTCTTTGGCATCTTCAGGGCGAACCTCCAGGATGTAACCCGAGGGCTCGTCGCCCTGCTCCGGAGGAGTCCACCTCAGAGAAATGGAGGAGTTTGTGGAATCAGACACACACAGGTTCTTCACCAGGCCAGGAGTTCCTATGAGTGAAAAGCCAGTATTTTTTATACGTTTGATAGTCTAGATAGAGTCTAGATATGGTTACAGAAAGAGAAGAAAGGAAGCAGTGAAGGACTCACTTATTGGGTCTTTGGCCAGAACAGCATTAGAAATGGTGCTGGGGCTGCCTGCTCCAGCCCTGTTTATACTGGTGACTCTGAACTCATACTCCATATCATCCAGCAGCCCTTCTACCATGAATTGTGTATCTAAAAACAATAATACAGATACAAATTTAATTCATGGAATGCAACCAAAAATAAAGGATGGATGTGAAATGGAAACCATGCTGGTTTGATGACTTGATTTGATACTTGTTAAACATTGTATCCCTACTCAGGAATGTCTGTGCTATAAATGTGTAAACAAAGTGAAAGACTATGTAAAATATATAGCAATTGGATATGGTAACAAGATACATGGTAGCTTGGTAGTCTGACCTGTGAGCAGCTCCTTATTGACCTGTAACCACATGTTACTCCCCTTCTTCTTCCTCTCCAGGACGTAGCCCATAACTGGGGCTCCCCCGTCGTGGGCCGGAGGTGTCCAGCCCACGGTCATGGTGTCCTTGGTTATGTTAGGTGGTACCGCTGTCTACTTCACCAACCCTGTTCCAGGACTTCTTACCTGCCACGCGCCGTTCAATCACAAAGCAGGTCACTTGCTTACCCCCATTGTCCCGCGGAGCCTTCCACTTCATCTTGATACACGTTCCTGATAGCTCGAGGAACTCTACTTTCCCTTGAGGAGGCTTAGGGTGGTCTGAGGAATGCGGCAAACATACGTTAAGTATTTAAAAATCTGCATTAAAGAAAATTACTTTCACTTTTGTATGTCAAATATGTGTCATCGCCCACCGATCACATTGAGGTGCAGATTGGCAACGGTAGTGCCACAGTCACTCTTCAGACGGAGCATGATTGCTCCGCTGTCTTCTCGCACACATCTAGTAATCAGGCATAAGTGAGAGGAAATATTTAGACATGTGTAGCTGTATTTTCATTTGTGTGTGACCTTTTGCAAAGATCATATAATATCTGAGTGGATGACGCCCTTCTCTGCTCACCCACCTGCTGAGCACCAGCGAGGTGCCTTCAGCTGTCCTCTCCACCTTGGTCCTCTCATCCTCCATGACCTCCACGCCGTCCTTGTACCAGGTGACCTTGGGAGGCGGTTTGCCTCTGAAGGGGATCTTAATGGTGGCTGTCTGGCCTGCCCTCACAGTCACAGGCCAGGCCCCCAACAAGTCCAGCACAGAGGAATCAATTTCTGGAGGGTCTGGGAAACAGCGTTAACATAGTTTGGGATGTGATTTGCATGGGTGTTTTATTTCATTATGGTTTTAATTAATTTTGAGTATTAGTTTGGTTAGCTTTAGTGTGAAGCATTTGAAAATGTCTGACATTGTCGCCCCCTAGTGGTAGTATCAAAAAAAGACACTGTCTGGATTAAAATATGAACACAGTGTTTGTTTCCATGACAGTGGCAGGAAGCTTCTTCCAATTAGTCTCTTCCCCACCTGTGAATACATACTCGAAATGTCAAGTACAAATACAAACACACACCTGCAATCGTGAGCACAGCCTCGCTCTCAGCCCCCTTGGCTCTGAAGGTGTACTTTCCCTCATGAGCATCAGTCACACCAGAGAAGATCAGCTTGTGAACGGCTCCCTGTTTGACCACCTGAACCCCCCTCAGCTCCGAAATCTGTCAATGTAACACACAAATTATGTGTTGTGTGTGTGTGGGCAAAAGAACTTAACTAATAAAACTGACTTTATTAAAATGGTGATGATATCAAAGGTTTCAAGCTTTTTGACGATGGCAGGCATTAGGGTTGTGTATCACTTTAAGACGACAAATAATCTACAGTCATGCTGGCGGCTCTGTGAGGCTCTACTTGGGCTTGTTCTGATGTTAGAATGCTAACCATGTCATTATGATTCATCCTCTGGGCACCGTGATTATCTGTCCCAACTTTTGTGGAAATCAATCAGTCCATCCCATTGTTGTTGAGACATTTCCCAAAAAACTAAAATGTCAACCTCATGATGGCTTTAAAGGAAAGGTTATGTTAATCCTGGGAACCATTAAAATGTCTTTACAGAATTTTGAGCCAAACTATGCAGTGGTGGATCGACGACATTGCCATAACTAGAGCTACACTACTGCCAAGTGTTTGCAATGTATGTATGGGAGTGAAAGAACAAAAAGATTTGTCACATTATCTGACAAGAAGGGGGCATTTGAGGACGAACAAGGAGACTCTCGTATCATCTCTTACCTCCACTCCATCTTTCAGCCACACTCCGTCCACCTTCTCATCATCAAGGACAACACACAGCTCTGCCGGGGAGGCTGTAGGACACTGAGCATCTGATATACCACTCTTCAATGCGGCGAAGCGCTCTGGCATAACACAAACAAAAGATGCTTATTTTGTGTATTATTCAGTAATGTTCCAACGTTTGACCTGAAACACTGATACTGATAAAAAAAAAAAAGAACTCATTACCATCCACGGTCAGATTGGCAGAGGTGACATATTCGTGAGCGTCATTGTCCTGAGTGCAGATGACCATGTACTCTCCCTCATCTGTCAGTTCACAGTCCTCGATGATCGCCTCTGTCCTCTTTCCCTCGCGCATGAAGATGTAGCGAGGGCTCGCTGTGATATCACACCCGTCTTTCAGCCAGCGAATGTGCACATCCTTGGAGCTCATCTCACACTCCAGGCGGGCCTTGCCTCTCTCCTGCACGCGGACGTTCTTCAAGTGGCTGGTAAACTTGATGGGAATCCCTGGATAAAGGAAAATTGGCCGGGAATAAAAGGAAGGGAGTCACTTTAGGGTTTATTTGACCTTTAGTAGCATGCTTGACTTTTTAAGAAATGAAAAATGAGTATAATCACATCAAAACATGATGAAACACGATGACAGGGGGAAGAGAATTGAATTTTGAATCCACTTATTAGGTTTGTTCTTTATATTCAGTCCCTCACATACGGCAGACCTTCATTATATACTCAAAGTTCAAGAACAAGAAATACAGTCTTCTTGAGTCTTCTCATGAATAACTGTAATTAACACAACCTCAATTACTATGCTTCTGTTCCTGCAACCCCAAAGGACAGCCACATGTCCTTGTGAAGATATTTACATGCCCCAGCTTGCACCTTAGGCAAGTAAGCATCTTGTTAGACACAGCAGTAATAAATGAGCTTGTTGTGAGGAGGGATTTGGTTGGATTACTTTCAACTCAGCACTAGGCGGGAGGACTTATTATGCTACCCATATATCTTCATTTGGACGAAAGAGGGAAGATGATGTTGTTTAGCATAGCTATGAAGGAACGAAGCCTTTAATCTCAGGGGAGGAAAATAAGGCAGTAACTGCTCATCTCCACTGAGTCTAAAAGTTTGTTTTCTTAGAAATCCTAGTTCTACTAAAGCAGCAAGTCACCGCCCTTTTGGGGAAAACAAAACATATCAAAGCATAACAAAAAAAGTTTTTAATGCATGTGAGGCCTGTGAAATAATTGTTATCCGTACGTTCAATGAAAAGTGGCACGGTGGCAGTGAGGTCTCCGATGCTGATGGTGTAGTCTCCAGTGTCACTGACTTTCACATCCTTAATCTTCAAAGTGTAGGTCAGTCCATCCTCAGACAAGGACACATCAAACTTTTCATCTCTTTTTACTTCCTTTCCCTTTACCTGCCAAAAAAAAGACACATCGGGGAAAAATATTTCCATATTCCCCTTTCAATCATTTGTATTTCCATGGTGTGCATGTTTACCTCGAATGTAGTCAGTACATTTGTTTGTTTCATTACCGAGATGCCAGAAACACATTCTTGAATCTCATCCGAGATGGGATATTATGTGCTGATGTGAAAGTGTATTTAAGTCCTTCGGTGTGTCTTTTTGAGTCACATAAAAACCTTCCAGATGAGTGGTGCATCGATCTTCTTGGAGAGACGGACCTCGAATGTGGCCGTCTGGCGCTCCGTCACTTTTTTGGGCTTGAAGTCAGACAGGAATTTTAGAGGTTCATCTGAAAGAAAGATAGGGGAGAAAAATGCGTTCTCATCATTTTTGAAAGTGTATAGACTAAATCATATTGACACCTCACTGAAAGGATTCCATGCCAAATAACAGCATTTGTAAGCTATAAAAGATGTGTGTCAATCAGTTCTGAGGTGTTTGGAGAAAAATGAGACAACTAAGAAAGTCCCTGAGAGATAAAAATTGTCTCTGACTGGTCCAAAAAACTGAAAAAATTCATCTTGTCTATTTATGTCCTGTAGATGGAATGAGGGATGAGAGATGGGGCAAGGAACTGATAATAAATGGAGGGAATCTAAAAAGCTAAGCAAAAACAGACATGCACATTGCTAATTTTACACACACTATCTGTCAAACACTATAAAACAAGCAAATAAAAAGAGAAAGTAGGTAATGCAGTCTATGGTGATAGTATAGTATCTCTCCCCGTCATGAGCAGTGGAAGGACTGGAGTCCCATACTGCACTTGCCTGTGACAATAAGCCTGGCTGACAGCCTCCTGTCTGCAACCTGCAGAGTATAGGTGCCCGTGTCACTGAGGCCCACGCCAGAAATGCACAGCATGTGCTTGGTTCCCATCTGTTTCACTTCGTATTTCCCATGAGAGTACTGGATCCGCAGCAGCTCTGCGCCCTGAATCGAAAACAAAATGCATAGACGAGGGGGGAACTCAGGGAAGTGTTTTATGTAACTGAGACACCCATATAGGACTTTGAAACACAACAGGCAGAGACATCAGTTTTTTACCAGAAACCACTGCATCCTGATGTTTGGATCCTTCAGTTCCAGGATGGTGTCAAAGACGACGCTAGTGCCAGCTGTGGCAGTGATGTCCTCCAGGGGCTTCAGCACACGGACCATCTGGAAAACGTCATAAGATCAAACACTTATAGATTTTAAACATACCACAAAAAAAATGTCATTTGTTCCCCATCTTCACATGAGTTGACTTGAGTGTTGCTATGTGACATACCTTTGTTGCCATGTGTTGTGTGACATCACACTAGTGCCCTTTTCCATTCTGCTCTATTTCAAACTATTCTTCATAACACTTCCCAAACCCGTTATTCCTTATGTGATCCTGTGGTGCGTGAACAGGCTCTCTGTGTGACAGGCCCACCTCCACCTCCACTTTCTTCTTCATCTCCTTCAGCTTCTTGAGGATGCCTCTAAAGTCGGTGAAGCCGTGCTCGGCGCAGATCCTCTCGTAGTCCCTCTTGTCAGCTCCAGCCAGGATCTTCAGCATCTCCTCCTCTGTAGGTGGCCTCTTCTCTTCTCTCTTCTCTACGCTGCTGCGCAAAGAGGAAACAATTGTTCATGTCTGCTTACGTGCACATACAAAAGTTTACGCCAGGCTTGCGTGTGTGTGCATCACATGTATATGCGTCTGACAATATGTCTGACAGTATACATATGTGCATTGACAGCTCAAAAGCATCTCCCTCTGCTCTTGCGGCAACACTGGTACGCATTGCAGCTCTTTAGATCTCATCCTGGAGATATTTCTGGATGCATGCAAAAATAGGATCTGGGGGTGGATCACAGAAAGCTCCATCACACCATGACAGGTATTGGGAGTGTCAGGGAAAGTATTAAACAACAGCCTTGTGTTTCCTACCGCTTCTTCAGCATCTTTTTGAAATCCAACGCTGGATCTATAAACAAAAGACAGAGCATCTTAACCTGTGGTACTGAGGGAAACTGAGCTGAAAGCTTCTAAATAACTACCAGGACTAAGAAAGGTTCACACAATGTATGATGTGAAATGGATGAACTCACTTTCTGTAACAATGAGCGATGTAGGGTAAATGGCTTCTCCGTGCTTGTTGGAGGCAACGCACTTGTAGACATCGGCATCCTCCAGGGTCAGTGTTTTGATCTGAAGTGGAGGAAATTCATGACACGTTACCTAAATTGAATGAAAATGTCTTTGCTTGTTGCTTACTATAAGACTCGACAGTAAGTAAGAATCTAAAACTGTCATACTGTCATTACACCGTCCAGTCACTTTAAAATCCCACTGCAATACTTATGTGGGGCAGAGGGAGGCAGTGCCATGCTGGGAACACCCAGTAAACATTTAGCGCCACAACTTAGCAGTCATCCCTCACCAGAGAAACAGATGGCAAGGGGAGATGCATATGTCAGCACCCACAAGTTAATTGCTTTATAATAGCTATTTAAGCTTCACTTAAGCTCCCCGGCTGGTACAGAGAAAGCGTTAAATCCACTCCAGAGTGGTTATAGATAAAAGGATCAGAGAGAGTTTTTTCTATCTACTTTTCCTCATGATGCATGGTGTTCAGTCGGAGTTGACAGAACCAAGATGGCAGAGTCCCTCGGCTTATTGGTGTACTGAGCCGCTCTGTATGGTCACGTTCACCTTTTGAAGGAATGTATTTTGACTATATACTGTATCTTGGTAAATACACCCTCATCCTCGGAGAAAAGTTTTGGCAGTAAAAGCCCAAATTTGGAGGCCTCTGGCACGTTGAAATGCCGCCATACCATCATGAACACTGATCTTAGTTATTGCCTATTAACTACCAGACTGTAAACATGTAGTGAATAATTGGCAAATAACTATTCATATTGAACACTAGACCTATTCCTAACTGATCAATCTTTCCCAATCAGAATCATTAGACCTTATTTATTGTTTTTTATATATTTATTGACATGGTCATTCCATTTTCTTCTCCAATGATACGCAGGTATGATTTAAGAATCAATTACACACAAAGCACAAGAGAAAAAGACTCAATGACAGGATAATGAAATACAAAACATGGATCAAATGTATGATGTGTAAAAACATATACTCTACCATATATAGTATTGCAGGAAGTGACATTACATCATGTTTTATTTTTAAAACAGGATTTGGGGCATACAAGCATTCTCATGCATGTGAGAGCGGGACTGATGGGCTGTACCCAATGTGTTTTTCTTTTTACATTCAAAGCTTCTATTGAGCTTTGAATGTCTGCCATCATATTCTATTTTGTGTTATTTATGGTGTTGGATTAACTACACGGTGGAGGAAAACCAAATGGTTCAACATTTTGATATATCAAAGAAAGTTAAAGAGACTCAATATAGATCTTACTCATCACAAACCTCATTTGTATCAGGACTAATATCGTCTTTAATCCCAATCTTGGATTTGTTTTCAAATACTGTCAGTGAGATGACGGGAACACTGGAAGCTGTGTAGTGACAAACCTTGAGGATATGCTGATTGTTTATGTTGTCATAGTAAGATTTAGTCGCATCAGACAGTGGGCACCCGCTGGCTCGTTCCCAGTTAACACTGGGCTGGGGATTCCCCGTCACCTTGGCCTTGAACACAGCATTGTCCCCTATGAATGACAGATCGGACAGATCAGGTTAATGCATGTTGTCTGTATGAAAATACTGAGCTGCAGAGTAATTACTGTTGCTCCTCTCTTTTCTGCAATATCAATTATGGTGAACAAACGTAACATTAAATCCAACTGAAGCGATGAGAATAAACGTTCAACATACATCCGATCAATTTACCCTATCTTGCCTTTTCCTGTTTTCCTTTTTGAGACCAGTGAGTTTAAGTTCAACCAATGAATGCAAATGCTGTGGCAACTCCGCAGCCTTCTGTATATTGTGATATTTAGGCCTCCTCATCTATAATTCATTGGTAGAGTGAGGGTGAGTGAGGCTCAAACACCTACAGTTAATACAGAACAGACACTAGTATTCAGCAGAAGCAGCTGTTTTTCTTTTTCATGGAGGTCACAACCATCACACAAACTCGATCACAGTATTGCTTTGTGAGGTCTTTGTCAGGACTTTGATCCAAGTGGATTAACAGTACCTTCACCCAGAGAGTCAAATTGTTGTCTAAAGTTTACACACAGCAGCAAACCTTTGCTTCCCAGTGGAGTTTAGCTTGTGTCATCTGGAGTTCCTAGGCAAACTATGGGTAAGGATCTAAAATTAGCTCCCGTAGTCTCAAGGGCCCACAGTTGTTTATAATGCAGTATGAAGAGAGATATTCAGGGACGCAAAGGGCGTTTCTTCAAATTTCAGGCGAGTCGGTTCACCTCACCCTCTTGGGCAGTGACGGGCCGCAGCTTCTCCTCAAAATCTGGGACAGAATCTCCCTCGGGGATCTGGGAGCATTTCTGTACCTGGCTGAAGGACTCCACCACAGCGGAGGTCTTACGCTGGACACCAGAGTGCTCTGAGGGAGCATAAAGGACACACACATCATAATCATGTACAAACAGGCAAACTGTGCTAGAGCTGCCTCGCATGCAAATGTGCAAATTATCATTATGACTTCAAATGTTGCTTTTTGCACTGTAGTACAGAAATAATGTGGTTAATTAGCTTTATTGTTGGTGTGCTTTTGGCCAGGAGCTTAAAAAGGCAGCCTGACATCATTAAGTCCCCAATGTGCTCTGAGGGTTTAGCATTAAAAGACTGTTCTGCACAGTGAGACAGGTAAGAAATGTCAGTTAAAGCTACCAATTTAACCATCTTATGTTCATCAATTACGCCCCTTTTGCTCACCATAAACATTATTCTAACAGATGCTCCTTCATGCCACGTCTCATAAATAAAAAAGGTTTTATTAGAAAGGATTATCTTTGGTGGATTATTTCTACCTTCCAAGGTCCTTGAAAAGGCCTGAGCAACCTTTCGTAGCTTGGTGGAGCTCATGGAGGAGGTAAAGGTGGAGGAGGTGGATGAGGAGGACATCTGCCTCACCTGACCCATATGCTGTTTCATCTGCTCCACTCTGCCCCCAGTGGCCTGGAGAAGCTCTGCAGCCATGATGAAGATGGGTGGTGCTGATATGTGCCTTGTTGGTGAGAGCCACAATTAGAGATGTGAAATGATAGTTTTGGCAGAAAATATTCATTTGACCTCTAGTTCCATTGGGTCTTGTTGTGTGTAACAGCTTTTCGTTCTGATATATCACCTCCAGTAGATAAGAGGGACCAGAGGGACAGAGGACCGTCCTAATCATCCTCGCTACATTCACACCCCGAAACAGCTAAAAATTTTATAGCGTACTCAGATTGTAAAGGATCTTGTTCAGGGCTGCTGTGTTTGTGCACTTGCATGTGTGTAAGTGTATGCTCGAGTGTTTGCGTGTGCGTGTTGAACACACATCTCGGCTCTCTCTTGGTGGTTTGTGCTTCAAAAGGCTTGCACCAAAAATGATTGAAACTCACCTCCCTTCCCCTGCTCGCTCCGTGCCCTTTCCTCGCTCTATCATACGCTTCTCAACAGTGACTACAACAGTCCTTTGCCTTTTGCCGGGCTCGTACAAAGATCCAATTAAAAAGGTAATCCACACACCTGCAGTGTGAGATAAAGCATTGTTTGTACCGCTGATGAACTGTGCTCCTCCTCTCCTACTTTGAATTTGGATTATTTGCCTGCACATAATATATCCACTTTAACAGTGGCTGTAGGAAGAAGATTACACACATTACAGCTGTTCAAATCCAGGTGCAAGCAAATGTTGAGCTTCATTTATTCTTCTAATTAAAAATGTATAACTCATTGTTTCTACTCGTGACATTTCAATACTCAAAAATGCAACAACAACACATCAAGCACAGTGATCATGACTAAATATTTGTGAGCTAGTATCAAAATATAGAACTGTATTTCCTTTTAGCAAGAGCCCGGTTATCGCATGTAAATGTGACTTCACAAGCCAAAGGAACAATTAATCACAAGATTAGTCTCTGAAATGGGAATTTAGCTTCCTGCAGCAAATACACTACATGTTGGGGTTAGTGAACTAATTAGTTCCGTAAGCTTTGATACCTACCGAAGGAAGTTCTTTTTATGCAACCACAGCAAACTCTTTGATGGTATAAATCTACAGTCTAAAAGAGTAGCAAGTGACTGGAAGCTACAAAGTGCTGAACAGGTTGCTATGTCACTGTAAGTGGAACACAGGAACATCTCCTTTTCCTTCCTACATCCCCGCCTCTTTGTTCAGTGTTCTTGATCTCTCTTTCTCTCTCTCTCTCTCTCTCTCTCTCTATCTCTCTCTCGCTCACTCTCTCTCTCTCTCCCTCGCTCTCTCTCTCACGGCATACAGAATGGCAAATTGCAAAAAGATTTATTTTTTCTACTCTCTCCTCTTGGCTCTATTATTTCAGAAAAAACAAAACACCCAGCCAACCAAACGTACGTGTTCCAGCAAAGCCTTTACTTCCTCACAGATTTAGTCCGTGCCCCAGGTTTGTGGTTCAACTCCTTCCAGCCCTTATGATCTTCCTAATCCACACACCGTTCCCCTCTCAATGGGTTCTTGCCAGCTCGGCCTCCACTGCTTTCTTGGTTCCTTTTTGGTGGATGAGCCAAGGCTGGAGCACTCAGCTTAAACACCAGCTGTGTTCTGTCTCTGGACAAATAAGGCTCTGATCTGTCCCGGGTTTGCTAGGCCAGGCTGTCCTGGCCTGGGCCAATACATCATGCTAATATTTCCCACAGGTCAGTTAATTTGAGTGTCCACTGTGGGCCATCTCAGGCTGGTATTTTAGAAAGTCTACGTTCTCCAAAGAGCATGTGGTGATGGAGAGTTTCTAGCAGGTTCTGCCTCTGATGTACATCTTCTGCATCAGTGTCAGAGGTCTTAGGTTCATTCAAAATGCAAGTTGCATCAAATTTAAAGCAATAACTTACAGTATTATCATTCTCTGCCAGTCTGTGACCTTGTAGTGTGTACTGCCTCTTCAGTGCCCTTCAGGATGTTCGAGGCCTGTATATATATATACATATATATATATATATATATATATATATATATATATATATACTGTATACCGTATATATCTGTTGTGAGCTTGTCGAGCACTGAACTATTGTGGTTATCAAGATAGAGCATCAACAGGACAACCTCTCTAACACACAATGCACCATAAATGCAACCTATTAGTTATCATTCGTAACCACAGACAAAATCTCCAGTATTAATTAAATAAGTAAATTATAAATAACAGACAGAATATGTATTATAACTATAGAACCATTGAGACACAGGTCAATATTTTCTTTAAATTTAAGATCATTATGAAATGTGTTTTAAATATATAATTTATTTTAAATTATTATTTTGATAACACCACTTTTCATCTCAAAGTATTTACCTTCGAATCAAATCAAACAGAGCAAAGTCTGATACATGATTGGCTGTCAGCTCATTACCATCCAGTCAATCAGGATAAAAGTAATATGACTGAGCTTAAAACATGTATTTGACAATTGGTTAAACTCAATATTTTGTCTGTTAATCAAATTATTATTTGTTTCATTATGTCATAATCATTTACTCATTCATGTAATATTAATAATACAATTAATAAAGAAACAAATATAGAATCATGTTCCGACCTAGTACAATAGCATATTGTGTTACAAATTCATTGGGTGATACAATTAAAACACTTTGTGTCAGCAAATATTGCATATTATAATATCTTGTAGTTAAGTTATTACATAGATTAATTATTGATAATCAAACATCTCCCTCCCTCCAGGTAAATGCGCTTTGACAGTTTATGGAGATAGATGTCGAACTTAGGGACAACAATTCAACTTTCAGCCAATGTTGTAACTGAATTGAGTGAGTAACGTTAAGTCACGGCCATTACTGACTGTTTTCTTATGTTATGCTAGTTTGAGTTTTCTGCTTCTCATTTGCTGCCATGGAGAAAAATAACTCCTCAAAATATAACCTTAAAGTCTTCACGTCAGACTGTCTAGCCAGCGACACGACTGGTATAAATTGGAGCTATGTAACGTGACAGTGGAGCTAGCTATTCACCTAACATTTAGGAAATCTCTAAGGACCTGTCTCCACTGATTCAATCGTATTCTTTTTTGAGACGATTAAATCGAAAATCTGTCAACTTGTCTTGTTCATATAATAAAGTGTTATTCAAATGTAACATTAAATTTACACTTCTCCTCCTCCACACTGTGACTGGAGCTGCAATGGTTTATCTGGCATTGCTGTTTTAATGTATTCAGACCTGAAATGGGTTGGCAACAGATGCTTCGTGAAAGAAGTTACTTTCACTAAAAAAACATCAAATAATATTTTCAATTATCTGAACAACTTTGTATCTATCACTCACTCATGATGTTTTTTGCACCACCTCACAGTGAATATTTTGCTCTTGGATACATGAACAACCTTGTACACTGTTACTTGTTCATTTTGGATTTAGTTTTTGAGTAACTGTATCAAATATATTTCATGTTTGATTTTTTTTTGGTAACATTTCCGAATAAATTAGATAAAATCATGGATGATTACGAAGGACAACAAACCAGGAAATAATTACCCAATATTAAATAACTAACAAGGGACTTCAAACAGATATCTGTGAATTAGCATACATTTTGCTCTGAATGACACAATATAGTTAACAATTGTTCCTATTCATGTTACTACATATTACATATATAAAAGTGACGCATCCTGCTGAGCAAGGAAGGCATTATTACTTAGCAATTTACCTACAATTACTTCATCTTTGTGATTCCTCGAGATTACATGGTGTCAAGCAGCTACTGAGTTTTAACAGCAAATCCATTATTAGTTCATTTGTCACTTAAGACGGATGTAGAATAAAAAAAAAACATTCACATGCAATTGTTATATTATTAGCTAACAGAAGCTAGCTAGATAACTGCTGTCGTATTGTTTTCTAATTTTATTTTATTTTTATTATCATGGCTAAATAGTATTTCCACAAATACACCATTATTTAAAGCAACATAAATTACAAATAATACTAAACAAATAAAAGCACATGTATATTGGTCGTGTTCCATCCCTAATCTTGAATTCTTCTTTGCTCTAAATCAATTTCCACATTTAGATGATGACTGCTGCTCATATGTTTGCACATTAGATTAATTCAACACTACTACTCTGGTCTTCAGGGAGGAGGAGTCACAGGGGAGACACTTCAAGCACCCATGTAGAGTACCTGTAGACTAAATGTGCCGGCCCTGGCTTTTATGATCTCACATTATGTCAAAATTGAAATTGAGGAAATATTCCTTGTTTAATGGGCTTGAAACCAGCTCATCATTGGAGCAGGGTAATTCATGGAAGTTTTATTATAAGTCTGGGCTACTTGTCATGGATATGCTCTATGAGGTGACAGCAGGTAGCACTTAAGTGTGATTGTTTGGTTTGAGAGAGCGAGAGAGAGAGCGAGAGAGAGAGAGAGAGAGAGAGAGAGAGAAGGGGAGAGAGCCCCATTGGCATTACTTCCCTCTAATCCTCTTTGCACTACACCTGGCTGGCATACTAATGATGAAGAAATGACCTAGATTTCTCTCTTAGCACATTCATACTCAGAGCACAAAACATAATGAATGAGATGGTAGAATCTTTTTGTGCGAATGCTGTTTTTTTTCTGTCAGCGCTGAATCTGAGAAAGAGGCCAAGCATTGATATTCACTCCTGATGAAAGACAGTTTCTAACTCTACAATACTCACTTTAGTCTCAGTTCTTTGAGCTTCCTCTGTAGCTTCATGATGAAGACAATCTGTGGCCTGATGATTGTCAACAAAAATCACACGTGCAATGTCTTTTGATATTACGCACTTCCTTTTGACAGTATCAGAACAAACATGTTATAACTCCACAAGCCACAATTTTACATGGATACAGCCAACATGCCACTGGCAGCAGAGCTATTTTTACTGTTGCTGTGTTGTTTACTGTTGACACTTCACCTATTCAGATGGGAATGCAGCTTACTGTGTAATTCACTACGGCAATGCACAACAACGCCACTGACAAGCTCTTTGAGGAACGAAAAATTCCAATGGCTGCAGATCTGCGAGGGAAAGCTCAGGGCGGACTAGTGAGAGTTTGTGGGATTGTTGCTCAAAAGTTTTGGTTGACCCAGTCAGAGGAAACACTGCAGAATGCTGTTTAATATGGCAGCAGCTGTAGCTATGTGACGTTAAACGCTCCGTCTGACCGGCACATCTCTGGAGAGATTTAATTTTCAGATCTGTCTCACCATATTTGGAGGAAACAGCTGCAGAAGAGTGCATGTGTCTGTCATTGGTATGTGTGTGTGTGTGTGTGTGATGCTGGGCGAGAGCTGAATTGAAGTCAACTTCTCAGACTTTTAACTTATGAAACCATTACTTTGTATTTGCATTCATTTGTTTGCGGGGAATATAAATGTGGACGACTGTGCCAGGAATACTCCCACTGAACCAAAATTAGAAAACACATCTTCCCATTTCTTCTCTCCCCCTCACGTATCATCTCCTCTCCCCTGATCACCTCATTCCTCCTGATCCCTTCGCTCTACTTCTCCCAATCGCCCGTTTTCCCTCCTTACTCATCTCGAAACATGCTATTTCCCCAGAAGGAAATCCGATCGAGCACAGCGGAGCAGAGAGAAATGCCACTCCACACCTGTTTGGGAAGGAGGAGGCTCAGGCACAGAGGGCAGGCAGAACTGATCCGGTGGGATGCAGGAGGCAAAACCCCTTAATCCCTGTGACATTTTAGCTCAGACCTCTGTCAAAGCCTGTGAGCTGCTTGCTGTGCTGCCCGGGAAAGAGGAAGGCTGGAGGATGCTGAGGACGGATGCTTGTGAGAGACTGAAGGAGAGGAAGAGACAGACAGACATCGGGGTAGAGATAGACAAAGACGGACAAGTGGGTGTTGGATTAGTAAAACATTTTAACAAGCTGCAAGTTGTAGGAGCAGATGAGTTGCTTATTGAAGAGAGAGCAGCCTCGATTCGAGGCCAGTTTCTCCTCTCTTGCTCGTCTGCATCACATGTTCTCTGTTCAAAATGCAAACATCACACTCTGAGATGATGCTCTCTGCATACTGAGTCCCTCGCGATTCCTCCTTCCCCCCGGCTGTGGTCGGTGGTATCATAACTTCGGTGCCACACTTTGACACCTGCCACAGCCAGCTGGGCATTCACTCCTCCCTGCGGGTCCGGTCTCTGTAATACCCCAGGAGAGAGCAGCGCCCCTTTAGCTCTGTCAGTTCCCACCTTCAACACCCCCTCTGTCCATATCCTTCCTCTGCACACCACCTCCTCCTGGATTCATCCAAGCATGGACATCCCTGGAGGGTGGTATACATCTCTGGTGCCAAATGTTTCTGCAGGCATGAAAGAGAGAGGAGGCAGAGAGAGAAAACAGCATGGGTTACCTTTTTAACTGAAAAAGCTGGTGTACCTAAATGTAAGTGTTTCAGATCAAATAAATCCTTTCTCTTCGCCAATTTCTCTCTCCCCGTGCTACTCACCAATAAATGGATCCATATGCAGCGTGTGAACCTTTCTGTCAAGCATCAATGCGAGTTAAAACGTGTGCAGGTCCCTTGCTGTGCATTGGATGCTCGCCTGCCCTTGGATGAAACAGAAATAACAGAGGAGCAGACAGAGAGAATATCAGGTACACCGACTGAGTAGAAAATAGACTTGTTTTTGTTTTCAGTCTGACAACAACAAGTCGGATAAAGAAGAATGGAAGCAGGACCTCAAAATGCCCACGATGATGTCCTGACACCAAGAGAGAGAGAGAGAGAGAAGGAAAAAAGAAAACACCACAGGGAACTATTTTATAATACACTTTGAATGACTTTCCAATTAGGTGTGTGATGAAATACCTTCAGTTGTCCCTGCAACCGCCCTAGCAAGGTGAATGCCTTGAAGTTTTTGTTTCAGCGTAAATGGTGCTTGGCTGAGGTGATTCACTAAGTACTCGTTTCAATAAGACCCAGATGAATACCTAAGCTTTTAATTTACGCTCAACGTTTGCACTGAAGATTACATTATTAATCCACGGAGACAGAGGATTACGGTTTGTGGTCCGACTGGTTCAGAAGGCACAGCTGGGACAAACTAAATTGAGGTCATATTCTTATAGTCCAGGTTTTGTGCCCTATATACTTTATCTAGATTCATAATGGCATCAATAGCTTATCGAAGGTACAGCTGGATGATTGGACTTGTATTAAACTGGGGATAAACCACATGTTTGATGCATGTCCTCCTGTAGTGAATGATACAGATTTCCTCTTTTCTTGCATTTTATATTAAAGCCCCCACACGCACACGTGGCTCACAGGTATTTTCACTCAATCTGCCTGATGAGACATCTTCTCACTCAGGGCTGTGTGGGTGTATACAGGCTGTGCTTGACTGACATATTTCTCAATCTCTTGTTAAAGATGATGTCACCTGTCACGGTGGGACAATTTATAGCTTTATTATTCTCAGTGTCCCATTTCTACATACCGCATACTAACTTGTACACAGTATTTACTTGTCTCTCTAGCAGAGGTTTTAAATATCTGAATTCATTGAATTAAGTCCCCCATAAGTCTTTAAATACAAGCCCTTTAGCAGACGTTTGAATATGACTAACAGATAAAATAAATACGACTAAATGGTAGTTTTGTGGATGATGAGGTGCAATATAAAGGCAAATAAACTTGTTATTTCTATACTTGTGTTTTATCTCCTCGGGCTGAAACACAACCAACTTTCCCTCAATGATAAGGCGAAGACTGAAGACTCTTTAATGTAGCCTAATGAAGTCATTGCTCTTTTATCTTAGACCAGAGGGTGGCAGTCAAGCGCGTGTCCTGAGTGCGTCTGTAGGGTATCACACACACACACACACACACACACACACGCACACACACACACACGATGCACATTTGTAACTAGCTGTGCAATGAACCGCAAAGTCAATTTAAGGAATGATAGTTCAACCAAATTGAATTGAGAAATGTACAGAATAATGTCGTCACCTTGAATATCAGACTGGAGGTGATTTTCTTTTCTAAATTATACGGACTATCTATTATCTCTGACACAAGTGACTTTAGAATGAGAAGACTGGCCAACCAATCCCTCCCCTCCCTCCCCCCCACAGCTTAGCAAAATGCATCTATTTAAGTTTATATCGGACAAATACAAATGTAAAATACATTATCATCCCCAGTCTATGAATTTCACGGTGTGACGTAGAGAGAGAGAGAGAGAGCTGCAATGAGGAATGATTATTCCTGGAAGACAATTATTTTTAATTGTCTTTCAGGAATAATCATTCCTCAAGTGACTGTTTAGAAGGACGAGCCCGACACGGACACAAAACGGAGTATTTCTGTGCGCACGCGGCATTTCGATCAATGATCCAAATGGCAGCAGCTTCATTTCTTGAGTTGTTCCTCCGTTACCTGAAAAAAACAAAAAAAAAACCGATTAATCATTGTTGATCTAATTAGCATGGGGCCTTGGATCCAGAGGGGGAAAGGGCACAATAGGAAAGCTTAACAACTTTCAGGCTGCGCGGTCGTCTATTGGATGATGGATCATACCAGTGCCAAGTAACGGTGAGGCCAAACGTGGTCGTCCCGCCTCCCCAGAACCCTTTGCGGTGTTGCAATTGGACGCCGGACTTGCCATTCCCCATCCGCCCAGGTTAGGTTGCTCTGCGCCGTCAAGATGCTCAATTGATGGGCGTACTGAGCCGTGCAGTGAAAGGAGATACCGTTTACGTGTTTCATTGTAGCAAAACAAAACCATGTTCTTTCCTGGTTACATCACCGCTTGGTGCTGGTTTCTCCGCGACCCGCTTCCTGGAGCTCAGCTGGTTTTTATCCCCGCGCGCGGCGACAAGCGGGTCGGACGATGCTATTGCGGCGTTTTAAAGGGAAAAAAGCTCATGAAAGAATAACAACACAAGGCAGTGCATCGCCGCCGCCGCCAGCGACACACGTCCGTGGTTATTAGTTTAATCCGGATGAGGTTATTCGCTTTCTCGCACGCACGGTGGACTCGGATAACGCAGGCACTTTGGAGGAATTGGGTGAAACGCACCTGCCGCGAGATCGCGGACCGACCGGAGCACATGGACGCCTGTTCCCTGGACCGCGAATCGGACATTCACATCTGAGTTTTTTTTTTTTTCTCCCTTCTTCCACCCCTCCTGCTATCAAACCTCTCTATTGCTACGCTGCCATGGAGCATTCGCAGTTTTTAATCTACATCGGTTCAGTATTTACTCCTCGCGGGGCTTCAAACCAGCCCGAGTATGGGGATGACAGCTGATCGCCCCTCCTCTCCTGGGACTTAAATAAAAACGCGCTCCATCTGAATCCGCTGCCCTGGATCGGAAGCCAGAGTCTCAGTTTCAGCTGTGTTTAACAATAGATGGAGCGCAGCGCGCTGTGACATTTGGGTGATCGCCACCTTAACCTTTACCTTCACACTGGCCGTTTTGTCAGGGGGGGTTTCACCCGGCATCAGCCTGTGCCACATTTCACTGAAGGCCTTTTAAATTGCATTTGTATAGTCATTTTGGAAAGAGCCGAGAGCACCCGTGTGTTCTGCAGGAAAAGTGTTTCAGCTCGAGATGCTCCGTGCGGTCGCCTCTCCACATGGAAACTAAATGTCTCTTCTTTGCTCTTTGGTACTTTGCGCTAAACCCCCATGGCCGGGGATGATCCTTGAGTAGCCGATAAAATAATCAGCGTCGCGGTGTCAGCAACTGGGCTTGAGCTACGGGGGATTTGTGTAGATTATCGCCGGACTGCTATTTTGTTGCCTCGGCCACTCTCTTAACTGAATTCAGCCGCTTTTGATCCGCAGCCTTTCCCCCGCCGCCCCCAGCCGCCTGGAAACCCCAGCAGGGACGCCTGTTTACAAGCCACGCTATTCATAGGGCAAAGGGGGGGAACCGGGTTGCATTCATAAGCAATGACTGCCACAGAGGTGCTTGGACCCAGATCTGAGGATACGGCGAGTTTGGCGCAGCTGTCGCGCCGTGGATCCGGGGCCACGAGACGCGCTCCGAGGCTGTAGTTAGCGCTCCCTGTTTACCCCGCGGGCTTCCTGCGATGCCGCCGCTGTGACCGGCAGAGGTAAGAGCCGCGGACAGCCAGAAACAAAAACAAACAAAAACAAACCAAAAAAAAAAAACCACACAGCTACTTCCCCGGACCCGTTTTGACTATCTACCGGGCGGCTCCCGGAGGATGTTTGAGCCAGGATGCTGCGCTTCCCCGTGAAGAAGATCCGGAAGCAGTTCAAGCTTCTGCTGCTGCTGGTACTGCTCACCTCCGCCGTGTGGTTCACCTACCTGCACATCAACCAGGGCAAGACCATCAAACTCCACTTCAACTACGGGAAAGGTAGGCTTCCCCGAGAGAAACACTGTCCATGCAAACGGACTCTTGCCTTTTACCCTGATGGATGTGAACTATCAGCCTCTGAAGACATTTAAAAGGACATTTAATTAACAGCCCTTGTGAATACTGTGACGATGCCCCAGGAGGCAATGCCATAAACTAGTGTAACATTACTATAAAGTCACCACTCAGTGTAGTGAGGTCCTGCATGCATATTCTAAGAATGTTAAGGAGACATAATATATGCTACACGGCACAATAAGGCCACCATAAATTCCCCACATAGTTACAGAGATAAGGAAAATATCATAGGTGTCAGATCCCAAAACTCCCAATGAGCTCAGTATAAACACTGCACGCACATAAAGTCCCTTTAGCAACATTATTGGGTGCATTGATTTATGACAAATGTGCCCCTGAAACAACTACTGACTTTCACATATACTGATTGTTCTCCCTTGGGTAGTGTGATGGGAAGGACCGGAGAAGAATTAACTCAGTGTGTCATAAATTAACAATGGTTTCCTTCTCCGGGCTAAGTAAAGAGCACCGCGGTGTCGGGGCCAGGTCGAAAGCCAGACCCCCGCCTTCAACATTAATAATCAAAGGGCTGTTCATAAAGGTGGCTTCGGAGGTCACAGGCATGCCAGTCAGACTTGGAAATAATATCGGGTTGGGAAGCACAGGGGAGGCAGCTCTCCACCTGCTGCTGTGATACCGCTTATTACCAGTGCTTGATTGCGTTCGGCCACTGTGCACAGCATGAACGGCCGGCTGTAACAGTGGATGATGCAGAGTATTGTACAGGAATAACGGTGCTGAATGAAAGAAATACTACCAGAAGGTGCCGGGTGAAGTAACGTGCCACTTCCTACTACAGATTCATCATGGGGTGGTGGTGTACTCTTATCTCCTGCAGCTGTCTGTGTAAAGTTATACCCAATGATTATGATGTCCTTGAAGAGTGTTCAAAGTGCACATGCAACACACACACACACGCACGCACGCACACACACACATATATATATATATATATATATATATATATATATATATATATATATATATATATATATATATATACACACACACACGCACACGCACACGCACACGATTCCCTGACACACAAGGATCATTTTATTGTCTCTGATCTTATCTGTGGGTTTTTTTCCAGTGACAGACTCTATTTTGTTTGCTTATTATGATGATGAGAGTCCTGAATCAGACTGAAGGCTGCCGCTCTGGCTTAGCGAGATGATTTAGGCTAAAAAAAAACATTTATGAGGCGTATATTAATTCATCCTGGATATATATGGCTGCGATCTCTCTCAAGAAAAGTAATAAGTTATAAGCCTCATATAGACCATATTTATTAAAGGGCTTTACTATGTTGCATTGCACCATATTGTACAGGTGCTCATAATATTGCATCACACACACATGCACTACAGTCGATGTAATAAATAGTCACTTGCTGTCTTCCTACAAGCAGATTTATTGCTCCGCACATTTCTTAGCCTTTGTGATTTTGCTGTTGCTGCACCGTTGCCGCTGAATTTCTTATAACTTGTCCAAAAGCATGACAATCCCTTTCAATCACTGAGCCGGTTGGAACGCTGATATTTTCGATACGACTGTGTCCCTCATTTTAAAGTGTCCACTAATAGTCAGCCTTTGTGACTCCTCTGCCGTGTCCGTCTGTCGAGGAAGGAAGCTGTTATGCTGTTTTGCTGGTCTGCGTGTCTAATTGACTGTCTTCCATTTAGCAGGCATCTGAGCAGGTCAACTCACTTAACCTCTTATGAATAACATGTCCCCCCTCGCACCAAAGGTTTCTAAGTGAGATGTAGCCATTACAGAAAATGGGGCTCCATGAAGTGTGTAAATATTCATATCAGGCTGGCAGTATTCTCACCACACGAAAATCTTCATTGATTCTTAACACCGAGGTGGGGCAGGTAGAAATTATGTCATTTAAATTTTAGCCTTAGTCCTCCCTTATTGGAATATGAAATGATAATTTGTCACATTTGTACTCCGCTTGTCCCCACTTTGGAGGGAATTGGATTGATCTCAGTCAAATCCTCTTCAAGCACACGTACCAGACAGATTGCTGCTCGTACTGCATCCACCGGATAATGTCTTATTGGCATGTGACCATCAGACTTATGAGAAATACAAACATCTTGGCATAAAGTGATCCCCATTGAGGCTGCATCTATCTAATTGTGAGTAATGATTTGCGAGGCGTGTCGGAGACAGTTTACGGCTGAGCAGATGATTTTATACACAGCCTGTGGAGTGTTTCAAACTTCAGCCTTCTTACCTCGGGTGCTCGTGCGTTGGTTGAGTGGTTCAACATAATGACGGAGCAGAGGCCGGAGACTTTGAGAAGAGGTCTTGTTAATGGTACCCCGCAGAGTCGTCATGGCAAACAAACGCTCTTTTGAAACGCATTTAACGTAGATCACAGAAACACATTGTGTGTCTCTTTAAGACCTAACAAACCCGTCGAATACATTTTCTACTTCGTGAAACATTTACAACGGCTTTTGTGAATGCCTTTTGCAACTCGCTTTGTCTTCTCCTCTTATTGGGGCATCGCTACCTTTTTTTTTTTTTTTTTTTTTTGGTGCATTAGATCCACCAGCTGCAACTGCTCTTTGCAATTGGCACTAATGTGTGTTGGGTATGAACCTCCTTGTGTGTATCATGGTAGAGACGTACAGGAGACACAAATATGTGGGAACACAGTCATGGAATGGAAAGTCTCTGGTTGAACTCTGTGGGCTGGCTGGCAAATAATCTGGGAGCGGCAGTGAAAGGAAAGCATTCTCGGCTGATGTTGATTTCCTTGACCAAGCTGCAAATAGGAGGGTTGTTTTTACCTGGCTAGTGACGTTTACATCCGAGGTTTAAAGGGTTTTGCATGGGTCAAATTGAGCTATGACATTACGAACCCAAACAGTGTATTACCTAGATTATGTAACGGAAACTCTATGATCTACATACTTATTTGAATAGGTTGACGGACACGTCATTAGTCAGGAGTCATATGTGGTCGTTAATATCACACTGTGGTTGGTGGGCAAAGAAATCAATTATGCAGAGGTGTCGTCGGGTCATTTTGATGCCTAATTGTCATTATTCAAAGCACCAAGCCAGCGGCAGACATATTGAAATGGACCATCTTTTTCTGACACTAAATTATTCAGTACAGGATGGAGCTGTGTGATGGACTGGTGATTGGATGGTGATAGGCAGGGCACTCACCGTTTTTGTGGTTTTATAGAAAGTCGAGGGAGAGAAGGATCCAATATCTGGGAGATAATGGCACAATACGAAAGGTAGCTCGAGAAGTGAGGAACTTCACTTTTCTTTTTCAAAACTCCAGAAGTTGAAGTTACTTCCTCCACTACCCTGTGAAACTCCTCTGCTTGAAGAGAAAACCTTGAGTAGGCCAGTCAAATTCATATAATAACAGCACAATGAGCATTACTAATGAGACCTTTGTGAATGTGTGGGTGTTTCTTGGGACATTTATTTATCTTTTCTTACTTTGATGATGGGTAGAGCCAGAAAGGTATAATTAAATAGTTTTCAGATTGCACACTGGCCAGACTAGCCTTATTTAATCAGAATTTCAATGAGGAAGTGTGTTGGCAGGCAGTGCTGCGGTGCATATTAGATGAGTGCCACATTTATGCGGCCACCCAGTTGTACAACAGCTCCCCTGTTTTCCAGCATCAACAGGTCCACTGAGGAGGAGGAGAAGAAGGAGGAGGAGGAGGAGGAGGCGGAGGAGGAGAAGGAGGAGGAGGAGGAGGAGGAGGAGGCTGGCTGCTACATACAGGCCTCTATTGATTAACTATGATTACACATGTGGAGGCACACACATATGAATACACTTAATCACTCCCACACAAACACACAACTATTTTGCCTATATATTTGTAAAATGTCACATGAAACACACACATACCCTTCATATCATCACCTCTCTGTAGGGATAGGGAGGAAGTCGGGAGGGGAAGTCTCAGGGGCCTCGACAGATTGGCTGCTTGGTTGCCCATGGAGACAACATATGGGAGAGGAACGTGCTGGGCTGGTGGGATGTTTCAAGCTTATTTTATCAAGGCCAATGGATTCGCAGGTTTTGAGGAAGCTTGAATGCGCTGAATCTCCACAGAGAGACTAAAAATAAAGCACTCAACTTGTGGAAGCAGCATCGCTGTATTGTACTAATATCTCTTGAGAACAAGGTAAAACTGACTCTCAGAACCACACACACGCACACATTCACATTGAAACACTTGGATATAGTTGCAGTCCAGTATCGAGTTGGATTTCGATTGTTGTATCTCAACAGCAACACCCTCGGGCTGGCTCGCTGTCATGGTAACCATGCCCTCCGATGTCACTTTCCCTAATTTTAGCTCTTGTGGTTCTCACGGTCGGTCGGCTTCACCTCGGCCAGAACAACTCTGCCAACTTGGTGTGTGTGTGTAAGCGCTTTACCACGTACACAGCACCTTCTCATGTCATCATTTATTCATGCAACAATGCATATCATCAATTGCCCATTTCGTGTTTGTGAATAATGCAGCTGCTCGGTGGCAACTTGCCCCTTTCGATGAAACAGAACAGCTGTTAATAGAGGAAGGGAGGAAAGAACAAAAAGACATAAACAAACTGCTTTACTTAGTAAAAAGCAATTTCCCAGGCGGTCATGCTGTATATCTAAGGTGTGTTTCTGACAGTTGAATTTAGCAGCTTTTACACCGAGCCCAGCGTGGGTGCAGTCTGCAAGTCTGCACCAACAAAGTGATTTGATGTTAAACTGGGGACACATCTGAACCCAGCCGGGTGGTGCTGCTTTCAAAGATTACTTCTATTTAGGAATGCTGGGCTCTTATATCACTGTGGAAGAGCTCTGTTAATCAGATGAAAATGGGAGGGGGGGAGCTTTTCACCAGGAGACATTCTGAAAGGGGTGAATTATGAAATCGTAGCTCGACTAATGTGGTGATTTATATTCTTTAGAGCCATACTGTTTGGCTGGCTTAACAAAAATATTTCTGATACTGAAAACCTGGAAAACTGAAAAGTGGAAATTTACGGTATAATCTGTGCATATTTCTTGATGATTAGAGACGACAATACTGACAAAGAGCAACTGCATTATATATATATATATGGATCAGTCATGACATTTGAAATGTATCTTTGATGTGGGATTTCATGTAAAGGGCCTTGTCATAAAAGCATACGCATGTGGCAGTCAGTCCATTGTTAGCTTTTGTCTGGGGAGCTGGGATGGGGACTGTCAGATTCTCAACCATGAATCTGCCCCACAGCTTATCTGACCAACCCAGTAAATCTCTCCCTCTGGGTAATTCCACAGCCAGGATGAATGATGCTCCCATAACAACTCACCCTGCATCCTCGGTGTGCCCAGATACTGTAGGACCTGTGTGGTGGAGGTGGAGACAACAGAGGGGCAAACTAAGAGGAGGCGATAATACCTCACACTCTTTTCATATGCATTAGCTTATATTTAATTAGTCTAGGCTGTCATATTTCTGTTATGTCCATGTAATCTCTCGCTCAGTAAAACCTTAGTCCTCCCTTTAGTGATTTCGCATTTTTTCGATGTTCTTCTTAATGCTCAAGCAAATGCACAGGGCAGCCAGAATTTTTTTTTTTAATGAATTAATTAGTAATTATTATTTAATTTAATGATTTATCTAAAATAATTCACACTCAGGATGTGTTGCGTTCACATACGCACTGTGCATTTCAACAAATGTGGATATAATACTGAGAGCTGAAGGGAGGCTCGGATGGAAGGTGAGCAAAAGCGCTGGAAAAACACAAGTCCAGAGTGTGTTAACCTCGGGGTTAATGAAATTTGTGTTGGCCTGCCTAACAAGCCACCATCAAGGTACCAGCTCTGCCCCGTGCAGATGAGAGCTCTGGCCCACTGCCACGGCTTTGCCGCAGGAGATTTGCCGGTGTGTGTGAGAGGGGGTTAGTGAGTGAAACAGAGAGATTTAGTGGAAAATAGAGGGAAATGTGCCCGTGTGATGCAGCTTGTTTTTTTCCCGAGTGTGTTATTGCACGTGTCTGTGAGTGCGCACCTCGCTGATCTCGCTGCCGTCTGCACTTTAGCCCCAGTGTTTAGCCGAGCAGAAGAGGAAGCAGCTGAATGATGGCCCTGTCTGCCCGCTGGCACGCTTGCTGCGAATAGGGGACGAGCATTTTAGGGAGGGGGAACGGGGCAGAAGAAGGACACCCTTCTCACGCAACAGGTGGGACGTGCAGCAGGATGCATCAGGAGAGGATGTGGCTGTGACTTATAATACACCCAGCCCTTTCACGATCTGCGTAATCTGCCTGTACCTGGAAAATGTTGTTCCTAGTTTCGATGTGTACACATCAGATCAGGTTCACACTGGAAAGCTATTCAGGTGTATGTAACTTATACAGCAGGGGTGTCAAATAATGCAACTTTTGACACTGTTAAACAATGCCATCAAGAATGAATTAAGACCATTATGCCTCAGTAGAGAGGTTAAAAAAACCCAGACAATTTGGACACTTTACTAGGACACTGCTGGGAGACACGGAGGAGGGGAGTGTGAATGAGAAAGCGTGCGAGTCGGTGGTGAGTTTTAAGAAATGGGAAACCAACCGAGAGCGAGAAAGAATAAAGGGAGTGCCATGGAGACAGATGTCAGGTGGGAGTATCGGCTGCAGACGATCATGATCCTTGTCATGATGGGATTTGTCAGTTCCCTTCGCTGGGACTCGGTTCCGCTCTCTGCTCCCCACCTCTGCGGAAGGATTTTCTTTCATGGGGTTTCTATGCAGCGCAGGGCTGTATCAGCTCCGGTGTTGCCTTACTGTAAGCGATCCAGACCTTGCAGGATTTCAATCAATCATCAAAGAGTGTGTCTGTGCACTCCCCGCTGCTCAGAATGAGCTTTCTGTAGCGGTGGTTAATGGAAAAGGTCACCTCTCCTCGAGGCTGTGCTGGCTAGCAACAAAGACGCAGAGGGAAGGATCAGAGGACGGGGACAGGTAAACCTCAGGGACAGACAAGAGACGGGGATGTTGGTTGCATTGTAAACAGCTTTGTGCAATTCCTTTGGCAGCTCTGGTGAAAAGTCATAAAAATGGATACGCTCGATGTAAAAGAGTAAATTGACCGTAGCACGCCCATCCCAGTGTGCGTTTCCCTTCGCATTCCCTTTCGCCCTTGTTTTCCTTTGAAATCACTATCGCGCGCGTTCTGACTTTTCAATGCTCACTTATGAATATTTACACATCTGTAGACCCAGATCTGGAGGCGGGACAAGACTTCTTCTCCATTTCCAAAAGCTTGCTGGGTAAAGTTGAGCAGTGAGTGAAATTTTGTTTTCTTCACTTTCAGGGTTTTCACTAACAAGTCTGGCTGCCATTCAGATAAAACTATATTCTGCACTTTATATCTGGCTACATATACAAAAGGATAAAAACACCACGTACGTGATCGTGGTGGTGGCGAGGCGCCCCGCTGCTCCACAGCGACGGGTCTCCCCTGCTGGCAGCAACCTGCTTAGTTGAACTGAATGGTATATATTCCCTCCTTGACTTTTTTTTTTTCTTTTATATTGTAGCAGCTTTTTTTCTTTTCTTTTCTTTTTTTTTTTAAATCCCATCTTTCATTCTATCTCCTCTCGTTCCATCTGACTTACAACCAAGTTATCGTTTACATCTGACGGTCTCCGTCGTTATCTTATTTTTCTGCATGAAGTGTAGGAGTATCAGAGGAGGCGGGAGAGGAGAGCAAGAGAGAGGACAAGGCCTGCACTTTGTCATCTCTTTGTTTCGCGTCTCAAAGGCATGTTCGCCGGCTTGATTACCATGTGAGCTGCTTTGTGAGCGAGCGACGCATAGCTCTCTGAGCGCTGTCAAACACTGCTCCCTTTTTTTTTCTTCTATTGTGGCCAGTCATGAGGGAAGATATTCAAGAGAAGAGGAAAGTTTTCAGTTTACTCCGGAGCTGTGTTTGTGTTTGTACAACTGTGCATACTTGCTTTTGAGGGGAGCCCAGCCGGTGTGCACTGAATGTTAACACGTCTTCCATTAATTTAACTTCTCGATGATTCACTGTAATTAAATTCCCTCTTTTAGTATTCACCATATCATACTCAAGTTCTTGTTTACAGCTACAGCTGATAAAAAAAATCAGATGTTGATGTTTTGATCAGTGAAAGTGGTTATAGAGTTTTGTGTTGCAAGATTATTTTGCTTCTTTTATTGACAACCTTTTATGTTTAAAACAAGCTGTCACAGAACGTTCAGTCACAGACTGTTTTCAACTAAACAAAGCGAGCGGCTGATGGTGAAATGATTGTACCAAATGTTTTTTGCATGTTCTATCTCGCCCATTCATTTTCTTTGCCATACCATTCATTTTCAATGTTTTTTTCTGGCTTTTTCTCAGTTCTGTGTGATATGAAAATGGATTGCTAAAATGCAAGAAAACCAGAATTAATTTAAATTACTAAAACTACAACATGCTCCCTCTCCCCCCAAGACAGTTAAACGTTTCAAATATATACGGATTTTGTGATTTATTATATATTTTTTCAGGAGGTCTTTATCTTTAACTGCCCTCACTATATTTTCTCCACCTTGGCAGGACGTTTTTGGAAAGGCCACACCTCTCACCTTCAGGTTCAACCTCTATCAATTACCCGGCAGGGTTTAGGCCAGCTCATATCTTTTCTATCACCTCACCAATGAGAAAATCATGGATCGCTCTTAAGTCTCAACACTCCATCGCGTTGCCCCTGTTGGCTAAGTCTCATGTCCCATAAGTCCCATATCTAACATAATGATTGTTGCTTCTAAGGGCGCATTGTTATAGCTTCCTCCTTTCTGGAGGAAGCTATAACAATGCTCCTTCCTGGAAGAAGCTACAACAACACTCCAGAGATCTAAGATAGAGAAGTCCAACTTTACCGCCTACTAGTTGTGTTCTTGTTTGTCCTTACAACGTTACGCCAAACTATCTCTGCACAGCATCACTACTTTGTATGGCTCAGTGACCAGTTCCCATTCTTGCTCTGACACTCTTCACAGCAGAAACACCTCTCTCTTGAGGCAGAGCAGTTGGTTTTCAGATTGTCTGACTGGTTTATTGTCTGGCTGGTTTATTGTCTGGTTGGTCGCCTCCCTGTATTATTCAATCTGAAACTCTTGGTGTGACACAACAGCAGCAACACGTACCAAAGCAATAAAAAAGCAGTAAACAGTGACAATGATATAAACGAAAATAGAAGAATACTCTTGCCTCCATTGAGAAGGGGACGGGATGAAAAAGTAAAAAGAAAAATAACAAATTTAGTCGGAGCACAGCAGGGCAATACCTGTTGCTGATGTCTTGAGTTTTAGATTCACAACTAAGTGGACAAAGCCACATGGCTTCATTTACATGATGACACAGAGAGGACATTCTTAAAAGCTCGTCTGACAGAGAGGCCATTATACATCTCATGTCACCACACTTTCCTCAACCTCCTCCACCCTCTTCCATTTCCCTCCTGCTTGGTTGCTCGTCTTTGTTTTATTCCTGCGTCTTGTACTCGTCTTCGCTCCATAAAATGACACCCCCTGTGTGTTTTTTTTTTTTTTTTTTTTTTAAACATACATTTTTACATCTACAAATGAGATGTGGGACAAAAGCGAGCTTTTCATCTCGCAGCATTTGACATGGGAATTTACCTTCCGCAGCAAAGCCAGACAATTCAACTCCATTATCTCTCTGTCAAACATGCTGCTGCTACCCGCCCCCTGGTGAAAATGAGGTGTTTTTACATTACTGGGGAGGATAGGAGGACTGGCATTGAGCTGCTGGGCATACTTGTTATAGCACTTTATCTGACCATCTATAGAAAATAGAGAGAAAACAGCCAAGGCCTTGTTTGTATTCAGCAATGGAGGATACTGCAAGCTTTTTAATGTGCTGCATTTAAAGTGGGTTTAGCAAGTGGATAGATGGAACTGTTTAGATATATACATAGATGCTGGCGATCTGACGATTATTTTAGATAGTGATCGTTCTTGAAGGGTCCACAATCTACTTTTTCGGGCAAATCGTAGCAATCTTGGTATTTAATGTCCTCTTACTTCTGTTTCTAAACTTCATATAACCTCACTGACTAGCGGATCTGCGCTATGTGAACAAAACTACAGAGCCATGTAGCCAACTAGACGGCTTTGCTGATTGGACAAATGAGTTCACGTGACTCTTCTTTGGGTGAAATATTGTAAACAATGCAACATGAGTTATAGCTAGTGACGTGGCGGATGAGGAGCTTGTGCCAAAAAAGAACTCAACATCAGTTGTATGGGGATGGTTTGGCTATACAGTGTCAGATATTTCCCAAGCCAAATCGATCTATAAGCCTTGTCGAGCAACGGCGGACCTCTTCTGCAGGTAATACAACAAGCCACTTTGAAGCCTGTGTATTGTCTTTCATGCAATATTGTGTTTTAATAGTACAAATGGAGAAAGTCATAAGCTAGATGAAGTCTGGCTGGAGTCTACAGGGCATTTAAAAAATGATTGCAGTTAAATATATTGGGGTATTATTTGTTGGCCGGATTGTCCACCCCGAATACTGTATACATATACTTGTGCATGTATATACATAGCAAGAAACCAAGATAGAGATATGGAGCCCTAGTATATTTTAGGTGTGTATGTGTGTGTGTGATGAGTTAGCATGCTGCTCATACTGACCAAAAGTCAAATGCATGGAAAACACTGCAATCGTCTCTATGCAATAAAAGGCTTGTTCCTTGGTTTCTTTTCTTCAAAAATTGAAATACACGTTCCAAAAATGAAGTGCCACATGCATGAAATGTAAATTAATACACAATAAAAATGACTGAATAAAAAACACATCATAGGGCATTAAGAGGACAATAAACAGAAAAAGCCACGGAACCTCCGCCTCAAGAAAATTCTTTGATGTAATGTGTCTTAAGTGTCTTAATTTGCTTGGTCTCATACTATTAGCTCCCAGAGTTTTCAGACTTAAAATGCACATTCACTGGTCTCTCCTAATCTCAAAGCAAGATAGGCTTTGTCACACTATTATTTTTTGATTGCTGGCAAACAGGAGCAAGTTATCTTGCTCCTGTTGGAAGTAACCCAACCCACAAACCGCCAGCTTTATGCATTATAGTAGCACAACTATCGGGACTGGGACAGAGAAGGACTGAGCACCGCGAGGTGTGTGTGTGTGTGTGTGTGTGTGTGTGTGTGTGTGTGTGTGTGTGTGTGTGTGTGTGTGTGTGTGTGTGTGTGTGTGTGTGTGTGTGTGTAAGAGCAAGAGCGACAGAGAACCGGGAAGGTGGACTATTTCATGGGTTTGTAACTCATTAATAACTTACTTGAAATGCTGCTTTGTCAACCTGGGGTTGTGTTGACCTACGCCCATCACTAAAACCTACAGACTATCCGACTGAATGAACACCATTGCCATTGTGAAAGCATGATTTGTTTACTGTTCCGTCAAAACATTAGTTGTGCATCACGTTTTCTCCCAAGAGCTTTGTGAACCACTGCTGTAGCTGACACGCAACAGGAAATGGTAGATGAATAAAGTGTAAACAACAGTGTTCTATTTAGATACTGTACCTAAGGAGACAATCCTTCATGTAAATGGCCACAGTTTCCATGTTCACAACAGCCAACATATCCATTAACAGCCATTGTTAATGGATATGTTGGAGTAAAAAGTCCTGGAGCAAGACATCAAACCTCCTCATCTAATGTCAGCTGCTTTGCACATATAGGGATTTACATATTGAACTGAAAATATGTTAAACCCAGCACATTGTGATTGTGTGCTTGTCTTTTCATGTGTTTTGCCTTTCACAATATATTTGTGTACCTGCCAGCAGTGAAGCGTAGCTAACTACTTTCGTCTCCCTCAGATCACACTGTGGACTGTAGCATTCCACATTAGCTGTCACTCCTCTTTTGAAATTCACTTTCGCAGCTACGTTTGCGATAACAGGTCTCCACTGTCGCTATCTCAAAGCCTCTGTTGTTTTCAATTAGATAGAATCAAGCCTAATCACTGAGACGCCAAAGCATGCCTGTGTAACTCTTATTTTTCATGATTTAAAGTGCCAAATTAATCAGCCATTACATCAACTGTTAATTCTGCTTGCCAAGTTAATGTTCATTGTGTTACGAACTTGTCACAAATGCACTCATTAGGCATTTAGTTTGGTTAAAAGTACTGCTGACTATAGGGTTCAGAATGACAACATATTTTACAAAGTCAGTATCAGTGATCAGCTTCAGTAAAAGTGTCTTTTTAAACTAGCATCCCAGCATGCAATGAAGATTCTATTATGTTTAAAATGTTGTAGTTTTGCGGCTCCATAGACCTGTGTGTGTGTGTGTGTGTGTGTGTGTGTGTGTGTGTGTGTGTGTGTGTGTGTGTGTGCGCGCCTGAGGGTAAATGAAGGAGGAAAAAGATTACTTTTTTTTGTTTACAACAGTGTTTCCTAGCCAGCCACTTAAAAAGCTGAAGTTAGTGATGGAGAAAGTGATGGTATGGTTCGGCCCTTCTGCAAACAAGGTCAGTGCATCGTGATAACACAGAGTAGACCTTGTCTTCTCCTCCCTATCTCACTCTCATTTTTTGCTTAGAATTGTAGAAAAGCTGATTATATTGCCAATTCCTACTAATCTGCTTTCAGCCCACACATTTGTAGGACGAAATGCACACTCTGGCACACACATACACGGGGTGTGGACGCATAGAGGAGTAATTTGTTTTTCCTTTGAGTGCCCTTAATGCTCGCTGGTGCTCTGAATAGAAAAATCATCCAATCAACAAAAAAGTCCTTGCTGGTAAGTCTAAGTTCTGCCTGTACAAATGGAGTCGTCACAGGCTGAAGTGGATTCTGTTTATTACCACGATCAGATTGAGACACAATCATTCAATGTGCAGGTGAAGGCCTCACTCAGCTGGGTTAAGGAAATGGAACTGGAAATGTTTACCAGAGCTGTGTTTACCTGGACGCACAGCACAGTATGGACTTTTAATGCCACCTTTAAGTGTCTTTGCTTTTTTTGTTTAGATGTGCTCACACTGTATAGACAGCCTCTATAGAAAGGTGCATTGTGCTACGTGTAATTGTAATAGATAGAATGATTACTGTATGTTCATGAGAAAGTAAGGAAAGCAGTATGTGGTATATGTGGTGGTGTGTGAAGGGAGCGTGATGCATTATGATTGAATGCAATGAGCAGAAAAAAGTGTGAAAAATGTAAAATCCTTTCATATTTTTGGCCACTATACCACTCTGTACTAATGTTGGATTGCATTATTCAAATTGCTGTTAGCTAGTAGGGTCATTTTTATGACCAAACTTGATCGTTGCAACAACTTGTCGTAATTGGGATTGGATGATGGGGCGAAGACTTAGTGAGGTATGAAAGGAATGTCTTGTGACAAGAATATGTTTCCAAACATTTTAGCGATGTTGTGTGCCATCCAACCCTGAAGACAGGATTGGTGAGACACCAAAATATCCCCCGTTTCTGCTCCAGCTCGATCTGTTAAGTGCCTTTGCCAACACTCACTGCATACAGTACCTTTTAGTAAACATTCGTCAATAGTATTATCCTAAAATGAACCGTTCTTAGATTGAAGAGATAGCGTAGAGTATTTTATATATTGATAAGACAATCAATTCAAACAAAACATCAAGGAGTAAAACGCTCTACAAAGGAGCCTGTACAGAGCGATCTGCACTCATTACAACTGCCGTGCTGACTTTATCTTGTCAGGACCGATCGTACTACAGAGGAATGTAGCCCAGTAGTCCGGAGGCGCTTTTGTTCATATATGTATGAGATCCTATATGACATTAAAAGTTTGTGTCACAATAACTCAAAACCTCACCCAATACATGAACTTTATTTATTATCGGGTCATACTGGTTTCCCCAGGGACCAGCAGGGCAGCTGAATATTTTCTCTATGGTTACAGATCCCCCCCTGCCCCCCCCCACCCCACCCCCCCCGTGGGTTTCTCGCAGCACAATGAAAGCAGCACACTCAACTTGCGTTTCTCAAGGTTTTTTATTTATCAGTTCGGTACAGGTTATTACAGGTGAGGCTGATTACGCCTCTTCCCGGCACCGTTCCCTGAACCCCTCCCCCACTCGGTCCCCTCTGCAGCTGAGCCCAACCACGCCCTGTCACCACAGTATCATTCAGTTAATAAACACACATGTTCACAGGTGAAAATGCCTGGCGCCAGAACTGCCTCAGTATGTTCTCTTTCCTTACTGCAAGACTAAACTAATCTGTGCGCATCATGTGGCAATATGCCACTTTTCTTTAATCATTGCATTTCTAGCGCAGTGCCAGTTTGGATTGTAGCCATTTAGAACGGGCCGATTGCTTGGCTCCCGGTATTGCTGCTTGAAGCGTTGTCGGAACGCATGGCCGGTCGCAGAGGGCCGATTGCTTGGCCCGCGGAAGTGCTGCTCAGCTTTCTCTAGAACTGCTCGTTGACTACAGGGAAGTGAAGAAGAGTTTAACCTTAGTACATCCAGCACTGAACGAGCCGTGGCCTGTAAAGGCCCGTTACAAACCACATACTCGACTTGTAGTCCACGGAGTCCTGATGCTCCGCCCCCAGTTGCTGCACAGAGCGCTGCTTGTTTGTTTATTCAAAGTTTATTAATATTGAAAGTGTTGTCCAAATTGCACCGACTTTGAAACTGCACATCCTTTGGTGCCCAGCAATACATCCGCCAAGCCAAGTGTGAAGTAGATCAGATGAACGGTTCTCGAGATATGTGTAGGACACACATACACACATAAAGACACACAGAGATTCCTCGCTTTATAGTTTGATTTCAACATGATAAACACTAGTTAAGGTAATTTGACATGCTCTACTATGAATTATGGTTATTACAATAGGACATTAAGAGGTGTTTTCTCTCTTGAGTTGTCATCTAGTGAGCTCGACAACTCAGTCAGTGCTGCTCTTTCTGTTTTCCACAGTGTGTGTTTCCCACTTGGCTGTTAAGAGTTTGAGTGTGGTTTGGCCTTTCTGCAGGTGGTGTCCGTCCATCATTTCAGTGTGCCAAGACAGGCAGCTGTCTCTCTGTCACTCTTACCCGCCCCCATTACCACCACCACTACCTATCACTGTTTGTACTACAGTGAGAGTAATGCCTGTGTGTGATGTGCCTGTAGAATGTAGCACCTGTGTCCTGCTGCAGGCTTATGTCCCCCTGGGTTGGATCTCATCCCCGCTGGTACTCACACACACTCAAACACACACACACATGGCCTCCATTCCATCCGTTCCCCTCATTCAAGGACTCTTTGCTCATTCATATGCTACGAGGGATTCCTATTTTGCTGCCGAGATGTTATTCCTTCCGGGGTTGTGGGAGTCCGCACCTGTGGGGTTCATACACACGCGTGCGCACACGCACACGCACACGCACACGCACACGCACACGCACACGCACACGCACACACTGGCTGAATTTGCTTTCATGCCTCCCATTTAAGCTGTGGGGAACTTGACTCTGAAGCATTTATATTTGCCCCCTGAGTTCCAGCTGCGAGGAAAATAGGTGCAGGAGCTGTGGAGGAGACATGACAAATAGAGGCAAGAGAATATTATCAGACTCCAGCTGCCACGGGGGATTCATTTAAAAAAAAAAAAAAAAGACTAAATGTGGACTGTGCATATTTAAGAAAACCTATGGACCTGTTAAGCCACTTCCTACAGAGGTTTATTGCTTTTCACAGAGAACACAATGGTTTCGCTGCCACAGAGGGGCTTTTTATATCACTGTTAATGTTGTCAGACACAGGTAGTGGGATGTGTGAACATCAGTGCAGAAAACCTGAAACCTGCAGAACACACAAGAAAAGATTTGTTGGATGCAGTGTGCTGAAATCAAGTGGAGATGAGGTCTGTGTGTGTGTGTGTGTGTGTGTGTGTGTGTGTGTGTGTGTGTGTGTGTGTGTGTGTGTGTGTGTGTGTGTGTGTGTGTGTGTGTGTGTGTGTGTGTGTGTGTGTGTGTGTGTGTGTGTGTGTGTGTGTGTGTGCAGGTGTTTCTGTGTGCTCAGACCATTATATAAAGGACAGTGAAACTACCTGAAGCCTATATCTGCTTCCCACTGCTACATTTTCCTGTCAGCAGCTTGACTCACACAGCTACATGTGAGTCAGCTGAGTTTGACACCACATCCCTATGGACACACACACACACACACACACACACACACACACACACACACACACACACACACACACACACACACACACACACACACACACACACTCAAAAGAAGCAGTAGCACCCTCTTCAGAACATGAATGAAGTGGACATTAGTTTAAAAGTCAAGCTAAAAATGGCTATTATCACTCAGCTATTTGTACTTGACTGAGCATCTGTAGGACTCTGGCATCGCGAGCTCATCCTGTTAGCTCAGACGAGCCTGCAGCACGCCACAACTTCAGTGCTATATTCAGGTCACAACTGAACACAACCTCTTTCCACTGAGATTCAAATGTCCCACCTTTAATCTAAAACATTACCCAAGAGGCAGCTCCAAGATTTGTATGAAAAAAAATCTTCTTTTAAACACTGTAAATCAGAGCCAAGCACCAGCGTCGAGAAATTACAAAGGATCTTGGTAGATAGATACTTTATAATTCAACTCTTCCCTCTAAAAAGTTGCTGTTCACTCTAGCCCAGAGGTCTTCAACAGGGGGTCCGCGGAGGTACTGCACGGGGGTCATGAAATATTTGGTTGATTAGACATTTGTCATATTTTTTTTCCACAAATTTAAATGTCTTTAAATACACATTAACATGAATCCAACATATTGTAGCAAATGGATAATTGGAGGCAGAAGATGTTATCTTTCAGTAAATAAAAAATTAAATAAAAATAAAAACGTCAATTTGAATAGCGTGTATGCATGATTATCATGCGATTGACAGACATTGTTGATATTGGCATTGGTATCAGTTGACAAGGTAAGTTTATAAATGGCAGTGGCACGACCACCCTACTCACTGTACATTGCACATGTTTAAAATAAAAACCTAAATATATGAACCTGTGTATTATTTGAATAGCTTAGTATTGAATGCACAATAACAAGGTATGTTTATACATGGCACTAGGCCCAGTTTAATATAAAACACAATTGTATACAATATACATAGTAGGGGGTCCCTGCTCCATCTCTCTATCAGTTTGGGGGTCCTTAGCCTGAAAAACATTGAAGACCCCTGCTCTAGCCTTATTGGTTTGATCCTTTTGTAAATACAGCGTTCGAGTTACATCTGTTTCTCTGTCAATCCCGGTACTAGAGAATGAACAGAAAGGCAGATGCCACCTGCTGCTCGCTGTTTGAGGAAATATGTCTCTCAGCCCCGGAGCTACAAGGCCAAACTAGAATACAGAGCAGGGAGTCAATCATTAGGATGAAACACTCACTTAATTCAACTTCTAAACTCGTGAACGTTACCCTTTCAAAGAAACAGCTCAGTTGGCGATGTCCATTCCATTCTAGGAGTCATCTGGTGGAGTAGACGTTTCCGTCAGCCTGCCTCACATGATGACACTTCAGGTACTGATTGCCATTCAACAACCCGACGGTAAGGGCGGGAGGATTTCTGTACCGTATGGCAAAAGTGTATTGTATCTTTTGAGGAGTTGACGGACAGCGAACATATCATCAGTAGCAGGAGAGTGCGAATGAGGGAAGGAGTGGAGCAGGCATTAGGGACAGGACACTTTAGCAAAACTAGGAGTAGCCTAAGTGTCACAGGGAGCCTCTTTTCCACTCAAAGTGTTTTATAGCCGATTAAGGCCCGGACTGGGACCCGCCTGTGACCGATTAACAATCAGAGCTGGAGCCTATTTAACCTGCCACTCTCGCTGAATCTTGAACAGCTCGGGGAAGCCGGAATAGTCTCATCCTGTCCCACACGGTTGCCCCGCGGTTGACAACAAAGGCTTTGGAGTGACAGTGAGTACTCAGCCTTGATGTCATATTTTACCTCTGGAGAACATGAAGCAATAATCTGGATGTAAACCGTAGTTGTCTGACAATCTGTCCCAGACCCCGTGGAAGTTTCACTTATCCGTTCTGTTTTCGCTTCCCCACAGAGACTCTTTTATACAATCTTTAATATCCTGGTGAAACCAACCACAGGAGTATTATTTTCCTGAAGATAAAAGTGGAAAGATCAGCAGAATAGAAAGCTCTGGTTACATTGCATTATGGACCACAAAGACAACTGTCTGTGCGATGATATTGGTGATATCTTTTCCTCTTTGATGAATGTTTTCCCGATTTGTTTTGTCACGCTTGATAGTTTAACCAGTGTTATGGAAGATTTGTACGTTAATTAGGAGAAGAAGCCGAAGTTTAGAAATGGATAAAGTCTTTGGAAATCAAGTTTGTCTTTGTCTTGTTTTATTGCTTGCAAGGGAGAGATTCACAACAACTGTACGCTCCGCAGCCTGTAGCAAATGTCTCAACATTGCACAGATCACATCATAATTTATACAACATCTAACAGTAAGCTTCTCACGCATTCTTCTGAATTCTGACCTTGATTGTTGACACTGTGTTCTTGTTTTGGAACTTCTCTAAGACCGTTTGCTAAATTTTATCTCATGTCTACGGCATATGGGACATTCTCGAAAATTGCTGAGCACAGGAGTTTAGTGTCAGTCTAACAGCTAAATACGCATACACATTGTCTTATTAACAAATATGAATTAATAGATTCTCATAATTTTCTATTAGTTACACACATATTTCCCCATCACACTAGTTATCTGTGTGAGAGAGAGAGAGAGAGCGATGGGGAAGTTAAAAACACGTTCAAACAACATGCAGGGCCCGCAGGAGCAAAGGGAATCCACAGTAACTGTTATTTAAAAAGAGAATTTAGAATCCTAAACACATCGATAATAGCAGATTTTTTATTTGTTGTTCTGGAGAAGGATGTTAAAAAATGTGCTACACGTTGGTCAACACATTACAAAGTTCTAAAAACTTTCTCTGAACAAGCCCCTTCCCTTCTCCCCGCATTCCCTGTGAAGGTTCCTCTTTGAAAGTCTCTCATTCGCTAATTGAGAGTTGGGCTGATTGGGGTGTCCGAGGGGCTTCAGGGTCAGATAGACACATCGAGCCCGCAGCACTGTGCAGATGCTGAATGTACGCAATCACGCGGTAATTAACAGTTCTCTTATGGCCATCTGAGAGTTAAGATGTCAGGGCGTGTTTATTGCCCACTCAAGAAATCAAGTAATTAGACTGCTGTGTGTGCACGTGGGTACGAGGGTTGTTGTTCCTGGGGTTCAAAGGAAGCATTTTTTTAATGACTATAATTTTTTGCAAGCTTGTCTACACACACACTCCCTTTGTCTAGGTACACATCAAAGGCACAATGAACTTCAGTGACGACAACAATGCGAGCGGCGAAATGAAGAGGGGGATTCTCTCATTACGCTTCGCTTCTGCTTTTTACTACCAATTAACCAGTGTAGCATGCTGTTCATACACAAAACTATTTACCCAGACATGGCACACTCACATTCTTGACAAATGTTCAGAAGCAAGTTTCTTTTTGAAAGCATGTGGTTGCATGCTTTGCGTTTCTGAGACTGCTGGACTCTTTTAATAGCTAAGAAAAGGAAAAAAACATGGCGGCACAGCATGAGATCGACAAACTAGAGACCCTTCTTTCAATATAAATACACCTGCTCTTCATTCAGTTATTTATTTTAATGGTCTTTTGTAAGCTCTTCTAGGCAACTGTTGCTGAGGACCTATTCTTTGTTTGTGTAAAATCTTTCTTTCTTTACCGCTCCATAAAGCACCCACTTATTATATTTTACCGGCATGTCAATTCACTAGCTGTCCTATTACATTTTTCCAAAATCGTATATTCTCCACTCCCAATATTCTCTGGAGCATCTGATAGACAATATGGGGCTCAGTGAATTGCCGACCTCATAATCCAATTTCATAATTCACAATTCCCCTTTCCTACCCGCTTGCCAAGCCGGGAGCAGCAGAAGCACAGAGGGATATGTGCACTGATGTGTGGACTGTGAGTGAGTATGAGCAGAAGGGTTAGAGGTTTTGTACAGCGGGCTGCTCTGAATGTAGAATAAAACGCAGGTTTGAAAAATGTTTTCTCTTTCGGTGACGTTCTGGCAACTGCAGGTCTCATATCTGCACTTCTTAGAGTTCTGAAGTGACTGCTTTCACGTCTTGAACCTTCGCGATGTCGAAAGGTGTTTCATTGGCACAGACGGTCCTCGCTTCTTTTTGCATCCGCCACATTAATTCACATGCGGTTTTGCTCACTCCCTTACAGCCATTTGATTATTTCTAAAAGTCAGCCCCATTATTACTTAAATTTTGTCCCAGAACATATTTTTTAGTTAGTGACTTGACCTCATAATTCCCCTATTTATTTTGATTTCTCTTTTGTGCGTGAGCATGTGAGCTCCACGGCTCTTCCCAACCCTCCAGGTCCTCACCAAAGCGTCTGCGGCTCGTTCCTTGGCTCTGAACTCAAATGTCTTGGTATCCATTCATGGGCACACAAGCGTGATATTGAATCACACAAAGAGAGAGAGCTCTGATTTCCCCGCTGGGTTCGCCCTCTGTGGCCCCTTGCCGTCACCCCACCCTCCTCACATTGGGTGGCACGGAGACACATCATGGCCAGAGGAAGGAGCCTTGGATGATGTAACCGAGGACCGCGGGTAGAGCGATGAGACAATGACAGTGCTCTCATAGCTTTTTCATCGGCCGCGCTTTCCTTTCTTGTTGGACGATGTGACATTTTTAGCCCAAATGTGATTTTGATGAAAAGTCATAACATTGCCATGGGCTTTAATAAATGCATGAATTAAAAGGTCATTGCAAGAGAAGCTGTCAAACATTGCAAAGAGCGCTGATCACCAAGTTTCTCCTGGTTGAAATGAATACTGTTCGTTCAGAAGTGAGTTAGTAGTTGCTCCGCTGACTAGATGATCCGGTTTTATAATCATGCTGCATTGTAGGCAAACACTGACCGGTCAATATTCTGCCATGAGGACTGTCACAGTATGCTTTTATTAGCACACTGGCTTATTGACTAGGACACAGCGGGGGGGAACCAGGGTGATAAATTGACCAGCTGATGCTTAATATGGAGCCTCATGTAGGTTAATGATCCAGCGGGAACAAAGGTTATGACGGCAGAAGCAGAGAGCTTTTTTAGATTATATTCATAACCACACATGTGGAAGTCGCGTTTCGAATGCATCCATTGCTTTGCTGGTGCACTGCTGGACCGCTCTCAAGAGTGACATCATAAGCTGCTAATGCAGGGTAGATACAGTATAATGAGGTAAAGTCTGTAAAATTCTCGCACAAGAGCAGCTTCAGCCTTTTGTACACACATGATGAGAAGACCGGGATTCTGCTTGCTGGTTTGTCAAGTTGATTAGTAACGCCCATCAGGAGAGGAAGGAGCTAACTGTCCTTGTGTCACATCCTACGTGCCAAGGCTTCTTTCATGCCATCGGGGAATCAATGGGGACTTGTTTCTTCATGTGGCACTTTTTTTTCTTTCTACGTTTCCTGCGGAGGTGGTGTGCAAATCGATGGCTTTGAACTCACACGAACAGCAATTCAGATGGGAGCCAGGCGTTTAATGAAATCCTGCCCACCAGAGACACTCTCAGCCCATTCGCCTGATGAAGAAAAATGTGTGATCTTTAAGAGGTAGATCTCCAAGATAAAGTTTTCTTGAGCATACCCACCATTTACGCTATAAGTGCATTAACTTAAAAAATGCTGAGATGCTCAGAATCACTGTGACATTAGAGTCAACTGTTGCCCGTTGGCTCTGCGCAGGTGAGCAGTCGGTGCCAAGCTAATTACTTAAACCTGACCCAGGATGGCAGAGAATCAGAGAATCAGAGAATCAGACAGGCTCAGGCCCGTCGGCTGTGTCTGTAATCTTGAAGAAAAGCAATGAAGCAGTTGTCCAGCTCTAATGTGGGAACTGGAGAACGCCCTTGTCTCCAAGCTGCAGCTGCAGGGAGGTGGCTACAGTCTTAGGGACAACTCTTAAATCTAAACCGCTGGGACCAAAACACACAGCCACTCACACAATGAAACACTGATAATGTGGTTACCAAGGTGCTGGGTCTAAGTCTAGACTTGAGGCCTCGGGGGCTTGATTCTGCCTCTCTTTTTCTCTTTTTCGCTCAACCTTCATCACATATACTGCTTCACAAACTTATTGTCATGAGGGCTGATAACAGCTCTTTGTACTTCACAGGGAGGAGAGAGGCGCCCCAGAGCCATCTCTTCTTATTCACCTTCCACAAAAGCCCTCTGAGGCCATGTCCAACCGTATTTGGATAAACTTAAAGATTAGGTTTTATAAGTAATCTGTCCACTACACTGTTTTCAGATTGTTTTCTAGCGGCTCTCAATAGACACTGGAGTGCCAGAAAAACAAATTTCTGTTTTGTTCTTTTATGGTTGCTATTTTTTGCATTATAATAAATTGTTCATTTATATATTTCTGTTTCTGTTGTCTGGTGAATACACAGCTATAAAGAACAATTTGTTCTTGTGACAATTTACATTAGTCAGAATTGTTCAACAAAGCAAACTCGTAAATTATTTGAGCTGTATTTTAAGCTGAAGGGTTTCTTTGACTCGAACAACAGAAAAATGAAAAGTCCATGAGCGGGTGCTCAAAAACGTTTTATTTTTCAACAAAACATGCAAATACCAATGTGTCCAAAACCATTTAGATAATCAAAAAGGACTTGAGGACGACCCCACATAACCAGCGGTGTGCTCATCTTTCAATGTTGCCCACTCCGACACAAACACATGACGCCGACCCTTGTGCCCTCCCACATCAGTTTATGGAGATTGCCCTTGCTTTTCATGACTGAACAATAGGTTTGAGTGGCATCGTGAGAGTTGGACCAGGATTAGAGCTAACCTCTGAGGGCTCTCTCCAAAGCCCCTTTTGTGTTTGTGAATAGAAACACAGTTCCCCGAGAGTGTCTGTCTGCCTGCCAGCCAGCCGTGTCCTACATGCTGTCTGCATCTTTGCTTCATTTAAAATAAGCAGCAATATGTGCATTTGTGAGTGTGTATTTACATATATGACATTAAGGGATTATTTCTTTTTTTCATCTAGACTGCTCTCTGGTATAACTTTGGTGGTGATTATTTTGAGGTCTGCCTAATGCGCGAGGACAAAATGCTGCCTTTCTCTCTTGCTGACTAATTGTGCCTAAATGCAACATCAATAGTGAGCTGAGCTGATGTCTCCCTGTAGTCCCTGAAGTTGCACAGGAGACGAGCAAATCTGCTTCAATCTCCGCAGGAATGGTTGATGAAACAAAGGATTTGATCTAGGATTTCACTGCATCCCTCATTCCTTTTGCCTCTCTAATCAACCATTTCAATTGGCAGAGAGCATCCGGCCAGTTGTTCGTCTTTTCAGCTGGCTGAGAAAACACAGAGGGAATCAACGAATCTTGGCAATCATGGCTTCAATGTAATTGGCTGCCTCAGCTAGTAATCATGCCGTGCAGCACTCTGTGATCATAATAGTGCATCTCCTCTCCCTGATTCTCAAAGGGCATTTCAGTAAGATGTTAGTTATCTTTCCCCCTCTATTGTTTTTAGAGTGAGGGAAATGTAGAAGGGTGGGAGTTTCACCGGAGGGTCAGTCGTGCATGAACAGAAAATGACCGGGAGAAATCGCTTTCCCTTCACGTTTTTGATTTTAGATTCAGCAATTACCCATGTCACCCTATTCATCTCTGGCATGCCGTGGGTTATAAATGAATGCACAGGTGGACTATTCATGCGTGTGTGTGTGTGTGAGTCACTTTGTCTCCTTGTGTCTCTGTAAGCATGATCAGCAGCCCTCTCCATCTTCTGACAAGTTGACCTGGTTTATGGTGTCAAGCGCTGGCATGGTCAGGGGTGGAGAGTAGGTGCTCCATTCATCCAGAGTAGTAAGCGTTTGACAGTATCGGTCCACCATTAGGCCCCGTGATGGATGCTCCACAGAGCGGGAACAGATGGGTGGAGGCCGCCAAAGATGGAAACGGGATTTGTTTTGTAGACATGTATTCTGGATTTACAGCAGGAATCCATTCATCCACAGCGTAGATTTTATAAGAAAATGTGGCTCACAATTCATTTTCTACAGTTGGGGTATTTGCAGTGAACGCGACAGAGGATTAAGCTGCAACCTCAACTAGCAAATCACAAGGAATAGTACCCTATGCATTGAGAGAAACGTATCGGCAACTAAATTACATTAGGCACGTTTTAATTGACATTTGTTCATTTTGCAGACACTTTTGTTCGGAAGCGACACGCAAATTTGACTTTGATCTTTAACGCGCTTTTTTTGTCTGTTGTGCTTGCATGCTTGTTTAACTCGTTCCCACTGTATCATTGATGTGTGTTCGCATGCCCAGAGCGGGGACTGTGCAGTGTATGCATGTGTGTTAGCTATCCTCCTCGGTTGTTTGCCCCTGTTTGCACGGATGAATACAAATTTGGCCGAGTTCCTTATGGCTAGAGTAAGATTTTACCCTTTCTCACCCCCCTTTTCTGTGATCTCTTACACAGACGTTGCTCTGCTCCTAGCTGGCTTTTGGTATTACTCATGTCCCCTGACACAGCCCACAGTCATTTGGTATTGCGTTATGAGTAATATTGTCACCCCCATCTCCGATGTTTTCTCGTGACCCTCAATACATGCAGAAGTGTGAGCGCTGCTGGCCTGTTGTCCTGAGCAATGAGCATCATGTGCATTTCTGTTGCTCCGTATGCGTCATTGCTGCTTGTTTTTGTTTCCTTTGACCCTCAGTTCAGCCATAAGTAGTTCTTCTGCTGTGGGTGTTGCATCTCTTTCCATCTACGTCGCATGTGTCTCTCTCTTACCCTACATGATTGCCTTCTCTATCAAACCCTCTCTCTTTCTGCAATAAAGTCCTCCCGGTGTTTTTCCATCCTGCTGCCGACAAATATCACAAAGAAGTTGAGAGAAATTACCTATGCTGGGCTTTTGCATTACTCAGCAGGTCTTTTTTTTTTTTTTACCTCTGACTACCACTCTGCTTACTCTTCCTTTCGCTTTCTCCTCATCTACACCTCTCTTCATCCCTCCTTCCTCCACTCATTCCCCAATCTCAAAACCCTCACCTTTGCCTTTGCGCGAGTTGGACCGGGCTTATCTCTGTTCGGGCAAACATTCATTCGGCGTTACTGTCCTCCTCTCGTCCATCCAGTCCTCCCCCCCCGCCCCTCATCTGCTGTCCTTCTCACCTCTCCCTGCTCTCCTCCTTTCTCCTCTTCTTTCCAATTTCCTCTGCTCAAATGAGATGTTGTGTACAGAGGAGAGTGTGTACATTCCTTATCACCAGCTACTGTCCGGGTATTAGGTGGGGGAAATGGGCTTGTAATGAAACAGAGTAGTGCTGTGCAAACAAACACCTGCCAGGTTTGAAGGTATTTGTGTGTGTGTGTGTGTGTGTGTGTGTGTGTAGATGTATGTGTGTGTGTGTGTGTGTGTGTGTGTGTAGATGTATGTGTGAATGTGTGTGCGCATACGTTCTGGCGAGTGGCTGATTAAAGGTCACCCTCTTTCTCATCTCGTTACTTTTACAACTTCTGTCTTCTTGTCTCGCTCTTTCAGCCTCTTCCGACTTCTTCTGTCCGTTACTGTTCATCCCTGTTCATGCCTCCCACCGCCTGTCTCTCTCGGTTCATCTTTCTCTCTCCGTCTTACTTAGCCCACTGCCTCAAATCTGTTTTACGGTTCCTTTCACCACAGTGTATGTCAATTTTAATTGTGCAAACATGATTTGGGATAAAGTGTCCCGTGTGCTTGCAGAGAGTGTGTGTGTGTGTGTGTGTGTGTGTGTGTGTCATTCTTCTCCACCTACACAGGAGCACCCTCCACTGTGGTCCGTGCCCTCTGTGCTCCCCTGTTCCTCATGCATTGTAGATGAGTTTAGCTACGACAGCAGAAGCTCCGTCTGTATGCACCCTCATGCTTTCCCACACTGCTGTGTTGTCTGGCATGACAATTGTATGTCTTCTGTCTTTGCAGAACTTGTTTCAGAGAGTGCACTTTCACTGAGCCCACACTCGGGAGAATGGGCTTTTGTCTTTAGCGCTGACGGTGTCCCTCTATCTTTCTACGACACTCTCACCACTGAGCAGACTTCTTTCATCTTCCTCTTTTTGCATGCACTGATCACTCTTCAGGAGCCTGCTTGAAATAAACGGATAGCGTAAGTGGATAGCGGTGAGCTCTAACGACAGTGTAATGCCTATTAAAGTGTGTCAAATCAGGGAATGATAAGTAGTATTGAGGAGGATGTTACAGACTTAATGCCTCTGATCGGTAGAAGCTGCAATTAGATTTAATAAAATGTGGCGAAGTTGATGTATTCACTTTATGATGTTTTATATCACCCCTAGATCAACAGGATCTCAAACAATGACATTTTGTGGAAAAAAAAAAATCTATAATACTATGATCTAAGAGGCCATCATATCCATAATATTTTCAGTCTACATCAGTTCTCAGGAATGCAGCACAAACAAAATTCCTGGCAATATTTAGTCTCGCAACTTGATATGATTGATTGATGGTCAATACAGTACATTGACGAGGTCAAAGGAAGTAGGAGTTGCAAAAACTGGTGCAGCCATAAACACAGAGAGAGAGAGAGAGAGAGAGAGAGAGAGAGAGAGAGAGAGAGAGAGAGAGAGAGAGAGAGAGAGAGAGAGAGAGAGAGAGAGAGAGAGATACAGTGATCGAAAGAAAGAGGATGGAGAGATTCTGTAAGGTTAATACAAGCTCACGGCTCAGGGGAGATCTTGTTTTGGCTCTACAGTAGGTGTGCACACCGGCAGCAGGATAGTATGGTGAGTGTTGCTACGAGTAACAGATTGAAATATGCTTTGCTGCCTCTAGCGCATGCTTGGGTCAACGTGGTTGCCCGAGGCGGCGGTTTTCAAAATGAAATCCTCCTACAGGGTGAATGACTGGTGTTGCCTAGGGAGACGACTGCAAGAGTCCGCAGATGGTGGCTTAACATGAGGACAGTGGAGTTTGGTTCATCATAGCCTTGCCAAACACCCATTAACGTTGCCTTAGGTTGAAGAGAATGAGAAATCTACAGTAATGTCTGTGTTTACAAAGTTCCCGATCAGATGCGCATTGCTTTGCTCATTGGGTCATGCATGGCAGCATGATGACGAGGGTTCAGATATGGGTCATAACACAACAAACTGCGTATCATTCACAGATGAATACCCTGCATCTTCTCTCCTCTCCTCCTCTGAAATAAGGCAATATAAGGAGGCACTTCAGGTAAAGATGTGACATAATATCATGAGGTCTCATGCGCTTTACATAGCGGCCCGAGTCGGACCGCATAAGGTCATGTACGCCTTGTGTATGTACACACAATCGGTACACTTTACAGATATATTTTTATCAAACATTTTGTGTGCGATCTTAAATATCTTGTGTGGCAATTAACACACGATCTATGACTACAAAACATATTACATAGGCTTAAAATACTGTAATGGGAAAGTACATGAGGTGGAATAAAAACACCCAACTGGAGTATGAAGGAAAGTCTTCTTTTTAGAAGACAAGGTACAAGGTCGAGGTAACTGCTCAAAAGAAAGCAGCATCTTCAAATAGTATGCCAAAGCTCCAGATTACATAATGTTCTTCACGGCCAATGATATTTTGTACATTCATTCTAAGCGTGTCTCTGAAGGTGTTTGCTCACCCTTTGTCCCTTTTTTGACCCTGAAAAACTATTCTTAACCAACTTAAGAGACCTCTGGAGCTCTCTAAAATCCACTTAGCAGTTTGAGAAATAAACCCAGAGTACATTTAGGCTTTCCCCCATTTATACAAGTCTAGAAAGAGTCAATATCTATGAAAACATAAATGCTTCATGAAAAGAAGAGTTTCTTAAAGGCCTTGACTTCATAGAAATCTTGATGTGGCCATGTCTACACACCATTCCAAATAAATGTTCACGTGAGTTTGGATGACCTGGTGGCATCCAGTCAAAGTCACAGATGACAAACGCAAAACATCAAATACAAATCAAATCAAATCACTTTTTGATCTTACAAAGCCCTCTGAGGCTAATTTGTGATTTTGGGCTATACAAAATAAATTGAATTACATGTCTCTGTTCAGAAACGTCATGCCCACCATCCAAATTGGGACACACACACACACACACACACACACACACACACACACACACACACGCCCCACCAGATTGTTTTGTATCTAGATTTTCTTTAAAAAAAAAAAAAAAAAAGTACTATAATTCTTTTTTAAAATGTAATCATGGTAATTTTACAATATGGGTCAAACGTAGCCTATTATTGTTATTATGTCATAGATCATACCTCAATAATTCACACATCCCCTCTCTCCATGGTTTTGGTTTGTTCCTAAAGTCGCAGGATGAAATCGGTCTGCAGCAGCAGCAGGTGCACAAGCACACAGCGCTCTGCTGCGCTTCAATGCTGGAGGAGATGTAGGCTACAGCTTCAGTTTGTTGCTGAAGTGGTTAGTAGAGCGTCATTTTATATTTGAAAATGTGTGGAAAAATAATGCATTTAGTTATACACACTTTAATGGCGTGGAGAAATGCTTTGCAAGATAGTTTGCTAGTACCAGCGAAAGTTAGTAGCCTCAATCTGGTTGTTTAGCATGCTGACTTGCTTGCTAGGTGTTGCTGGTGAAAGCTTAGCATCCTACTTAATATTGGTAAAGGAGAAATGTGTGAATCTTATGGCAGTGAGCTGGCAGTGAGTTTTACTATCACAGGTTATAGTTGGCTGTGCTCCATTTGATATCTCCAGGTCAAGATGCAGAGTAAAATCTCGTCATTCTTTAAGAAAAACAACATCATAAAACACCCAGCCCTGTTCTCAGTGAGGAGGTTGATAGTGCAAGAGGTAGTTTATCTTAGGGGAGTATTATAGTGTTAAATAAATAAATATATGCAGATTTAATTGACAAGTTTGTTCCCTCTTTCATATTACCATTTCAAACCAATCAAGGGAGGATGATAATGACGATGAAAATGATTAGCGGGCAGTTAAAGTTGCTGCTTTGTGTGTGGTCTGGCTTTAATAGCTATCTATCTATTTTCAATAACAAAGTGAGCGCAAATAATTGATATGAAACTGATTTTAGGGAAGTTTGAAAACAATCCAAACCAAAGAAAATTGCATCATTATTTTGTCTTTGCCCCAGAATTTGACATGTTGGCATTACTGCCTTGTGTCAGTTAGCATCTAGCCAATTTATTCTTTGGTGTGTCCGGTTGTTTCTCGTTAAGGATGTTGCCAAGCAGGGAGACCAAGACGCCTGAGCTATTCTGACACCATGCCTGGTCACGTTGTGATCTGGCTCTGCAAATCAGTGTAAAAACGCATCGATTGAGGCCGTGTCTGTGCTCAAACACTGAGGAAGCTGGACATCTGTTCAATTAAGCACATTAAAATTATTTTGTTGCACCCACTACTCACCCTGGTAACACCATCTCCCTCGGCGATCCCCTTCAAAATGGAAGCGGAACTGTCAGATAGCTTTCCCAATTATTCACATGCAACTTGCAGCGTTAGTTTTATTTATTTCCTTCGAGCTTTTTTGACTCGACAGTCACGTTTGATGTCTTTGATGTTTATAAATACACAGGTTTTTGGGTTATTTTTGTTTTGTATCAGGAAACTGATGAGTGCACTAGATGTATCATAGAGTTTTGGGTGTATGCAGTAAAGAGTTTAAAAAACAAGTAAGCAACGTACCATATGTCACAGAGTACAAAATAGAGTGATGGTACACACCTTCATTTGCATATTCGTCACCAAAAACACACACACACATACAAAGACACACCCAGGGTCTTCCTCATTTCCAGATTTTGTGCCACCTCGATTTCTCGAGCTAGAGAAATGCGAAGAGAGAGGAGTCAAGGCAAAGGGCATTTAACAAATCTCTGAGCCGTCATTTTAAAGCAATGTCAATGAAATATGATGTATGGCACATCTGCATCAGCTGTCTGTTGTTTTGTTATACTTCTGTATTTTATCATCTCTGTCAGATGCGCATAACAGTGTTCATGAAAACTTCACAACATGGCATAGTGTGACAAGAATGTTCGGATGAATATAGATAGGCCTATATATTGCAGCCCTTATGTATTTTATTGTGTGAAGCACTACTTATTTGTATGAAAAGTACGATACTGATAAAGTGTGAGATATTATTGTTATTATTACAGTATATGATAGAGTGATAGTATATACACATAGTCCTGTCTATCTATATGACGATAAGACTTCCGCAAAGGATACACTAGTGTTTCCTCGCTTCAAGCTCCTCCGACAAGCATCCTTGATCCTCGCTCCTCGAGATGTATTTTAGGAATTGGGATGTCCTTCAGGGCTGCACGGTGGTGTAGTATCGAGCACTGTCACCTCACAGCAAGAGGGGCCGGGGTTCGATCCCCGTGGCAGCGTGGGTTCCCTCCCGAGTTTTCCGGCTTCCTCCAACGGTCCAAAGACATGCAGCTTGGGGTTAATGACGACCGGTCCAGAGTGTGCCCTTCGCCCGGTGTCAGCCTCCGACCCTGAATGGGATGAGCGGTTCGGATAATGGAATGGATGTCCTTGAAGATGAACCGCTGAGATCGGTTTCTGGGTCAGATGAGCGAGGGATGGAGGAGGCACAGCATCGAGAAATGAGAAGGACACTAAGTCAGGCAGGGTTATTCAATTAACATTCAACGAGGTCAAGTTAGAGATCATTTCCCCATCACAATAACCTGCGCTATGATTTAGTCACATATATATTGTAGTATTGAAGTAGTATGTATGTAGTCAACAACTGACTGTCATTTCAAATATAGAAAGTTCAATTGAATAATATCATATAACAATATTTATTGTCAGATTAAATAAATAATACGTACTCTAATAATAAATAAATGTTCTTTTCTCATTTCAAGCAAAATGAGAAGTGGATAAAAAAATAAAAGACATAACAGGAAGCTTAAAATAAATGACTTAATTTTAGAAAAAAGTACTAAACTTTATTGTCCTGCAGCTTTAAATTCAGTTAATTCAGATGTGAAGTGATGTCAATCAAAAAAGCCACAACATTATATTATTCTCATCTTCTAAAAAGAGAAATTTCCGTGCACAGACGTTTTCTGTGGTTATTGAAACCACTTGTTTCAGCCCTATTCTCCTCTCTGTTTACATCATTGTTGGACAGTGAAATACTCTATTAGGATTCTAATCATATTGGCCTCTTAGATCGTTTATTTTCTGTGACTTCATTTCGGATGTGAGTGGGTACGTTTGCTCAAAAGATGTGTGCTTTGTCTCGTGGTAAAAATCCCCACGGCCTCTGAGTATATGAGACACACTGGTTTTGAACTGCCTTCGGGAAGAATGAACAAACAAGAGTCTGCCCATTCTCGGTTAAAGGCTCTAGTCTCGTTGTCCACTTTTCTCTTTCCGGAGAACGCCATGTGAAACAACTTTTCTGACTCTCTCTCCCCCCGTCTCTCACATGTGTGTTTATCTCACTGGAGTCGAGGGCGATACTTAACGCATGTAATTGGTCGGTGTGTTTCCTGGACCGCTGAACGAATGGCGTAAAGGCTAGAAAAGCTTTTTAAAATGTAATAATTCTCAATTATCTATCGGTTTTAAGTCTGGGTCCAGATACCACGGCATCTGGGTCCGGACCCGGATCGCGGCCCGCCTATTAGTGACCCTTGCCCGAAGTGTTTGGCTCACATGAGAAGTCTGCAGAATTTGTCCTCTCTGTCTGCTGAGTTGTGTTTTTTTTTCCCAAGGCTGAGCAGGACCCTCCTTCCCTCCTATGTGCGGTTAATGTGTCTCATCCCTGAACCCTCTCTCACGTTCCCTTTTTCATTTCCAAACCATCGTCAGAGATGTTGATCAATGGGTTCTGTTGTTGCCTTCATATTTGCAGCGTGACCAGCCTCTGCTGTCACTGGAGGATACGAAAAGGAACAACCATGAATAATTTACGCCAAGCAGGAGGAATATGTAAACGCTGAAACAGGCACAAGAAACAAAATGCAAACAATTGCAGCAGCTTTCATGAATTAATTGCTCGATCGAGTCCCGTGTTCTCCGTGTTGGAGCTCCGTGTTCTCCATGACGGATTCAGGGTCAGCAGGCCACGAGGATTTTTGTAGCTGGATAAGCGAGTAAACTGATGGTGGGTCGGCTGCCGTGGGAGCAAAATTGCAATACAATTTCATGCATTTGTTTGCTCAAGTGTTATGTAATTTTGTTTACTTGGCTGAACAGTAGCACATACTGATGTTTTGTCTCGCACTCTCCACCATAGCAGCACTATGAATTAGCAACTTGCACCTCAAAAAGTCAGTAATTGCTGTAATTGGACTGTTCATGAGAGAGACGCTGACTGCGGTTTCCCTCTTCGGTTTCATGAAAGTACATTCTTGTTTAATGAGGTTTTTGTGCGTTATTATTTTATCAAAGCACTTTGAAACACCATGTGTCATGTTAAAGAATCCCGTAAGTGAATTTACCCATTGAACCGCTACCCTCGGCTCAAACTGAATGGTGTGTGTGTGCTGCTGTCACAAGTGGCACGTCGACAGTGTAGAGAGGTGAGAAAATGTTCTTATCACCAGTAACCAGCAGATGATGTGCTGAAGTAACAGAGGGGAGGGCAGAGGAGGGGGGAAATGGCAGAGTGACAGAGTAGCCCCATTTGAGATTGTCAGCGGGTCCCGGGAGTGACGACACCAACCCAAGACGAATCGAGGCCCAGCTGGCTCCCTGGCCGGCTCGTATAAGTTGCCTGATCATAAATAGCCAGAGCCCCAGTGCAGGGTGGAGGTGGTTTGTCATCAGGCCTGGCCCCAGCCGGGGCACTGACTCCCCGACGAGAAGGGAATTCATCACTGTACAGTGATAAGACAAGGCTATTATTGTTTCTGTCCTCCTCCTTCTCCTCGCCCACCTCCCTTTCCTCTCTCTCCCCGCTTGTGTGGAACACATAACCTCTTCCTTTTCTTCTGAGTTTCCCCCGCTCCCTTGTTCCCCCTTCCTCTGTCCTCCTTTCCCTCCTCCTGTCTTCTTTTTTCTTTTATCTTGTATTCTCATGCTGTAACCCTTCACCACCACCACCACTACCACTGCCCCCTCCTCTCTATCTCTCTTTCTCTCAACACACAGGTGATATTATCAGGAAAGTAATGACTCCTCGGGACGATCATGATCAGATCCTCGGTAGCGGATAATGACCACACCGGGGTTCTACACGGAAACAATATCCGGGCATTAATCGCCGCTGCCGCATCAGATGGATTCAGAGAGTGATTGAGATGTGAAGGGAGAGAAGGAGAGAGAAAAGGAAGAAAAGATTAAAGATGTGTAAGAAGAGGAAGAGGAAGTGCAAGAGAGACAGCAAAGATTGAGATGGTGAGAGAAGAAAGGGGAAATGGAGGAGGGTGTTTGTGAGGGAGACAAAAAGGGAGAGAGACGGTAAACAGAGTGAGGTTATTTAGGGGTCAGTCTTGTCTCAAGTGTTTTGCGGTTTCTGAAATACAATTTGTCTCCGTCTTTTAGTGAGGCGTAGCTAAACTCTTCATTTCCCTCCTCCTCTCTCTTTTTTTTTTTCTGACACCGCTGTGCCTCCTCTTCTTATTGCTCCCGCAAGAAAAGTTGCTTTGCTCTGTCATTTTTATTTTATTTCTGGCTCACAGAGCTTGCTGCCACAAGACTCCAAGACTGGGCCTCGACTCTCGAGTTTATCTAGCGTAAGTTTCTTTGGATGCCGGCTCGGTGCAGGCTCCTCTCTCCCCACGCGGCGGCTCAGCTGTCAGGATCACAGGAGATGGATGCATTATTGTAGAAAGGTCTCCTCCAGCACTCTCCCCTCCGTTAGATGCTCTGTTTCGGCTCTGACTCTTGCTAACGTTGCGACAGCGCGTTAGCCCAGCACCAAGGCCCTTTGTTTCTTTGTTTACTAATGTATGCTAATGAAGGAGGGAGCTCAGGAAGTGTGCAACCCATGCATGCTCCCTCTAATTCCTTCCCCAGTGACACATCAGCTGTGACAGTTGTGGCTCTGCAGCGGCTCAGAGTAGCCTCCTTATCTCCTCCGCTCTGATTGGAGGAGCTGCCTCTGGGTGTCACTGGCAACTGTGGGGATTGCTTAGTGATGCATGTGTGCATACTGTATGTATCGCTGTACACTTTCTCATAGAGGCATAATTAACACTCTGGAGACTGTAAACTCTAGACATGTTTGGCCTTTATAAATATGCACTGATCCTCATTCAAGGCCTCTTGCATTTGTTGTTAAACCACATACAGCAGTAAAGTCCATCAACCTTGGTCCCTGTTGTTTGTCTATAGCCGAGAGCGGCTGCTCTATCTTCCTCTTGTCTGTCTCACTCTCCGGCTCTGTAGCTTCATTCTGTGCCTCTTTTTGTGACAACTCGTGCCGCTGACCATGATTGAAATGTTTCTCTTTTGCGTTCTTGTCTCCATGGCAACTTAGAGTAGGGCCAAAGCCGACCGTGCAGGCCTCTGGACAGCCTGTGGAGTTCGCAGAGGCCTCGGGCACTAAGCAGCAGCAGGAGGAGACGGGGAGAGGCAGGCAGCCATTTAGAGGGGAGCAGGGCGAGTGGGCTGGCAGGTTGCAGAGGGATCAGACTGTTTTGTTCCACAGCCTATGGCCAAATACCAACTAGACAGGAGATTGACAGAATTATTTCAGCTTTCTTTTTTTTTTTTTTTTTTACTGATTGCCAATATGACCTCAGTGGCCAGTTAACTAACTCCTAAACAGATCTATCCCACGCTCAGTCAAGAATAGAAAGCAAGATTTATCAATGATATACCCAGTATGTATCGGAGAAGTCAAGCAATGCTGCACAATATATCTGGTGATTTTCTTCAGAGACACTGTATAATGCGCGTTGCTTGCCATATATTTAACCAACACCGCTCTAAGCGTTCACCTCCTAGGCTCTGTTCAGCTGCCAATGGTGAGTTAAGTGTAAAAAAAAGCAGATAAAGTGTGTTTAAGTTTCAAGTAGAGAGCAAGTGGGATACAAACCTCATCGGAGGCCAGATGGTTTCGAGATAAGCTGGCGGCACTTCCTGGCTTTCACAGCCTTTTTGATTGTGGATGTAATCTATTGACTTCTTAATGGCATGCTTCACATTGCCACACTATGGTAAGTAGGGGTAGATATGCATGGATGAAAGGCCAGAGATGCTCACTTCATATTTGTATCCGTACAACTGTAGATGTTATGAACATGAGCGCATTGCCTTTAATTCTGAAAGCAGCACGCCTCACTCTGATCCCAAGTGTTGTACATTTCCACACTCCTGTGCTCTGGAATGCAAATGTTTAATTTATTCTGTTCATTAGATTTGGTTGAAAACAATACGCTCTTAGTATCAGTGTGTGTGTGTGTGTGTGTGTGTGTGTGTGTGTGTGTCCGTAGCCTACACAGCAATGAGGTCATTCTATTTTCTCTCGGGCTGTCTGTTAATCTTTGAGTGCATTGGGCCTTTGAGCTCTGATTTTGTGTTTGTCTCCATCCAAAGCGTTTAGTGTTTTTTGTTACGTGAATTTTCCTAAGTGGCGGCTTTAGTGAGCTGCTGTGGAGTTCAAAACATTACCAGAGCTTAGAGGAGAGGGTAGAAGAGAGGAGGAGAGTGGGACCTCTTTGCCCCTGACCCATATCGCAGCACATTAAGCATCTCTGCAATCTCTCTTTCTCTCCGCCCTGCACACCCCAAGGGCACACAAGCACTCTTTCTCTCTTACTGCTCTGCTTTCTTCTCGCTATCTCTCTCCTGTCTTTCCTTTCCCCTCTCTGTCACAGTCCCTTTGTCTCCATTTATCTCATCTCCAAAGCCTTGTTATGCGTTTTTGTTTAAATGCACTCTCGCTTTCCTTAGAAGGCTGTGTTGTTAGAGCCAAACCAAAGGCCAGGGAGTGCAGTACTCAGAGCCGGGCCTATTCATCAGTTTCACAGCAGCCCTCCACTCTGCTTCATTACTGACTGGCTAATGGCACAGATCAGTGCAGTTTATTTGCTATAATTAGCGAGCTCCATTTGGGCAGCGCAGTCCCAGTGAAGCCTGCCACACTGGTGCTGCCCCCTGCCACGCCACCCTGCGTGTGTGTGGGAACAAATGCTTGACTGTTGTGCTGAAAAGTGTCATTAAGAAACTATACTGCCCCATCAGTTTGACATCCTCCATTGCCTCGTGTCAACCATGCCTTATAATGTCGTGACTGATTTGCCGAGCAAAAAGCTGTGAGCCTTGTAAAACTTTATACGCTCTGCACTTGTAAAAAAAAAAGAAAAGAAAGTAGGAGTGTATTGAAAATGGATTGCAGAGCGACAGAGGGGCAACGAGCGAGTGACTAAGTCAATCAGTTAATGGCTGACTGAGTAATGAGTGCTTGAATGAGTGAACATGCGAGCAGCCAGGAAATGGCAGGCTCTCACCCTGTGGTTACACCCTCTTATTTACTTCTCTCTCACACTCTCGTCAGTGCATCCCACTCGACTTCCTGTTCCAGTCCCCATCAGTGTTCCAGTCTACCCCTTGACTTCCAGTTTAATCTCCTACCCCGTACCCTCTTGCATTCTAAACCCTTGCACCCTGTCCCCCTCTTGCTTAATCTCCCAGTCTCTCTTCTCTCTTGTGTTCTGAAAAGCCTCTTGTTTCGTGGTCCGATGCAGTTTTAATCTTGTTTCCTGGTGGAGGGAGAGAAGGTGACGGGTGTATTCTCTCACGTTGCTGGCGCTAGCTCAAGAGGCGTACAGCCTACGTCACTGAGCTGGAGTTGCAGTGCACTCATTGAGTTAAGGAGATCAACCCTGTCAATAATTCACACAGAGCATGCTGTTGCTGTGCACTTGTCCGCTCTTCCGGTAACTCTTTAGTCTGCTTATCCTTCCAAACCTACGTTTGATTCTTGCCTGTCGTTTCTCCGAATTTTTCAGTTCCTATCTGTCGTTTCCAATCACCTACTTAATTAGGTAACCTTGCTCAGTGATGCAAACAGCCAACCGCTTCCAAACAGCTAATCGGTGTGGCAAGGTCAAGAGGTTCCTTTGCTGTTAAACTGCACATTAAAACAGGCATGGCACGTAAGCTGAGCAACTTTGGTTGAAGTACGGTTGCTGCAGTGCCAGAGGTTGTTGTTCCGGCGTCACAGCTGGCCTCCTGGGATTTTAGTGTGATGAAGACAGAGAAAATGTGCAGCGGGCTGCACTTAAGCAGGCAGAACCATCTCGGCAGCGAGGAAGGTCAGCGTCAGATGGCTAACAAGTATGCATCAGCTCGGTAAAACGCCGCTTTGCAGACGGGCGTGTGCGGATTCAGTTCATCAAACCTTGAAGCAGCAACAGCAGAAGACCATGCCGGGTCACACTGACGTCGGCTGAGAAAAACAAAAGAGAAGGCTGTGGCACCCGTCACGTGATCAGCAGCTGTAATGATCAAGCATAATATTTGACCCGGTCTAATGAATCGTGATTCTTGGTGTGACATGCTTGGTAAAGCTGGACGGGGAAGACAGAAGTGCTCAAAGAAATAACCGTTCAGAGGTTTGTTTATGAAGTAAACGGCATCATCCATCGGCCCTGCCTTTGGTCAAAGAAACAGGCTCGTGGTAGCTGCGTGGGAGTATTTTCTTCCACAAATTAGGCCCCATGATACCAAATGTTGAGCTTCATTTGAATGTCAGAGTCCACTAAGGCCTTGTTACTGACCAGTAATCCTTTTTCACATGGTTACCTCCAGCAAGGATAGTGACACAACTACCCTCTTTGTTATCTCAAAATGACCTCAGTGGGCTCCATTAGCCTGCGATTCAATCCAATAAAACATCTTTGGGATGAGATTGACTCACAGGGTAAGTAATAAGTCTTTGCTATTCATCTGTTGCAAGCTCAAGATGCTATTGAGTAAGCAGATTAGATTAAGCAGTTTCCAGCGCCTCGAAAATATTTTAGTTTATAGTTTTTTTCTGTATCAAATATTAGATCACTTCCCAATATGACAAAAAAGACTGTAGTTATAAAATGATTATTTGATTACTCAATCGACAGAAAAATAATCAACAATAATTTTTTATAATCAATTAATCATCATTATTCATACATTAAAAGACATTTTTCAAGATTTTGCATTTCAAGCTTCTAAAATGTGAAGATCTTTTAATTTTTGTTTGTTTTATATAATTGAATATGTTTTACTTTGGGGATATCGGGTGGATTAAAATATCACTTTGGGCTCTGGGAACTTGTTTTGAGCATTTATACATTTGAAATAGTGAAAACATTTACAAACTCAAGCGTCAATCATATATTGAAAACCTAATCGATGGATCAAAAACACACAAATACATTTTTGACCTTTTTACTGTGTATCTGTAACCATGAAGCATATTTATAGGCCTCAGCACCGGTGACAGTAATCATGTTTTTGTTTTGTCTGTACATTCTCGTGAACGCAATATCTCAGGGACACCTGGAGGGATTTTCATCACATTGTCCACCTGGACTAAAGAATGACGTGTTTCGATTTTTGTGGTCAAAAATCAAGGTCACTGTGCCCTCTAAGAACACATTTTGGGCCATAACTCAAGAATTGATATGGTAATTATGATAATTTAACATAAATGTCTAATATAACAAAATGATGAAGGGATGACGTTGAGGACGGACATGTATGTCAACTGCAACTTGACTGGTTGGCGGAGGCGTACAAGCACAAGGCGTTAATTCTAGTTTTTCCCGCTGTGTTCTGTCTCTAGTCCTCCATTATCTTTGAGTATAAAGTGGGCTCGACTGTGCCTTTTCAAAGGAGAACATGTAGCAACCACTCTTGAGATAACACTGGCAAATGAATTGTGATAATGACCGTTGGCTTTGTGTAACCACTGTGAGCTGCTGTATTTGACTGTGTGCTATTATTTCTCCCGTTTACCAGAGGGCTATTACATGGAACAGATCCTGAGGGCTCCCAAATAGATTATTATTATCATCTAATTTGTTATGACTGGACTCTGTCACAAAGGTTCAAACTAAACCATACGAGTTAACCACCTCAGTTTTATTTTCTCCTTTTAAAATGTTCAGTCTTCTCCTCTTTTCTCATCTAACTGCCCTTCGTTGCCGTTTTGTGGCTCCATGCTGCACTCACTTCTTTGAGTGTGTGATTAGCATTCTGCTGTATCACCATTCTGTCTATCACTTCACATACAGTGGAGCACCACCTTGCACTGAAACCCAGTGCTTGTTGTCAGTCTTGTTCGAAGATAAAACGAGACGCGGAGAGGCATCAGGCACACATACATATAGTGTATCGTCTGCATATATACGCACAGATGCACTGAAACACGCACATATCTAAACTGAGAAATATAAAATGAGAGCTCCGACCGCTGCGGTTCGCTGACAGCTATAGAGTTTAGAATATCATTAGTTTTTAAAGGGCAGTCAGACAAGGTGAACTTATTACTCATTTCTCAAAAGTAGTGGAAGCTGGGGAAAGTTCCCTCCAATCCTTGTCTCTATCTACAGATTACACCCACATCAACCTTGGATAAGACTCCTGTTTATTGTGTTTTTTTAATATACTCCGTCACAGACTTACCACTCCAAAAAACGGCCTCTATCTCTGTCCTCTGGAGGTTATAGCAGTTGCTCTCCTCCATCTTATCTGCACAGTGAATAGAGCTGTAGTTTTAGTAGCGGGGCGGGGGCGGGGGAGATGGGAGGGGGGGGGTGGTGGACATGCACACATTAGGCAGAATATAAGAGCGGAGGCTCCTAAATGATTAGCATTCCACCTGGTCTCCTGTGGGTGGTGGTGCTCGTAGTCGATTGGCTTCCATTAACCTGCCAGTCTGCTTTTCATTACTTCATTAGCGACCGCATGGAGTCAGTCCCAGTCCAGGGCACCGGGACTGACTCTTGACTCGCTGCAGCTTGCCATGGACTCAGATTTAACTCGCCACGGCCTTGGCTGCTGCACACTGCATCACGGTTTCTCTCTCTCTGTGTGTGTGTGTGTGTGTGTGTGTGTGTGTGTGTGTGTGTGTGTGTGTGTGTGTGTGTGTGTGTGTGTGTGTGTAATGCCCACAGTGAGTCCTGTTCTTTCAGTCCTTTTTAATTCAGTGTTGGTGAGTAAATGAAAGTAATGCATGCTGTTTACTGAGGAGAACAGCAGTCCCAGCGAAGGATAAAAGGACTAACCTCATGGTTTGTTTGGCTGATTCACCACCACGGCATCATTTGATTGGTTCATCAAAACTCTATTTCCTGCCAGCATGGGACATTATTCATGACTCATTCAAATTGCAGCCCCAAGTCTTTCTATCTGACAAACTGCTCGTGAGCATGATGCATACATCTAGTCTCGTATAGTCACACACATATTTAAACTTATCTTTTAAGACTGTTATGGAGTTGCCAAGGAATATGTTGGCAAAGAATGTTTGAACATTTGAACACACACACACACACACACACTACAAGTTCTCATTATCTTCCCCTTTTGGGATTGTTGAAGAATTTATTAGAAGAATATATTAGCAGTGACTGTTCTTTCTTGTTTTCAAACATTTATGCATATAAAGGGACTCTGCAAATGGGGCACTAATGATTTAAATGTAACTATAAAGATATAAATAGCAGCGGGACGTTACATTTCGCTCGATAGGGCCATTTCTGCATATAGGGTGCGGAGATTTGCACTCTTAGTGCTTATTTAGAAGTCTTATTTTCTCAGGAAAGAAGTTCACTCAAACATTATTCTCCTCACACTTCAAAAGACAACGCTTGAGGGACTTGAAGAAGAGGAGAAATGATTTGAAAGTGAATTCTTTGTTGAAGTTTGCCTCCGAATGTTGGTCGACTGCTCTGTGTCATCTGGATGTTTCCACAGGTGAATTTCTTTCCGTCAAATTCTCATGCTGTTAATCTTTTATCTATTTATTGAGGGTATCAAAGAAAGCTCAGACGGATTTGACTGTCAGTTTGACCATCCATCCTGCTTGAATATTTCTCATACATGAATACGAAATACGACGCATTCCTATCAATTTCACAGTTTCTTGTCTCTATTTTGAGGTTCAAAGCTGTCCCTCACTACTGTCATCATTTCATAGTTTAGGGGATCACTTGCACTAATGAGGTGAAGCAAAGGGGAAGCTCACCTAGCTCCCTGGAGCATTGCCTGCTCATAATCATTTCAGATAAATGGTTGAGCGTAAATGTGCTGCCAGTTGACTCATGCAGTGTTTACTCAGGGGAAGAACAAAAATAAACAGCAAAATGAAGCAAAAGATGAATTGCAATGCACAAAGAAATTGATTTGCTATTTATTTTCCATTTGGATGATTTTAGGTAATTATATTCTAATTACGGTATCATATATTTAGTTTCATATCTTTGTTGTATATTTTGACATGTTTTTGGATGCGTTATTTATGAAGTTTAAATAGGAGAGCATCCTGAACATTCTACAAAATAGGTTATTGTTTCATAGTGAGATCAAAACATGGAAGTTGAAGTGTCCTGCTATTTTTGGCTCAACAATGGCAGGAAAGTCAGGCTTGAAGTGAGACGAAGTTGAGCACGGCTACTCTTTGGTGTTTGCTCTTTGATCTGGGGAGCTTTCATCGACCCCGGAGGACATACTTAGACTGTCCATGTCGAGTTGGGCTTCGGACTGACGGTTATCACAGCACGGTTCCTGTGGCTCAAGTGGACTTGTTTGACAAGGAAAGCTTCCTCGACTTCCATTGCTTGGTTTTTTTTCCTTTCTTTTTGTTCTTTTTGAGTTAGGATGACATTTCCAGAGAGAGTCAGAAAACATACAACCCAACATACCCTTACGCAATCGGAGAGAAAGATGGGAATTACAGTTCAGAGGGATGTATTGTGAACAGGGCAATTTTCTCCTCTGTCAAGAAGAAGGAGATATTATTTTTTTAGATCAAAGCAGATTTTTATTGCAGTTGCTTTGGAATCAGTGAAATTGCAAAGTGAACAGAGGGAGACATTATAGGTTGAGATGATAGCCAAACAAATGAGGAAAATGAATTATTATCATAGATTATGTTTGCTAGATACTTCATCATGGGATGCAGAGCAAGTTGTACGTGAGGAAAACTTTGATTTTTGTTGCATTTTCTTTTTTATTTCTGTGTTTTTGACTTTGATTGATTTTTCATAGTGTCTCTATCTATCACTTTGCGGCGAATGATGTTTGAGCATGCACCTAATCTGTCTTTCCTCTTCTCCTTGACCACATCAATCTCCCTGTTGCCCAACCCTGCCACACACACACACACACACACACACACACACACACACACACACACACACACACACCACCCCCCCATCTAATTCAGCCCACTCAGACTCATTGTTAAGAGGACATATTGGAAAACCATTAGCTCTCATTATGCTTTATAGCCACTCGTTCTCCCCATTCTGTCTTTTAATCACAATCCATCCCTGTGTGTGTGTGTGTGTGTGTGCGTGTGTAGTTGGGTGTGCACACCCTTCTGTGCGCGTGGCAGTATGCATGTGCGTACACTACAGCCAGCAGACAGTAATGAACCACTTTCACTGTAATGCATTTGGGACACCACAAAGACCCCTCCTCCTCCCCTCCCCCCCTCCCTCTTCCATCTTGCATTTTATGGGGGAGTCAATGGCTCAGACGCCACCTTTTATGGCATCCCATCCGAGCTGCTGCAATGTTGTGCATTCGTGAGCCATGTCAGCCATATGGGATCGAATGCTGTGCAATAGAAATAAAAAGAGATTGGAGTGAATGGGGTATGGATTCCCTTTTATATGAACTCATCGTAGAGGTGGAAAACCCTTGTAGGAGACCTCATGAGTATCCCTTTGCTCCTTGTAACTCCAAATAACCAGTCTCTCATAAAGTGCTGAATACGCTGTTACTGCTCCGTATTGAATTGTGCTCCGGTTTGATCATCCATGACGGCACATGTGTGTACGTGTATGCACGTGTGTTTTGCTGGCAGCACGGAGGGATGGCAATTTTGACCATATGCCTGTACACACAAAAAAAAACTCACACTTGCATGGACACACACTCATAATGTGCGGATTAAAATTCCGCTTGTTCTCTCCCGGCCAAGTCAACTGTCATCATTGTGCAGCAATACTCCCATAATCCATCTGTGGCATGACAGCATCCTAACAGCTCCACTTTGCAGCTAGAAAAGCTATTCTTTATGTCTCTCCATTTCTTGATCTCTGTTTTTTTTCCACCCATTTTCACTCCCTCCTCTTCACATTTACCCTCCGGACCAGTTTTTATTCTTCTCGTCTCTATTTCGTTTTTCCAATTACATTTTTTTCACTTAATCTCCTTTTTCTCTGGAAACTTTTATCTGGGTTTGATTACACTAGAGAGGCTCAGTAGGAAGAAAAATAAGTGATAGCTTGAAATTATTGTTGACCATGATGATGGTAATGAAGATATTCATAATTATAATTATGCCGTAGAGATGGTGGAGATGAGAATGACAATGATGCTGTTAACAATGATGATTAAAATGGAGATGAGAATGATGACAACGAGGACGATGACGATGACTATGGTGCTTGCTGGCTTTCTGAGTGCTGTCCATGTTTTCACCTTGGTCCAGATGGAGAGAGACAGACGGAGGGGACGGACGCCAGCCGTAAGAGGGACACTCGCTCCTCAGCTGGCCACCACAAGAGTGAGGACACCAGCGACAGCAGGGAGGACGAGGCTGCAGTGAGTCTTCTTTCTTGTTGTCTTCCGTCTTTTCTGTCTCACCACTCTGGAAGGAATATTAATGGGAGGACCCAACCTTAAACACACACACCCTACACACCCACATCCTTCTGACTAAGCATCAATCCGATTTATTGCTCATGTGTGTCGGGAGGAGCTCATCGGGGCTCTAACAATCCCAGTCAGCATCGTAATTACCATCAAAAACACCGAGCTCTGTTCTCTGTGCACCTACTGATTAATGACCCACGACAGTCCCTTCTCTCCAAAAAGAGATATGGGACGATGCAAACTAACATAGGTGGGGAAACATCTGTAATCAGATTTTATTATTTTAAAACTTTTCTTTTTTGCTCATTAAAACCCATCTACAGTATGCCCTTGTGACCCCACCCACTGCACTGAATTTGAATAATGTTTTCAGCTCTGGGAGCCCACAGGTCTAAATATCTTGCAAATACATCATGCAATCCAACATCCTCCTCAAGTATCATTAGGCTTAACTACGGCAATTTTGGACCGACAGATGAGTTCCAAGTACTGCAGGACCAGCAGAGCTCCGGTTGCTTCCAACAAGCAGGAGATTATTATCACAATTCCTCCAAACATTGTGTCTACTAAAGTGGATGAAAGACTGTATCTCTCTGGGTATGTCCAGATTTCAAGAAATTACCCCGAGCAGTAGGGTTGGGCGATCATTTCTATTTTCACATTGTCCATTTGTGGTTACGAGATATTGCTGATAGACGATTCGATCGCCAGGGGGCGGCAGGAGGAGGAGGGCATGTGGGGAGTTACATCACAGCACTCTGGTCTGATGGAGCTTTGAAATAATCAAATGTTTAATCTTTCTGCAAGCAATTCAGTTGATGAATAAACATTTATAAATGACTGTGAACCTTTTATTTAAAATATTTAAACATTAAAACAATTTATTTATTCACAATGTCTCTATTAAAACAGCAGCTTCCTTTACAAAGTCTGTGTGTCTGTGTTTCGGGCGACAATATCACAGCATCATGTTCCATTTAACATTATTGCAAACTGGTCCGTAATTAAGGACTTAAAAGTCACTCGCCACTCGTGCTGATTAACAGGGCTCAGCAGGCAGACATGCCTCCCCACCACAAACATCTCTAAATGCACAGTAGGCCCCATTTTCTAGAGATTATTTTTGAAAGCATCTTCTGATAATAGTCAGTTAAAATCACTTGTATAACCAACCGTTGATCATCCCTTCAATCATCTGTACAAGATGTGATCACCAATCGGCAAAAGCCGACTGAGCAATAAAAAAACCCACTGTATTCCTGTGTTGTATTATTCCTCCTTCCTCAACCTCAGCCGACCAGGTTTCTAGGCCAGCACTTGCCACTCATGTTGACAAGCTGTCTACCTTGAAATGGTATCTTGCCTGAGGCTCAGGTATCTGTGAAGCTCCTTGAGGTGGCAACGAATCAGGTCGTGAAGGCAATGTACAGTAATGAAATGTTCACCGCCCGTGTGGCTGTGTTGAATATTTGATGTGAAAGAGGCCAAAAATATTGTAGAGCAAGAGATGATACAGATTAATGAGATGTATCAGATTTAGTTATTGGTATTTGTTTTTTCTGCTCACTAAAGTGGATCATTACACTGGGCTGTAAAGGAAGTCCCTGAGGAGCTGCTGTGTGTGGATTGAATTCAAATAATTTAGACTGTTAATAACCAGTATAAGTACATTTTATTCTAAGAAATGAAGTGTTTTTTATTCTGCTCCTTCTTTGCTTCTACCAATACATACCACATAATTAAGAACTGATTTTAAAGTTGATTTTGATCAATACTGTATGTCTCTCTGTCAGACATATGTGACTGTATCACATCATAGTGCAGCGAAACGTCACTAATGCATCAGACAAAACATGCAGTTTGTACTTGGCCTCACACAACAAGCTGTGGCTGCAGGACTTTAAGACCCAAACACTGTTTAAGTTAAAACCCAAATTGTTGATATTGCTGTATTTCTGTTGACTAGCCGCGGGTACCATGTGAGCGAAGAAGACGATATATCTTATTCCATAAAATGCAGTCGTCTTCAAAATCGATTTAAGTGAAGGCTTTAGGAAATGTGCTTGAAGAGATAAGAGTCATGAAGGGGAGTCGGCAGGGTTTCTTTCTGAACGGCCCTCCTCTAAACTCTAAACCTGCCTGATAGCATTAGGGCTCCTCTTCTGCAACAGTCAAATGGAAAGCGGCTCTCAGGATGAGTCAGTCTCGTGCACTGAAGCTCAAATGTTCTGGCTGCACTGTAAGCATTCTGCTGAAGTCACTAAAATGTGTGAGAAAGTTTATGGCATGCCCTTTATGAATTTTAATAGCATCTCTTTGTCATTTGTTCCCTAAACAATGGGTGATAGGTTTGGTTTGCTTCAAATAATGATCACTTAGATGAGCTGTGTTCGTACTCGGACGGTAAACATGCTCTAAATCATCACAATTACAATATAGGAGATAGAGTTGGCCTGCCGCAGGAGGTGCTTAGTAGGATTTACAATCTTCAGAGTATGAGACGGACTCCGTTTGTGGTTATCTATAACATGGCTTTATAAGTAACAAGCACTTTGTTCTATCCTTTGAAAGGTGTGTGTGTGTCTGTGTGTGTGTGTGTGCGTGTGCGTGTGTGTGTTCTATCAACACAGCTCTCCCTTAAGACTCTCCTGTTCAGCTCTATAACCGCATCTCTCTTCATCTATAATTTACGTGCCCATTTACCAGCTCTTTCTTTCTGCAATGCTTGACCTCTGAGAGTGTGCGTACCATACCATGTTTCACATTTCTCTCTTGCTGCTCATTCAGCACCAACATCTCGAGAAAAAACCAAAGCAACATAATTGACACCTTCAGTCGATGGGACGCTGCTCCAGTGAGAGCGCCCCTTCACTTCGAAAATGTCAGTGGCAAAGGCCAAAGCTGTAGTCCGTGTTTCCGGGGTAGGGGAAGGGAGACAGGGAGACAGGGAGAGGGAGACAGATATATGATTTAGTGTGTTTAATGTGCTGTAATATGGGTCAGGGGGACATAGGCCTTTTTTTCTCTGTTAAGCTCCTCTAATGTTTTGAGCTGCACTAATAGCTCACTAAAGCTGCCATTTCTGAAATTTCAGACAATGAAACCAAAATTGCATGGATGAAAACAAACAGAAAAGCCCTTCAGGCTGTGTGCAGTCAAGATTAATAGACAACCTCAAAGGAAGTGGAATGACCTTATTGCAAATGGGCAGCACAAACACTCGTCGGGGACTTGCAGAAGGGAGACACAAAGACTGTCTCAAACACACACACACGCACTCGCGCGCGCGCACACGCACACACACACACACACACACACACATTGGAGCATTACCGACTGCTTAAATACATTTAGTGAAGACTTTTGTGAGACCTGCACCACAGTTTAAGTCTCCAAATTAAACTCTTTCCACTTGCCATCTCTCTGTTATTCACACTTTTTGCCTGCAGCTTCCCCTTTTAAACTGCTATTGATAGAAAGAGCTAAGTAGCATCCTTGGTGTGAGTAAAGGTAGAGAGGTGGATGCTAGTTTCTGATAAAAGCCTTGTTAATGTGTACTGCTCCTCCCTTGTTTGTTGTCAGAGGGACAGAGAAAGCGGTGGCAGAAGAGGGATTGTTAATCTGAGCACATTAGAGGGGAAGTAGAGAAAGACCAGAGAGGGTTAAGTGTACAGACAAAAGGGGGGACGTGAGGTGATGGAAGGAAACAAGAGGAAATCAGAAGTAAAGAGAGGTGAGAAGATGAGCAGATTTTCTATAGAGGAAGAAATGAAAAGCTGTGAATGAGCAGCACATGTTTGCCTCTCCACCTTTCCTTCTTTGCCTGCAAATCACTTAAATTGCCGCTTAAATAGTTGACAGAGTGTGTCAGGGTTGGCAATTACAGGAACTGACTCTGTTTTTTTTTTTTTTTTTTTTTAAAGGCATGGAATATCTTTCTGGCCACCTGCTTTTCAAGATGAAACCGGCAATGAATTTACACTGTCACAAAGTGTGGGTGTGTGCGTGTATTGTTTTGTGTGTGTACCTGTGTGTGTGTGTGTGTGTGTGTGTGTGTGTGTGTGTGTGTGTGTGTGTGTGTGTGTGTGTGTTTGTGCCACCGCCAGGTGGTTACCACTTTGTCTGACAGTCTTACTAAGGTTATATAAAGACAGGTGGGTTTTTGTCCTTATTCCATTTGGTGCATACATATTACTGTGTGTGTGTGTGTGTGTGTGTGTGTGTGTGTGTGTGTGTGTGTGTGTGTGTGTGGTTAATATGGATGAGGTGGGGATTCTGCACTCTGCACCCTCCTCTTCCTGTCAGGAGCAGATTGCTTTCGGGGCTCCACCCCTTCATCTCTCGTACCCGATGAGGGGGAAGAATGATGAAGGCAAAAGAGGAGGGTTGGGCTTCACAACCGACAAAAAGGCTGGAGGACAAAAAGAGACCGAAAGAGAGGAGCAGATTTTATGAAACTTGAATCATTAATATTGATTAAATGATAAATGAAGGCATGCACGTGTCGATAGATATTTTGCTTGTCATTCACAGATGCTAGATGGTTATTCAGAAAGCCACACTAAGAAAATTGGGGAAGAACAAATGAAAGATTGATGGACCACATTGCCTTGAAATATGTTCACGGTCTTGCAATGTATTTATGCAATAATTATATTTTTGATGAACATATCATATAATATACATACATTCTGGGGACTAAGGGGACATTTTTGTTCATTATCACAGAAGATGAAAAATGTCTTTAACTTTTAAATAATAAATGTTAAATAATTAATAAATAGCATGCATAGACATTTAATGAACCCTATACCCCATCACACACACACACACACACACACACACACACACACACACACACACACACACACACACACACACACACACACAGTGCAGACCAACGACTCTCAGTGCACGTTCCAAGGCACAAGGCAGTGTGCTGTAAAGGCCTACAAACGAGGTCATGGAGAGGAGAGGCGAGGAGAGGAGGACGAGTGTGTGGAGATATGGAGATATTTCACAAGGAGGCTTGAGAGAAAGGGCCGCACCGTTGTCTTTCACCTGACAGAGATTTTAATCATAGTGGCAATTTTACAGCAGCTCATAAACCGCAGCAGCCAGGCCTCATTGTTAACCTCCAATTGCTTTCAGGGCTGTAAATATGGCCGCCTTACATCGCTCTGGCCTTGCCGATAGTTTATGGGAGATGGGAAGGAGCTGGTGCTGGCACTGGGAGACTTGCCTGAGTGATGAGGAGCAGAAAGCACGGACTGACTAGTAAATAAACACATGGCTGATCAGCAAGACTCAACACACTCAACTGCACCGCACAGATTTGGCCATGATAATACAATGCTGTGTTCACTAGCCTGGTATTAGGCTTCATGTAATCTGTAAATGGACCCAAACATAGGGATTAGCGTCATAGCGTAATTGCTGAATTTGACATTTAGATTAGACCGTGGAGATCACTGACACATGACTCATTTTTCGAGGTACCCATTACATTTATTTAGCATTTCCAGTGTTGTCACGGATTGAAAGAGGATTGTCGATAAGCGAGTCAGGGTGATGCATCCAGGCGGTGACTCAGTTGCGTCCTCTCTGACATTTGGTTGAGGGAGTTCTCTACTGCTGATTGGATCGGCAGCCAGCCAAGTGGAAATGGATCTCCCATGAGGCATTTGGTACATCAGCCTGAGCGTCCTACCCCGGGATGCCGGAGCTCGCAGCTTCGCGCTGCGTTTGTTTTCTGCCACTTTTCTCATGTGTGTTGTCACCTGTTTTACTAAAAACAGTCTAATTATATTTTTGTCCTTAATCAAGAGCTCTTACTCGGCAACACGGTCCCGAAAGAATGTCAAGTGAAGCAAAGAACAGTAATCTATTTTTTGTTTTGTTTAATCAAACAGTGACCTTGTTTGGATCTCAACAGGAAGCTAACCAAAGTTACTTTTTCTGAGTTTTCAATTTACGTCTATCAAACGGCTGCTAAAGAGTTCTCGCTTCTGTTTTTTTTTTTCTAAAACTCAATGAGCTTGCCAAAACACATGTGAATAGCCTCACAGAAATATGCTAAGCAAACTTCATCATGCACTTATAACATAATTTAATTCAGATCTTATTTTCATAGTTCTGGCCATCATTCCCATAGATGGCACTGAGTCAATGGGGGGCCCTTGGTCTTAAGATCTATTATCTCTTTTTATGTAAAGTATTTTTGTAAAACAAATTGAGTAAATGGGATTTGAAAATATTGTGTGATTACAAAATTGTTTGAATGTAAATTAGCTGATTAAATAACAAGTGTCATAATGTCTTAGGCCTAGTGACGCAGGGCCGTAGGTCAAAGGTCAACCTTGCTGTTAACATGGAGGATCGAGCCCCTAGAGGGTCGGCAAAGCATAAACGCAAAAAAGAAAGATAAGCTAAGGATGCTGCTTTGGTACAACCCTCTATTTCAACATTTTCAGCAAAAAACTGTGGAAGGTGATGCTGTTTATGACGCTTCATATCAGCAACTGCAAGGGAGAACGGTTTTTCTTGCAAATATATCCAGAATCAAAAATGAACTAGAAGGGTGACACAGACGCCTCATCATGCTGTCACTCATGGTAATGGAATCGGATCTCGTCCGGGAGTTGGACTTTGACAACCTGATCAATTACTTTTCTTCAAGGAAGTCCAGAAGTAAGCTGGTGGTTAGGTAGGTAGATATTTTTCACTGCGTGTTTGTGTGGTCGTGTATGGCTCTGTACCATAGACTGCATATAGCTCTGTACTTAATTTGATGTTCATTTATGTATTCTGTCACGGTTTTTGTTGTTGGTTTCATTCAAATGAAGGTGTGTGTTTTCACTCCTAAAGAGAAATAGGCCGAAAATGGCAGTAATTTGACATGTCAAAATAAGAAATATAATTAGCTTAATAATAATAGTAATTTGTGAAGCTGTTATTACTGCTAGATTGCCCCGTTGTATGCTTCCCTTTGCTTTTTTAACTGTTGTTTTTGAAAAGCTAATCACTATGATTACAGTCTGAAGCAGAATATGTTGTTAAATTACATTTTGTAAATAAAAGAATTTATATATTTTTTTCAATAAATTTGAACTTTTGGAATTTGTGACTGAGTTAATTGACTGAGCGCCGCGTTGCTCACCGTGTGTGTAAGAAAGATTGAGGCTATAAAACGCAATGTTTTTTTAAGTTATAAATAATAATAATGCCAACGTTATGAATGAAGCTTCAAGCTATTTGGTATAGCCCTAATGACGTGTGATATTGGGTTGCCTTCTGCTATTGTGCGACCAAACTCTGTGTGAGGGCACACTCGGTGCGTGTGGAATATTTGCGGGTGCAGCATATATTTGCAATATTTGCGGGTGCAGCCCGTAGTAAATTTGTGTCCTGATAATCCGTCCATGACCAATCCTATGGGTAATAATCAGATTGTGCTCTTTGATGCAAAAACATTGCTAAAAAGTCTGATGGTGCAAGAAACACAAAACAAAGATTGGGATTAGCTAAATTCTTTGGAAGCAAAAAACGTAAACATTTTCCCCAAAGTGTTCGTTTTAAATACCCATGAGCGTACAGGCGGATTGCGTCTCAGTGCTGGTCAGTAAAGTGTAATCAAAGTTTATGGGAACGATGGCCACAGCTATGAACATGAGTGTTCTCCATTTAGTCATACCATTTCTGTAGGCTCTGATCAAACTAAATCCAAGGACTATGGCTATTTTCAGCATTGACCTGGTGTTTACATCTTAATATTCAAACATTTTAAAGTACTGTTCCTTATGCAGCAATACATATCCCCTTGATAGTTTCACAATTTCACTTGGTTTTAGCCACAAGGCTCTGATAACCAGCTGAAACCCTACAAACAGTGAGTTCTCTCCTGTTATTTTTCAATCTTGGGGGTGTTGACGGCTCTGTTATATGGAGCTATATGAGGGCTCAGTCCAGAATTGTTTTTCCTCTGGGTGCTTCAGTGCTTTCACTCATTCTCACTATCACCTCTCAGGCATTTGCCAGCCTGGTGTTGGTTCACAGAGGAAGGAGATCTAATCTGTGGGCCCTGCAATAAACTCCCAGGCAGGGCTCCAACACTGAGGTCTGCACTGTCTTTATACTCTGCTGCCCACGACTGGATGCCAACAGACTGGAAGGCTGTTGCTCGAGACCAACAGCTCTGTGTGCATATGCAGGACACTCTACATGCACACAACTTGAGGATATCTAGTTCCACATACCAACCTAAACAATGGATTTCATGAGAGCATGTAGTTTTATTTCCATCCTCTACATCCCACATAGGGAGGAAAATAATTACAGAGTGGGATCACCCTCAATCCTTTTAGGCACACAGTGAAGATTCCTGCTTTTTCCTTATTCGCTCTGGTTCCTATCAGCTGGCTCTGTTCCAGCTGCGGTCAGTGCTGAGCTGTTACCAGCTGGCTGTTTGCTGTTGATGGCCAGTTTCACACTAGGGCCATGCTGGGTGAAGGTCATTAGGTCAAAAGACATGACACTAGACTTATGTTTGTTTTATTTTCTCACCTCCACCCAGCTCTCTCTGTGGGGTATATTCTATTACACTGAGATGATGGATGCCAGCTGAGTGTTGTCAAAGTGGACCGCAGAAAAATGTTATTGGAAGTCAATGACTTAAGGGCTGCAAATACCATCACGCCAAGAGAAATGACGCTTCAAAGTTTTGTCAGGGGCTGGTCCATCTTGTCGAAGTGATTATCAGTAAAAGTTGTGTATCTGTAACCCACCTTTGGTTTTGCAAATCAAACTTTGGTCAGGGTTGACAATAGGGCTGGGTGATTTATCGAATCAATTTGAATGTTGTTTTCTCAGCAAGCGTTAAATGTACACATTGTGAGACATTTATGGAAAAGAAAGTAAGAAAAAAGCTGAATTACTGAGTAAAAAGTATTATCTTTATGAATGGTCCCTTGAAATTAATTCAGATTTTGTCAAGACAAAAAAAAAAAAAAGAAGTTGGAAATGGACCCCAGGTTGTGGGAGTTGAGGGTAAATGTATTAGTATCCGCCACGTCAGTCTGATTGTTGCATAATCCCTCTGTGATAAGCAAATATAATTTTCCCCTCTATTTATACTAAATTGTCTTTTTATGACACTGTGAAAATCACTCAATGCTTATTTGACAAGGCTAATTCTAAAACCGATATTAAATTGCAATTGTGCTTACATCGTAACAATGCAGACCTACTCAGACAGGATCTTTTGTGTTAAACAATCAGGATCCTTGAGAACATAAAGAGCTGATGGTCAAAGGCCTTGGATGGGAGAAGGCATCAACCCCTTCAAGACAAACTTGTTTAAGTGTTTCATGTTTTAAGTGCTTTAGGAAGGCTGGATCATAGAAAATGGCAGCAGATGTCATCATTGTAGAATTGTCAGTAGAAGATGCCTATTTGTCTGCCAGATTAAACGAGCAGGTGATGCTCCTGTTGCCACTTGAAAAAGGAAAAAAAAGACTCCAGTTCACAATAGAGACAAGGCAGGGATAAGAACCTTACTGAACAATAGAAGCAAAGCATTCTCAGTCTCTCTTCATATTACTTGCCAAATCTCCCAGCGCAGAGGCATTTATTTGACGAAAGGCAGATACATCTTGGCAGGTTTGCACCATAGATGGATGGATGGATGGAATAATGGAGTGATGTATGTTATTAAATTGGAATCAAAACTCTTGGTGTGGGCATGCTGTGGTTCTGTGGGTCTAACGAAGAGGAGGAGCATGCTCATTTGCATTCCTGTGGGATCATGTCCTGCTTTCATCAGTATTCCTTGTCTGCCAGAGTTGGTGCAAGTGCCACATCGTTGACGAGTTGGAGGGGATTTTTGTGTTTTGCTTCAGTTTCCAGCTCTTCTCTTGGGAGATCTTTTATAGGTGCCAGCTTTCAAGTGCCTCTCTTTTTTTTCTTTTACTCTGCACTCTTTCCTCTATGAGTGGCCTGAAAACATTAACCAGTGTAAAATCTCGGAACCCATCAGCTATTGTTCTGATAAGGGGCTATATGTTTGGGTTTCCTGTATTTTCTTTTCCGTGCGCTGGTCTTTTGTTTACAGTCCGATTAGCAACTTGAGATGCGAGAGTAGAGTTGGAGTTGAGAGATGATGTGTATGACCGGGTGGTTTCACAAGTAGTCAGTTTAAAAGCTCATTTTAAACCATTAAAAAGCGAAATCATCGTCGGACAATGGCCGGCAGGTTCCAAGATTGCATTTCGGCCGATGCGTTTCACTTCTTTTGCTCTCCACACTGACTGTTTGCCTGCATTCAACCAAAGCCTGTTCAAACGTGATTGGTCAACACTACACAGACTACAAACAGACAACAGAGGCTTTCAGATACCAAAATATTGTCCCGATGCCTGCAGATTCTGCATATGAATGGAAATCTGCCTGTAGAGATTAAACATTGTGTGAAGAGACGCGTTGGATGTAACTCGTTGATGTTCCATACAGAATAAGTGCTGCTGAAAAACAAACAACCAGCACCGATGACGGTTTTACAGGTTAACATTTGTGTAGGTGTAGAAAAATGCCAGTACAACAGTGTTTTGATTTATCTGAACCTTTACTCCCACTTCAGTATCTATTCAAATTGTTCCCATACATACGTCTGACTTGTTGTATGTTGTCGCTCCGTTGATATGTGTCTTACTCTGTCAGTATTTTTCATTGCTTCTCTCCCTTCGTCGTCTTCTCTCGATCTCTCTTCTTTGCTTCTAATCCTACTCCCCTCATTCCGCTGGTGTGTGTTTCCAGTCTATAATATACTGTCTCATGTGGTGAACCAGCCCATGGGCCTTACTCCTCATTGATCTCTACCATCCCCATGCTGTCCTGGCAGAGGCCAGACACTTGGAGCCTATTGATTAATCTCCTTAGGATCTTTGCCTGCCTCACCACCCATGGTCACCCACCTTGTTCTCATCCTGTCTTCAACTCTTTCATTTACCTTGTCATCACTTCTCTGTCTCCTCCTCTTTACCCCCAATGATATAGAATAATATGGGCTAATGTTTATATGTAGTTTACATGGTGACACTTTACTTGAACTCTCCTATTTAGCATTCATAAGTAGTATTTAAGTACCTGATAAACTGTTTATAAAACAGGGGTTGTAAGCATGTTTATTAATGCATTTTTTTAACAGAAATTGTATCTCCTATAAAGTATCCTTCAATTGTGTATAAACAGATCATTAATGATTGATCCCATAGTGTAACATATATGTAGTGATATGTGATGGCACACATTACTTTTTTTCCGTGTGTTATGAAACATTTATTAACTGTTAATGCCCATGTATAAATCATCGATAGGGGGTTTAAAACTGTTAATAAATGTGTTCAAATCTCATGAAGACATGTGGAGCTTGAAGTTTCATACTTGACCTTGGAAATAGTCATTTTGAGGGTGACCTACTGGGTTTATTTCTTGAGCTTGAACTCTATCAATAGATAGAGTTTGCTCAGTTGTCCTGTCGAACAAAGTGGAAGTATTTTTGATTAAATACTGATATATTATATCAATACTTGTATTCAGTATATTATATAGGACAAAAATAATCAATTGAGATAAAATAAAATAAATGTATATAAATAAGTTAATAAATGCAGGGATATAGTTACTTTAATAAATACATTTTAGATTTCACCTTCATATAAAATATGAACACTGAGACATTTTTATAATTACAACTGCTATATTTCACGTTCTTGGGTGTTGTTAAGTTTGTTTCCTGTTTTATTTTGAATTTCCCTGCCTCTTGTGCCCTTTGTTCACTTCACTTCCTGCCCTTGTGATTGTCTGCCCCGCCCCTAATTGAATCCTCTTGTGTCTAATCACCTGCACCTCCCCAGTGTATTTAAACCTTGTTTGTCTCCTGCCTCAGTGTTTGTTCATCTGCTTCTATCCCCGCTTTGTCTTGGACATTTTCCCGTTCATTAAATTACTTTGCATCGTTCCTCAGCTCCGTCATCTCTCTCTGCGTTTGGGTCCATCCCCTTTGCCCTTTTTGCCCCCGTATTACCGGGCTTAACACTATATTGTCAATCGTTCTTGAACTTTTCATGCACATGGTTCACAGAGGGAGTTATGGTTTTGACAAATGCACTAATAAACTTAATAGACTTGCTTTTAACTACATTACAGTGTGTTATAAACATTTATCAATGATTATATACTGCTTAGAAATGCTAAAATGAGAGTGCTGAAATGTTACCATTTATGTACATTATTCAGTGTTTGAAAAGAAATACCATATATAATAACAATTGAAATAAAAAAATTTCATATTGACAATACAAAACTGTATCATGGCCACTATAGCTTGAAATCATTGCTGCGTTCTTCAATAGAAATACCCCAGTTTTGCAGAAATATTTATAAAAAAAACGTTTGCCATCTCTTGTTGGGTATTTGACAGTAAGCAGCGTACAACATAATCACAAAAGTTGTCTGCTCAGGGGAACGTTTTGGACATAAAACATAAGTATTGTAATACAGTTGATGTTGAATCATACATATGCAAGGGAGGATCAGGCTGCATGCACTTATTAAATAAAAATAGTAACACATAAAATGAAAATGGCCAAAACTACAAATACATGCTTCAAGTTCACCGTGATGGATTGGTATGCATGCAGACATGAGCAGGAATAATGGAGCTCACCCATTATTTCTTCTCCTCTTTATCATCTTCTCTTCATTCCTCCTCCTCCTCCTCATTACCCTCTCATATCAGCTTCATTAGTGTCTCTGCTTCTACAACGTACACTACATCCTACTCCTCCTCATCTCATCTCACCTCATCTTATGGATATGCCAAAAATAAAATAGAATTCACTTTAAATTGGTCCATTATGATTCAGGTGTAATGATATAATTATAGTTTTCTCAATATAACCTGCTGCACTTACTATTTACAGATCACACTGCTGTGATTACCATATAAACCACAGTTTGAGTTTGGGGTCGACGGACGCGCCGGCACGTCCACACGGTTTTTACTCGCTGTTTATATTATTATCTCCGCGGTAATACGGCACAGAGATATGGTTAAAATGTCTACGGAAGCGTATGCTCTCCACCTCCGTGTCCTAATTTTCATGAGATCTTACCTGACTCACAGCGCGCCAGGAGCTTGGACGTGTCATGTGATTCGTGGGTGTCGAGCTCCGCCTCGCAGCGTCATTTGTGGATTCATGTGTCCGTCAACATTTTTGTATGAAACTAACCAGTGGACACTCAGTAAACCACTGAGGACCTACCCACCACCTTACGCTACAGAAACACTGCAGTTTACATTCAGTCTGCATGCGAGAGGACAGAGAGACGAGAGAAAGTACGAAGAGAAAGTTTACAGTTAGCGACGTACTTTCAGCGATATAGTTAATATTTTGTTTGAAAACAAAAACGGTTGTAATGTTCATTTTTCATTTGCACACATCCCATGAAGCTTGATCTGTAGTATGAAGTAATTATTCCCATTTGATCTCAGTCCCTCTAACAGTAGTAGAGTAGAGTGATAGACATCACTTCTACTCAAAAAACGATATTACAAAACCTTTTCTTGACATTTATTATACATTTACTATTATACATTACATCTACTATTTTATCCATATAGTCCACCGCTGTTGTGAACCTAAGACTTTGGTAAGCACCAAAACAGTTCGTCCACATGAGTAAAGTTATGTTTTCACAAGAGATTTAAAGAATAAAAGAAGTCGGACTTCAATTTTTCTGCTTTATGGCCAAATTATCTCTTTACACAGTGCCTTAGGACAATTGGTGCCTCATTATATAGATAGCTGAGATTGTTTTGCAAATTATCATACACAACACATGGGTATGTCTCATATGCAAGTGCCTTTAAAGGTGAATTTAAGAAAATATGTAAAAATCGGGAAAATGCCCTTAGACCCCAGACGGTTAAAAGTCTTTGCGAGTAGGTATTAAATAAGACGTGCCTCTTTTACCAGCTTTTCCAATCGTGCCACATACATCAGATATGATCTTGCACTTAATGTGCTGCTATGACAACTTGCATGTCGTAACAGCACTTCGGGGAAAGAAAGAAAAAGGGATTTTAGATTAAACATTGACTGTGACTATGAAACGGCTGACATAAAGGAAAAAAGGTGATTATTCTTCATGTATCTCATCCAGGGGTAATGGCCTAAACAGGCTAACCGAGCAGATTACTCATCTGGCTACAGTAGAGGACAGTGCAAACTGCAGAAGCACTTTGTTTGGCTCTATTGTTATTGTCAGGATATCAATTCCTTTAAGCGTCCTCCTGGATTTATTCTGTCATTAAATAACACACTGCCTTGATTTTTCTCTCATGTGCCAGTAGAAGTTAGCAAATATATATCGACGAACAAGTCGATGCTGTTGTCTGGGAGGCGTAGATGGATCTGGCGTGGCCATTTCAGTCTTGTGAGATGGCGGCTCGAGGGAGAAAACCAATTTTTATTGGCTTTTTCAATTTGCGCCTCACCGGACAGGAGCAACACTATGTTAATTGCAACCAGTGAATCAATGTTGTCTCTTTGTCTCCGTTGTGTGAACAGAAGAAGATTACTTATCTTGCCACTGTACAGGAAGTACGTAAATTAATTAAGGGAATTGCACTTTGAGAATTATTTCTCAAAGTGTAGGTCAAGTGCTAAGTTGTTATTGTTTCATCTGAATATATATATATATGTATATATATATATATATAGATTAGGGGTGAGTCAGGTAACTTTATTTTATAAGTAATATTTGTGGATGTTCTGGAAAAAAAACACCATAAGTAGGAATGCACCGATACTGATATCGGATATCCGTCTGATACTGACTCAAATAGCTGCATTGGGTATCATTGATACCATTTTTTAATAGATAAAAAATCTGTACATTTATATCTATGTATTTATTTGTTCCATTTTGTTTTACAAAGTTAGGAAAGCAATGTTAAAGTCAGGCCTGATGTTGCCTGACAAAAACAAAAAAGTCACTTCCACAAAGTGAGGCATACAGCTTATTAATTAAACGCTGGTATTGGATTGGTACTCTGTATCGGAAGACACCCAAAGCACAGGTATTGCTATCGGTATCAACACTCAGAAACTCATAAGCAATCTTGTTCTCTGTACTTCGTATCATTCCGGCCGCAGTAAATCGTGAAACCAAACATTAATTAGTCAGCATCACACACACAGACATCTTTAAACATCTGGCCAATAATAAAACACCCCCCCAAAACAATCACGACAGTCTACCAGCAAGCAGCTGCTTAATATATTGAAACTGACGAACCAGTTTGTGTTGATATGAGAGGGAGAGATGACAAAGAGCGGAAACACTCTCTAAAATGTGTCGAGCTAATTTAATCCACACAGAAGAGAATCTCCAAATCTTTGCCAGATGGCTGAGAATTGGCAAATGTTTAAAAGTTCTCCCAAAAGTATTAAAATCCATGTTAAAGCCACTGACACAGCCTGCAAGGTGTGATATGTCTCCATCATCTCACATCTGCTCTTCTTTTTGTTTTTCGACTGTCATCTGCAAAAGTTGCAGTGAAGAATTAATCTGTATTTCTGCCTGCTCGGTGCACCCGTTCAATTTCATAGGTTTAGTCTCCATATAGCAAAATATAAGTGCCAGTATGTCAATAAAGTAGGAAGAGGGCTTTTATTGATGTATTGCAATATTGATAATTTCTCTCACCTCACTGTCAAACATGCCCGCAGGAGTGTAAAACTGCTTAGAGCTGTTTGTATATAGCGTGTCTGTCTCTTGGTCGAGAGGATTTCATGTTGCTGTAATTAATGCAACCACAAGTTCTTGATTTACAGAAGAGGTTGAGGTGTTATTTGCGGATAAAGTGGTTTAATGGACATTGGCAAACAGCTATTGAAGACCAGCAATGTGCAAGCCAAAGATCTATGATAATTAATAGCTACAGCAGTAATGGATAAAAGTCCTGTTATCATACACTGCACACATACAGTGATAAAACAGCAACTCATTTACCTTTGAAAAATCCTCAATTTTCTTCATCTCACAAGAAAGTTTTTTTTCATTTTTATGTTACTTTACATTACATTATTGCTATGTGCGCTGCTGATATGGTCGTATCCCCTTTAGACCGTCTGACAGACACAGAACTCTGTCTAGTTGAGACAAAGTTTAGGGAAGTGGCTTCCCTAAACTTACTGAATCAATACCACACACAATTTGTCCTGTATTTTCGTGAACCGAACTGTAGGTATAAAGATGCTGTCTTCCTCAACAACAGTGGTTATATTTTACTCTTTTATTAAAACTATTGCTGGGGACAATTCAGTCGTTGCTGGGCCAAATTATACGCCCTTGTAGCACAAGCTTCACTGTAGAGTCGCTGGTTGAAGCACAAGACAAGCACATGAAGGAAGTTTATTCTTTGATTGGATCATCTTACGTGACTCTTGTGTGAAATGTAGGCTGAAAAAACTGAAAAGACTGTTTTTTCATGTGGAAAAGCTGTAGAAGTTTTGGTTGATTTTGTATCACACCTACAGCCATAAAAGCGGGACTGTATGAAAATGTTAAATGACCCGTTATACTATCGCCAGAATTGTGTGTAGGCTCAGAGAGAGAGATGAGAAAATTGGAAGTAGATGTGATGGACACCGCAACAAAAGAAGAGACGATGAGATGATGTGAAATTGAAAGAGTTGACCCTGAGCAACCACTGTGTCACACCCAATCATTGTCCTCCTCCAGCATAGGACATTCTGAAATCATGCAATAAAAGTTCATTGATTTTATTGCTGTACCGTATACATTTTCTTCAGAATACTGAAGACTAAAACAAGACAGGACATGAATCTCACACAGACAATATACTAATATGAGCCAATACAGTAGCACACCAAAAGGCCTAAGTCTTCACATAATGTTCTCCAACAAAGTAAATCACTAGCTTTGTATCTTTGTGCCCAGTACTGAAGAAGTGAGTGGTCTCATACAGTGTGTGGGATTCTTGAAGGCTAACAGGTGGTGGTATATGTACAGTACATGTCATCTCTGATCTGACAAGACGCCTGCAGGTAGATGATAGATGATACCCACGCCACCTGGTTCCTATCGATGGAGGCTCCAGAACAATGTGGGCGTGCTGGGAATAGAGAAGGACGTGGTGTCCTGCAATGAGCTATGAATTCCCTATACGCCTCCTTCCCGGTGTCCAGAGATTGGACGGACGGGTGAATGGATGGATGAATGGAAAGAAAACACAAGTGAGGATGGGTAAAGAGACAGAGGAGAGCATGAGGTGTGAGCTATACAAAACAGTAGCCTGAAGACAAAGGAGCAGCTTGGGACTGTGGGCGAGAGAGAAACAGTGACGGACTATGATGAAGATTCATTGTTCTTTTCTTGCCGCCATCCATCTCCACCAACATGCACAGGCACCATTGAATACCCATGCCACCAAGCTAGTAGTCAGTTTGTTGCGTGGGTCTTTAAATAGAGCTGATGTCGGAGAGGTTAGAGGCAGAATGACGAGGCAGAAAAAGCAAACCATACGTCAAAATAGTGCACAGGAGATAAAAGATGCCATTTGTATCAGCAAACGCTTAAAATGTTTGTCCGTGAAACCTGACCGATGGGGTTAAGTTAAAAGACAGCAGCTATCATAATTAGACATACAGTGCCATATATACTATAAGAAAAGTTGCAGGATGTCCTCATTTTATCAGAAACTTGGTAGAAGCTTTGTCTTAATTTTAGTGTTTCCACACTTTATACCTAGAGTAGACAAAAATGCCTTGCTATGAAAAAATGTAAGTTTACCTCCAGTCTTTTTTCTCTGAAGAAAGAAGCGTAATGCATTTCAACCATCCCACAAGTAATAACTGGCCTGTCCGATGCTCTCAGTCTCTCGGACAGACAGGCAATCTTGTATTGGGACAGACTTCAGAGATTTGGTCCAAAGTCAACTGAAACATACAGGTTTAAAGCAATAAACTGTAATAACGGACTAACGTTTTGATGCCATGTGTGTCTTCATCAGAGTCAGTGAGTTTTTTCTGTCTGGTGAGCTGTATGATTTCATTAATAAAACTGCATAAATGTGCCCTCGGTTCAGAGGTTTACAGCATGTCTTGATGTCTTGGCACGTTGCTGTGAAGTGGCTTCAAGGTTCTAGTTGACTAACAGGGACATTAAACACAAAGCAGCAGGGACATTTTAATAACTCTTTGTCTGTCTTGTTGTCTTGGTGACAAAGGGTATGAAGAATGTTTGCAGATGACGACGCAACATTTTGCAACGTAGAGGCAAATGAAGGTGAAAGTGGAAGTGAGGCATAGACTTTAAAAACAGGTGTATGGGAGCTCTCCAAACAGGTGTGCAGTCAATGAAGTGTGCTGTGGAGGAGAGAGCTGGAGAGGCATTCATTTTGACACAGTTTATTAACCAGAGGCCTCCTCCTCAAAGCTGCTCATGTCTGTCTGTTTGAGTTGCACTGACAGGCCTAGAGAGGCTCCAAGACGTAAGAAAAGAAGTGATTCCAGGAGCAAAGCAGGTATTTTAGAAAGCTAACTTCACAAAGGTCAAAGATGTCAGTCATCTGAAACAGACACATATGTACATGCACAGAATCCATACATGGATGCTGAGCTACAGAGGCCAGCTTTCTTTGAGATGAAAGAATGAGTCTGAAATATTCTCTGGGCCCAGGGGTGATGGCACAATTTAAAAGGAAGCAAAAAGAAAGCGTGGGGGAAGGATGAAAAGGTAAAAAAGAAACTGTAAAAGTCATCCCCCGGTGCCACAGGCTTTGCTGACACATCCCTGTGTTTGTTTAAGCCAGGTAAAAAAATGGAGTGGCCACAGGTTCCTCTCATCTCCCACTGGCCAGCCTCCCAAACTGAAAGTACAAAAATCAGCTCTATTTAAACACCGACACAAAAACGATCCTTTATGGTCATTTTCATGATAGCTTTTGTGTGTTTGTTTTATAGCTTTCTAAATTTAAAGCTTTTTTAATTTTTATCAGTCTTTAGCCAGGGTGGATGATTGATAGTTATTTCCTCTGCCACCATTAATCTTAGCTAGTTTTGGGTTGCACCAAGTCTTTCAGGACACTTTATATTGAGCGCTTGGCAAATATTTTAAAGAGCACTTAAAGAGCTTACGTAAGCAGTGGTCCTTCATACATCTAGTCAGGGAGGGCCAGGTTTTATATTAAGCTTTCATTTTGCTCTCTCTGGACTTGAAGCAAAAGTTCAATCACACTGAATTAAACAGTATTTCTCAGTAGAAAGGGAGAGAGGAAAGAGCTGGAAAATTGCCCTAGGAAGAAGGGTGGAGGGAAGAAAATACTAAAGCAGGACAGAGAGCTCGGGAGTGCTGGTCAGCAGAAATGTCAGTGGCAGAAATCGGGCAGATGGTAGGGAACCTACATATCACAGGTAGTGCATATGAAGTGCACTGAAACACACATTACACAGCCAATATGTCATGTTTTCTGTAAGTTCTAGATGTAACTGCTTGTGTAGTGGCATCTTTTTTTATATTTAATATTTCATAAAATTCTTATTTCTGAAGGAAATTTATAAACACTTTGCGGTCAAAATTGCCCTTGGTTGAAAAAAATAAAATAAAATCTATGTTTTTGGGCATGTTATGAACCTGAAGCAGATACTTTGCGGTTCATCGCCTCAAGCTTCTAGGCCACCAGGACACCCACACTGCCTTTGTTTGGAATAAGACATAAAAAATGAAATACAAAATAACCAGTCATTTTTTTTGATTGGTGTAACAGGTTCATGTGACAGAGCTCACAATCAAGTGTTGGCTACAGTGGTCGACTTACTTTACAGACTACGTACGCAGGCATAACACAAAGCTTGTGAAAACACAAAGCAAACAGACTATGACTGTTACTCAGTGGATGTTTTCTTTTCTCACCCCAAAAAGCGTATTGTTGGCTTGTTGCTCACTACAGGGGAGATAAATTGCCATGAGCGGTAATTGTAAATTGACAACAGCTGAAACTGCTGCTCACTTTTCTCCCTGTGTCTCAGACTGATAGCAGTGCCATACCACTGCAACAGCTGACATTCAGTTTGCTCATAGACGTTCCTCCCAGCAGACATTTTGACTTGTCAAAGGCAGGTGTAACTAATGGCTCCATTTTAGAGGCTGCTGTGCCGGTGGAGGGCATACTGGTTCACTCGGATGTCTAAATGAGCCGTCGTTATCGCACGTAAAAATAGCGCAGGCAGTTTATGCAACCTTTCTTTTTCGTTACAAGCTAAGTTACTTTATTTTATAACAGGATTTAAACATTAATTCATTCTTTTGATGAACTCAGTGCATATTATTCCAGTAATAGACTCTTGACCCTCTCGGTTGGGGCTTATTTTGTTATAATGACTGATCCTTATTCTTAACATAGTCAGGGCAGGAAATAGACCTGTAGACCTCCTGTATGAGATTGTTGCTATCGGTGTAATTATTCAGCAGGGGTAAGATAAGAAGATGTAAGTATTGATTGTTGGTATAGGTAATCACTGCAAAATCTCCATAATAGCAGTCGGGGGGCCTCTTTCAGTGTCGTCTTTAATTACAATAATGAAGACGGGACCACCCTCTGGTGTCTTGCTGTTCGATTATTGATCCCAATGAGCTGGTTTTTACTGTGTGCATGCACATGTATGTACTGAACACACAGACACCGACACACATTAACTTGGGAGTGTTGGTGTGCATTTTAGTTGGTAATAGTTGTGTGTAAGTAGTTTTAAATGTGTTATTTAGATCTATGTGAATGTAGTGTGTCTGCTGTGCTGTGTTGGGAATGGGTTGGTGAATTCCTATTCATTTTTTTTTTGTGTGTGTGTTATGAAAGGTAGCTTCCAGAAGACCCCAGAACATTTTGCTCGTATCTCCCATTATTAAACTTTACATGGACCCTTCTTTCATTCATAATTCACTTCAGCATTTTAATCCATTTCCTTCCACGAAGTAGATGCGTGATGGAGAGCTGTGTGTATGCGAGTGTGTGTGAGGCATGGATGCAGAGTTACCTCATTTTACATCCCTGGTTTCAGGTCAAAGGAGCTGTTTGGTGTAGAGTGGGTGGAGGGAGTACTTTAGTATCTAGCATTTATGCTTTGATGTGCTGCTACCAGATGTGCTGAGGTTTTGGGTGCCGTGTGCGATAAGCACACAGTTTGATGCACCAGCTCGCAACACACGCAGGCATATTGTAACAATACACAGCAAAAGCATTGACAACAGAAAAGAACCTTCAGGATGGGTTTAGTCGTCACATTTTTGCTCAAATGTGTCACACCAGCAAGAGTTTAGATGTACTTCAAACACTCGCATGGAATCAGTAGCTATAAAAATGAAAGAGAAAAAACCAACCTGCTGTATTAAAACCCATTGCCTTCAGGTGTCACTGATCCAGCTGGTTATTAAACTAATTAGTATGTTTAGAATCTGATGAAATGGTCAATGCAAAATAAGCAAACACTTACCAGATGTTGCCGAAATTTGTCGGATTTGGTCCTACACTGCCTCCTTATGTTTGACATTTTTTTAAATACTCACTACAGGCACAATATAGCTCCTTTTATTTACTCACTAACAAACCAATCTTTGTATAGGGACTTTGTTGCTTCTCTCCCTCCTTGTTATTGTTGTTGCAAACCACAGGCCTCCTGAGAAACCTTTTGTTCGGCATTTTCCTGATAAAAAAGCGTCTTATGTCATCTGGTCTTTTCTGAAAAGCTTTGGCTTTTTTAAACCTTTGGCAGTGCTCAGCTCTGCCGAAAGAAGCAGCCAGGTGCCTTTTTATTGTGTGGCTGTACTTCGAGCACACTCTGGTCAGAACTGATAGGACTGTATGTTTAAGAAAAGCTGATGGCAGTCAGGGAAAAATAAAATGAATCCATCCATCTCGGTTTTTCGCCATTCAAGGCTGAGAAAAAGAGTGAAGGGAAAAATGCCAAGCACAAGTTAATGCACCATTACTGTCTCATGAGAGCAGCCTGTTTGTCAGTTTGTGCATTCGTGTCCATCTCTGTCTGAGAGCGCCTCGGTTTCCCTGCAGTAGGCTCGGTGTTGATTAGGTCAGATTCAGCACCAAGCAGGTCGGGGATGATTGGCAGCGGACTGTTTGCCTGTTCTGTTTGCCAGCTGCCCCATGTCACACCCCATCAGTAATAATCAGCCTGGACAGAAAAACTAGACCTAATGCGGATGACAGACCTCTCTTCTTTATTCCTCTTTTTCCTTTCATCCCTTACTGTGATAGAAAGTACAGAGTAATGCATTTTGTTCCCCATACAGTAACACAATGCTGGGCTGTTCCACAAAAGGGAGAGCATGGCATGAGGCTGGATTCCAGCTTAGATGCTTTCTGTCTTTACTCTCTGCATCCGCTCTCCATCCCCTTCCACCCATTTATTTTCCTTTTCCTCTCATCTGACCTGTATCTTGTTCAAGCTCTACTTACATATAATCTATAATGATTAAAGGCACCTTTAGCTGTCTTTCCACAGAGTATTTTTTTCCTAAGGTTGTACTGAATCACTGCTCAGACAGTTTTAATTACTCTTCAAAGATTACAAGCCATCAAAAAGAGGGGTTTATGCTTTGCCTGCTTTCTCTCTCTCAGCCACTCAACCTAATGCAAAATCCTGCCCTCAATCAGTCAGCCACATATTTCCATAAGTTTCTGATTCATTGCAGGCACCCATAATGCAGCTGCCACTGAACTGCAGTGCTATTTTTTTTAATTTACCTGTCGGTTCAGTTTGCATGTGAAGCATTGGGCCAGAAATGTTATATTAAGAGGTAATACCACGTATCTGGTGACAATATCTTTATTAATCAATCTGTTGTTGCTCTTTAATAATTTACAATTAGTTACTTATCGAATCCAGCGTTCAGTTTGCTCTTTGTGTAAAATGTATTTCAATAATATTTTAACTTTGATTTTTTACCTGGAGGCTCTGAGGCCAAATGTGACAACCCAGAAAAAGTTCTTCTGACCGCTATAGATCCAGAGAGAGATTTCACTGCTCCCCACAGCTATTGTCTTTACATGGCTGCTGTATCGATGTGGAATCAAGCATAACAGAAGTCCTACCACCTTGTTCCAGACCTAAATCAATAGATGACACACTCTGTGACGTACAATACATCCACTGTACACCTCAATATGTGCTGCATGTTGGTAGGAACGCAAGGATGCACGCACACGATCCATACAGACCTCGTGTTGCTATACTCTGGAAAACACTTACGCACACACAGACATAATCATTTAATTAAAATCAGTGCTTTATAAGTACCCGTGCAGGTTGTTCATCTTCTCCTGTTTCTCCCTCAACTGTTTTCCTCACACCATCCGTCCATCTCTTCCCCCTCCCTCGCTCTGTCACCTCCTTCTTCTCCTTGGCTTCTTATTGTCTCCCTGCCATACTCATCTCTGCATCATTAATCTTTCAACCAATGAATTGGAGCCACTGACTCCATCACTCCTATTATCGACAGCCGCCGTCCCTTATTTGTGTTCCATTTTTCTCCCTCTCTTCTTCACTCAGCCTTTCTAATGTTGTTTCATTGACCAGCATGCAATTTCTTACATGAATAATGCAAGTCGGGAGACAAAAATAGTTGCACTCCTTCTTTCTTTTGGCTGGGATTTGTTCTGCAAGAGTTTAACTGAATGTGCTCGGGCTGATTTCTATTCAGCAGTGCCAGCCACTTTGTTAAAAGGAATAGAGATTTGGACGTAAAGGTATTGGAGCTCCCAAAGCTGTATTCCTACGGAAATAGACTAGAACGGCTGATTGTGAGATCAGGGTGTAGATTTAATCAACCTCTCAGGGCTCATGAGTGCTGATCCAGGATCACTCAGATGGTTCCCAGGACAATCCTATTCATTAGCCAACACCAGGAGCAGCCACATCAACATATGGCAGTCTGCAGGCAAAAATGTAATGTCAGTTTCCATCCGTGTTTGCTGACGGGCCAATACTAGACGTATATCAAAGTGGACAGCTTTCAATAGCCAGCTTTCCCTGCTTTAACATGCTTAAAAAAATAGAAACCATTCAAGTTAACACAGCCGTGTTTCTGACTGTATTTTGAGTATCTTAGCAGGTGTTATGGTGCAAGCGCTGCACTGATCTTTTGTTGTCAATAACAACATCGTACTGTAACTATTCAAAAGAGACATGTGGTTCATAAGCCAATCACTAACTCATTCTTCACGGCTCTCTTCCTCTCTTCTGCTTCTGATAAGAACATTTTCTTTGCAACACGGTGATTAAATTGACACCACAGCATGAGAAAAACAGATGCCTTCTCATGTATGTAGGAACATGTGAATAGCTCATGAACAATTTCATACAGGACTGTGGTGGCAGACCCCTTGTTGCCATAGTGAGTGTGTTCGTGGATGCTGAAGGAGCAAGTCCACATGGGTCCAACTAAAGACATTTGTAATAATCATCCTGTGTGTCCAAGGACCTGCATAAACACGCTTTTGAATTCCAACAAGAGTCTTGTGAGAGTGATTCAGTTAGTTGCTTCCTCCCTGTGAGGAGGTGGCATAATTGGTCCTCTAAGGTATGAAGTGGAGAAATAAAAGTGAGCCGCATCGTCTCCGTCTTTGTCCGACTCCCTCCCCTCAGTCTTCTTGCAGAGCATTTAGGAAATCACAGGTTACTTTTCCTTTTTTGAATTAGGTTCTTACATTTCTTTCGCATTTCAGATGAGGAAAACTGTGTTGGTAACCTTGGGTAAGGTCAGGTACTATGCTTTGTCCCCATTTCAGGCTGCTTTATCATGTGGACTGGTTGACATGAGCCTGTGAGGGGCAATGGAAAGCTTCGCTGTGACCATGAGAACTTGCCTTTTGTTCCAGTTTTAGTTTTGATATGAATTAACCTAGAACTGCTAAGCCTAATTGACTTAAAAAAAAAAAGAAAATTCAAAGAAAGACATGGTGGTCATTACGAAACAATTTGCTATTATTCTTTTTCTTACTATGTAACTGTGGTGTAGAGAAACTGCACGTCTGTGGTTTCCAGTGTATCCTTAGAATTGATTCGATTAGATTGGATTTACTTTTCCACCAAAGGTACAATGCACCTAACACAACACTACATTAAAAACTAACAAATACACAGTGGACAACACTTAAAAATGGGCAGGTATCAGCAACAAAGTTATATATATGATAAAAGAGAGAACGTCCCATAAAACAAACGTGTTCCCTGTCCCTGCAGTCATTTTGTGTTCAATGCCTGTATGGCACAGGGAGTGAAAGACTTGTATACGTTCCATCTGGCCCATGGGAACCTGAATCGATGGCCAGACAGGAGCAGCTGAAACTCTGATTGTAGTGGATCTGCAGTTGTAGACTTAGCCTTGCTGTGGATAGCACTTTCAAATATATTGCAGCATTGTTTCTGTGACTTGCCAATCACCTTTTTTTTTTTTCTTTTTTTTTTTTGCAACACCAACCGTCTTGGAGAGCTTGTTTTTGCTCCTTGCACTCAATAGTGCAAAGAATTGTGAACTGAAAATCCATCTTTTTCACTTGTAGTCCCATCACGTAGAGAGCCACAGTGCTGGTGAGTGTGTAATACTTCACAGGGCTTTGTGGTGCTGCTCTGGTCTGTTTGGTCTGTTCAGTACAGAGAGGTGGGAAAGAGATTCTGGCAGTCCGCAGTCGATTCAGATATTTACGGTGCCAGAGGGATTTCTGAGAACCAGACTGGCACTACGCACTGAGCACTACCTATCAAAGAGCTTCTCAGTCATGCTTCTTTTTTTTTTCTTGTTATTGCTCCATTGGTCACCTTTTCTCTCTTCTGTATTTGTCTCTTGTTCATCTGTCTTGTGTTCTGTTGCTCGTTCGCCAGTCTGCCAATTTTTGATGTCTCTTTTTCTCTTTCTGTCTCTTCTCTTCGTCTCACTCTTTTCTTTTATCTTGCTTTTTCTCTCTGTAGAAATATCTGTTTATGCATCACAGCCATGTTGTCACATAGATTAGAAATGTCTGGTCTATGGTGATATACTGACGCATTCTTATCCAACATTATCCGATGCACAGTATCTGAATATATGTTTTCTGAATTGGATTTAGAAACACTACCATCACAGATCAGGACAGCTTTCATTACAGCTTATATTTTTGAGGATGAATCCTTTCCATTAGTCATTGCTGCAATAAATGCCAGCCAGGGATCTTTGCGTCCCGCTACGCGTATTAATATGAACAGTGAGCATCCAGTGACCAGAAGCCACTGTTGAATCAGTGAGACCATAGGAGGAAAAAGGGGAAGCGTCTATATTATTATTATTATTATTATTATTATTATTATGGTGGGACTAATTAACATACTGAATATCTCTGTGGTGGTTAACATGAATGAAAAATGATGAATGTCATTACTTCACACTGGTTATTAACTTTCATGTTGCAGGTCGCTGGAGATGAAGCTATGATTTGTGGATTTTTGATGGCGTTCTGAGCCGAGCTCATTCTCAGGGCTTGTCTTGGTGGGTAGGGTGGAGGGGGGGGTGAAGACACACACACACACACACACACACACACACACACACACACACACACACACACACACACAAACCTCCTGCAGACGTTTGCTTGTTTGTGTTTAATAAGGGAGATTAATTAAGCTCATTGGTATTCTAGGACACTGGCTCCAGCTGTTTCCCTGGGCTAGGATCAGCATGTGCTGTATTAACGTGGGGGGTTTGGGAGGAAAAAACTGGGAGGCTAGCACCCACTACGGTGATGGATATCAGTGACGGAAGCTCACTGATCGGACAGCTGATCTATCATTCAATCCCTTTGAGGTTTACAACTTTGCCACGCGTGTTCATACATACAACAACTGAGTTCAGCCGTAATTAAATTATGCTCTCACGCTTTCCGTCTCTGATGCATTCCTCCCATAGCACACAAATACACGCATGGTTAAAGATCATTTGTCTTTTTATTTGACTGCAAGTCAACAAGGTAAACAGCAATGTAAACACTTGATAAATAGGAAGTCTCATCAGTGTGATTGATGTTCCCTGTTTTGCCTTGATGCAATGTTTAATACATAAGGCCATCTGACAGGCCCTTTAGTATCAACTTTAATTATCAGTGAAACACTATAACACACTTCTGGGCCCATTGCCAGGAAAATGAAGATCTGCTTATAAATTAGAGACTGTAACTCTAAAAGTAATGAGTCACGCAAAATGTTACAAGTATTTGTAGTATGCTATAAGTAATGGCAACGTCTTGCTGGAGTGTAAAGTCATTTATACACTGTAGGGGAAAAAGAGGTACAGCTGATGGATGTTGTGCAACCTCAGGTCAATGAGTTTAACTGTACCTTTTAGTGTTGCATCGATAAGCAGACTTTTAGTTGGATCGAGCTGAGGCAGTGCTTTTGGAAAGTGTTGTCCGTGCGAATTAATGTCCAAACCCACGCAGTGATTTAGGGTTGACATCATGTTTTTTTTCTGAAATTTGTTTCTTTCAGTAACCAGCTCCACAGATCATAAAGTCCTTTACCCACACGGATAATCCTTCGTAATCATTCAAACAGTCGTCGCACCTGTTCTAATAGTGAAAGCTGACTGGCTGGCAGAATCCGAAAGCTCTTGGTTTGCTCACAGCATAGGCAAACAATATCACAGAGACAATGCACGGTCCAAATGTTATGAGGAGTGACGGTAACACTGAGCTTTGCCGTGTTAATGACAAAACAGGAAAATAAGGAAACGGAGCTTTATAAAGATGAGGTTCTCTTGGAGAAAGAAAGATGTTTAAGTATATTTTACATACATGTGTACAATGTTTTACTAGCATTCAGTATTCCAGACTTAGGTAAAAAATTTGAGTAATGTGGACATCTTTTATATTTTAAAGTTGTGCTGCATTACTGCATTATGGTAGATTGTGGAATTAAGAGCCAATAATTAGATACATTTTCCATCATGGTTTTATTTCTAATTGCATGATGATTAATGGAATTTTGCTGTAGAAGGTATTCAAAAGCCAAAACATTTGGTAACAGTCTGGCACTTTCATTCTACTGGTATCTTTGTTTCATGTGCGACTCCAGCTGATGCAATATGAATGTTGTGTTCTTCAAGTGAGTGAATCTTTGTGTGTGTGTGTGTGTGTGTGTGTGTGTGTGTGTGTGTGTGTGTGTGTGTGTGTGTGTGTGTGTAGGGGCTTGTGAGTCTTTGTGTACGCACAAACATCAGGAACGCTGCTCTGGTGTCAGACAGGAGGGGAGACTGTTCATCATTACCTTCCCTGCCCCCCTTCATCTCTCTCCCTTGGAAGTTAAAAAAAGTAATCAAAGGCTCGGGAGCCGACAGCTCTGTCTCTTTCCCTCTTCTACCTAAAAAAATATATATTTTTCCTCCCCTGATTATTTTGTAAACACGGGTGCCTTCTCGACAAAGGCCCCTCATTTCAGGGGTACTGGAAACCTCTCCAGCTTGTCTCGGTGGAGGTATGCCTCCTCTTTGACATCCCTGCTAAATGGAGGATGCTTTGTGACTCATTTAACAGCTCCGCGAATTGGTTGCTTCTCTGGGAGCCAGGCATCCTTTTATCTCCTCATAGCGGAGCGCAAACTTGCGCTCCTCTCTGCTCTGTCCTGCCCGTCACACCGCACCACAGCATTAACATTAACATGCTGCTTAGCAGGCCGCAGAGAAAGAACCCCGCAGTGCTCTGGCCGGAGCACCAGGCTAAATCCCAGATCGGGGGGAGAGTCCAGGCTCCCTGGAGAGGAGATTTTGGCCGGCAGGGTGGATGGTTAGAGTATGTTGGAGATTAGGGTTTAGGCGAGTCATGGGCTGGATTAGGAGTGAATGGTGAAGATGAGATTCAACAGGATCTTAATAGTAGCCTTCTTGGGAAATAACCCTGAGTTTCCTTGGTGTGTGTGTGTGTGTGTGTGTGGTATTCTCAGCTGTTTGTACTGTACAGTTGGTACTGCTTAATGCTTCCATGAGTTAGAAAGGGCTGTGGTTTTTTGCTAATGATGCTACTTTATCTCATATATCAATTGTATGGCTTATGGTGAGGAGCCATGTTACCACAGTGATGGATGGATGGTTGCATGCCTTCATGCATAGATGGATGCATAGATTAGACTGAGATTTAAAACCACTATTCATTTGTCTTTTTCCTTTCATCAATGGCTCTTTTTTTTCGTGGTGACTGATTTTGTAGTTACAGAAGAATAAGTGTGTCTTTGTTTCTCCTGTATTCTTTCAAGGATGATGAGCCAAATGGAGGAGGGGCTGATGGCAGAGACCATACCAGCATCCGGAAGTTCCTCAGCCAGCGCCACAAGAAATTGCCATGGAAACCAGAGGTAAAATTAATTATTTTTTCCCGAGGCTTGCACTTATCCTTTAATCATCTTTTTTTTAAACCCTTCATTCCATCTTCCAGATGGATAAGGATTCCTATGTTGAGGTCCTTCAGTTGTTCTGCTATGTGTGTGACTCATCAGCTCAACCTGGCAAGGCCTCGCACACACGCACCAAACTTTCATCAACCTTTATGCAAATGGATTCATTAATGGCGCTTTATCACTGGCATGAAACTTGAGTGTTTTGCTTTTTGTAAATTATGATTCAGCAGCAGATGTTTTACTCCCTTTTTATTTCACTCGTCCTTTTAAGAGCAGTTGATATTTAAGGTCAAATAAAGATCCAGTCCTTTTCTGGGTCCATTATCGGAAGAACAAAACGTACCTTGCGGATATGATGATAAATTATTGTGTGAGAATGATAATATATCATCCAAAACCATTAGCGGGTTATATTTAAAGGCACCTCTGACCTGAAGATTACAACCTGATTTGATTCATCCTAATTCTTCAGCTCACTTACTGATGTAGTTGGTAGATCCGCTGTAACAAAGGGACCGGCAGGCAGGGCAATTAAGCAGCGGATTTGTGATAAGGGAAGCAGCTCTCGATTTGTAACCTGTTCAGCAGAGTTTAATTAAAGGATTTTCTGTGTGTGTGTCTGTAAGCCTAATCTGCAAAATATGATTTATTAGTCGTTCTATACCCGGGGTAAAGTTGGACCATCTCAGCTGAACACCACAGTGTGTAGTTCTCGGCAAACTGTAGAAAATCCAACAGGATAATTACTGTTGCATACGTTATTTTCAAGTAGATCACTGTGACTGCAGCGATACTGGACATTTTTTCACTGCCTTCTGCACAAGGAAGCATTACATGGGTGCAGAACACAGTATATGCCTGATACTGTTGCAGTGCTGTACCTGTTGTTTTATTTCATAGAGATATGACACTTGGACATCTGCCGATGAAGAGTACCGTTCCGATACCAGTGTGTTAAAATAAAAGACACAAAGTTACACAGGTCATAATTCCCTGTCTAATATCTATTTTATATTGCTGTGAAAACATATCCTTTAAAGAACTGTAATAATAAATGTATTAATGTTTCACAACAAAAACAAATTTTTTACAAGACTACATTTGAACACATCATGATAATTTACCTTCGCCTAATACGCATTTTTACTGAATAGAGCTTGAATGCGTCATAAAGTTACTCAACGCAACTCAACGTTACTTAACTAGCCCTCCTCTGAACAATTTTCTATTTGTTTTTCACAATGTAGCATTATCAGTAAAAAAGAAATAGGGTGCACAAGAGTGTTTAACCACGCGTGTAGTACTAGTTTACACATGTGCAGTACCGACTGGGCAGGACGTACGGTAGCGAGTCACACGTGTTGTTGTTGTTCCTGTGTAGCGAAAATGAGCCGATAAATGACCCGATAACGTGAAATCGGATCAGTACAAAGACTTGTGTACTCGCCGATACTCGATCCAGCCTTTGAGGCTGTATCGGAGGCATATCCGATACTGGTATTGGCATCAGAAGAACTCTATCAATTCCGCAATTCCTGGCTGAGCTGGTCTTGAGTTCGGCTGCCTTTGCCTTGTTGCCTTGTCTCAAAACGTGAAAATACATTCATAAACCCACATTCTCATATTTTCTTACTTTTGTTTTTAACACGAACAAGCAAAGGCAATTGAATTACTAGTCATGACAAATATCGTCATTTTGGCTTTGGAAATTGCCAAATGTGGATGATATCTGTTCTCAATTATCTGGCCTAGAAACATCTGTTGCCTGAATATTTTGGGCGCTGCATCTACTTGTTGACGATGATTTTGGCATTATTTAAAATGGTGCTACTTAGAAAACGAGAAGTCACATTGCTATGAAACAGCCAAGCTAGGACTGCAGCCAAACAAGCTATCTCAATCTGGACCATGTAGACTAATTGCACAAATGTAAATTGATTTCATGGCCTGAGCACAGCAAGACTCTTTATTATGAACATCCTGTTCGGAGCTTTCTGTTTTATCATTTTGTATGTGAAAACTGTTAAAAAAGGACACGATTTCAATTCATTGACCAAACAGAATTTCTTATTTATGGTTTAGTTTGGAAAAGCCAAGCAGCATCAGAGGGAAATACATTCTGCAACATCCACACAAACTACATTTTACATTAGGCATGACTAGCATCAAAGCTCACTTGTAAAGTCAACATGCCATTTCTTTGACTCATTTCCAACCCACTCATAAAGCAACATGCCATTTATTTTCTGTGAATATTCTGGAAATCTAGTATACATCTATAAAATATTTCATACGTCTCAATAAACTTGTATCTTCAAACACATCTTCCTTTCTTATGTCAGACTTCTGCTAAGTCAAACCTAAGCCGAGTCTGTCAGATGGAGCGCAGAAGCTCTTCCTTTGCTTTACTCACTCGCTATCTGTCCTAATTACCAGTTCTAACTTGTTTCCTGGTGTTCGGCCAAGATGGCAGAGGTCTAAGGGGCTACTGAGCTGGCACCGTCAGAGCACCGTCCACCAGCCTGAGTCTGGCACCATCAGACCAAGGCTGGTGGAGGTAGAGGGCTGCCATACGCCAGCTGTCACAGACTGGCAGAGGTCATCCAGCATTCATACAGTGTAAGACACACACGCAAAAACTCTGTTGTGCACAAGCAAAAGGAAAGGACTGCTCACTTTATTTCTAACTCGTGCACCCATAGAGAGACAGCAGGGCTCCAGACTAACTTTTTCCACTCGATGCTCTGGTGCTCCTTAATGAGAACTTTTAGAGCACCAGCACTAAATTTAGGGTGAACACTTGATCGACATGCAACGCAAAACACAATTATAAAGTTTTTCTCCATCTTAACTGTAGTTCTTCTTTTGTAAAAAATAGACAAAATTATAGAAATTGCAACATGTTATAATATTTTAAAGGAAAAGTCACAAAGTAAAGTAGTGCTTTAAGAGAAAAAAATATTAAATGAAATAGTTAATTATAATTTGTAATTTTGTAAGCTTAGACACCAAATAATAAATTGTGTAGTCGAGTCTTATGGGCTACTCTTATACTAAATACTATTATTTTAACTGATCGGACTCACTCACTTGATGTGTTTGAATTCAGGCATACTCAGTATTTTACTTTAAATCTCTTCTTAAGGCTCACTTTTATCTTGTTGCTTTTTGGTATTTGTTGTAACTACCAGAGAACTTGTATCATGTTTTAATGTAAAGTACTTTGTAACTAAATAAAGTTTTTATTACGATTTGTCTCTCCTCAGCCGCGCAATGTGGCTGTGTGAGTCAAAGCTATATCTACCATGACAAATAAAAGGATATCTGTCATGCTATCAAGCTAGACGCTCTTTCACCAGAAATGAGTGTGTGTTCACTCGACTGTAAAACCAGTAGATCTCTCTCTCTCTCTCTCTCTCTCTCTCTCTCTCTCTCTCTTTCTCCCACCCATACTCTCTCTCTCTCTCGCTCAGGTGCTTCCTGTCTAGAGGCATTACGCAATTACAACTATGCAAACCGATAACGGTAATTGTTATGGGATCGCTTGTGACAGCCCGTGTCCACCTTCAGTTGTACTTGCAAAATCAATCTGCACACCACTGATAAATGTTACTAAGTTCTCTCTCCCTCCCGGTGTTTCACATGATTTACGATGATGATTTTGTTTTTAAGTCACACTGATGCTCCTAGTTATAAAATTTAGATGCAGGATCTCCAAAAAATAGTCGCAAAATGCAACTAAATAGTCGCAGTCTGGAACCCTGGATAGAAATAAATAAAAAAAGGGAAGGAATTAAAAAATGTTTTGAGTGAAGTGCTGTAAGTCTTTCCTGTTTTTATCCTAGCAGGTGTTTTTCAGCCACTATTGGTGATTTAATGACGATTCCCAGCCGGGGAAGTCATCCAGAGGTGACTGTGGATTTGTGTAGACGTGCAGCTGTAGAGTGGACATCCTCTGTCTGTCAAGGACGCTGACATGTCAAGGAGACTGACACTGGATAGAGATCAGAGAGACAGACAGAGAGAGAGAGAGCTGGCCCACTTTTTAAGAGTCAAGCAGTAGCCCGTCATGAAGGGATAAACAGTCATTTGCAGAAAAGCCGACATGGATCCAGAGAGGATTTTGAGCGTAATAAACAATTTTATCTCGTCAGGAGCAGAAAGAAAGTGATAGTACGAGGGATTACTTTGATATCAGGGGGATTTTTTTAGGACTTTTTTGCATGTGTACTGTTCCACATTAAAGCCAAAGAGAGCATATCATCTCATATGTATTTTACACACGTGCAGTGATGTTAATTGGGTAATCATAAGGTGTCAAACCAAATACAGTGACATTATGCTTACAGGAAGGTTAGATGGAGGATGGCAGTCTCCTGGTTGACTGACTGATTCAAATGTCTGGTTTTCTGGCTCATGTCGTGTGAAAATCAAAACTGGAGATGTGGTATTGAAGATTTGGCCAGTTTATTATTTACCCCTCAAGAGGGAAGTGAGGAAGATACTATGGCACAACACGGACCCATGACTCAGGTGGGAGCAGTCGTCACAGCTGGCTCCTCACCCAGAATCACATGCAGTCACAAGACTGGAGTAGGAATTAGATCTTCCTCTTGTCTCCGACCCTCCCGTCATCTCACAGTCACGTGAGATTGACTGTGGGAGGACGCAGGAGAAGAAGTGTGCTATTTGTCTCCTCTCACTGTTCCTTCAGTCCATCTTTCTTTTCTTCCATCTGTCTATTCCCGGCTTGTCATCACAGTCAGGAGAACGATCGACAGCTTGTGGAAAGAGATTCTCTCTGTCTCGCATTCCTCAGTACAACGTATCCACTGCAGCCACATCCATCCCCCCTCATGTTATATCCCTGGAACGACAGAAGACATGTAATTGTCGGACAGATGGCAGATTATACAAATCCTCATTACAGTAGTTGATGAGGCCGGAATCTAGATCATATGAACCTTGCCTTCTATGCTTTTGCTGCTCTCCTCTGTGTGAATTGAGTTCTCATTATCTTTCCCCATATAATCTCTTTTTTCAAACCACTGTACCTTTGGAAAAAAACCCGTTTCCCTCGCCGTACCCAGCTACTTATCCCACTTTCTCTTCATTCCTTGTTCCTGAATTACTAATGGGCTGAGGAAGATGAGACAGGCATTGAACTATTCAAATGCCCGCTATAAATTCCAATGGAGAGATTTGAATATGTTTAAGCAATGACTTTCCTGTCATAGCCACAGAGGGAATAACTTGCATGTAACATGTTTCTTGTGATCACTCGTTCAACACTTACATTTCAGCATCACAGCTCAGTGAAACCGCAGTATAGTATGTGTTATGATGCATCAACAGTGAGCTTTAATGCTGTCTCTCCTATATGGCCTGGGGGAGCGAGCTGAGTGCTATTGTATATACCCCAGCGTGTCTTTGCCAGGAACATCCTGCCTCACTTTTTTGATCCAAAAAGGATTTACAGTGTCAGTTGGTGCGATTGCTCGTCAGTGGGTGTGCCGAGCGGCCATTTGTCAGTGCCTCGCTGCCAGCAGGAACGCAGAAGGCTGCACCAGATTTTTGAGAAAGGGAGACAGGGGAAGAGAGAGAGAGGGAGAGAGAAGAGAGAGAGTCTGATTTGTTGGTCCGGTTGATAGAGCGAGCAGATGGGTGAGAGAGAGAGGCGATATTAGAGAGCAGCGGAGATGGAGATAAGCTAAGAGCTCACAGAGATGTGGTTATGTGGAGGAAATGTGTGGTCTGAGAAAAATAGGCAAGACAGTAACGGTGCCATTTAGAGCGGCCTCTTAAGCTGGGCGGTATATTGTACTCTCTTTAACGTCTCTATCAATCACTTGTTGTTTTCTAACTCAGCTTCTTTCATGTGCACCTGTCATTTCCCCTATTCTGTCTTTCTTTTTTTCTTGCCTCACTCATCATATTTGACAGATGGCATCAATTGGTTCCTTCCATCTCCCTCTCCCCTCTCATTAATCGCAGCCTGAGCTGTAGGTTCTCTGTTGCTTTGTAATACTGGTAGCTTAAAACTATACATTATGTAGGACAGTTGTTGGGACTACCTCTGGACTGTGATGAGAGTAAGGAAGATACAAATGACATGGTAGGACACGGGGATTCGGTCTTAAGAGAGACTGACGACAACAGACAAAAGGACAAAAAGATTAAATAAGGAATGTGAAAGTCTCCAGACTTCTTCAACTCATGATACCTATGTACAGGTTAAAGTCTTTATTTATTACAGTGAAAGATATATCTATTTATTTCAACGTGTTAAGGTGTATTCTCAAAAGGCAAACACAGTAGATGCTTGGTGTTTTTCACTCTCAGCAAGACAAAATGCTCTGCAGTGCCTCTCATTCAAGCACAAACACATCGCTCTTTCATGGCACAGCTATCGTACAATACTGGGGTTCGGTGTCTTGCTCAAGGACAGGTGAGCTGCAGGATTCTTTCAGTAATATCTTATAATATAAAAAATATGTTATGATACCTACAATGAATTTGAGAATGTATTGATCTCTATGTGTGTGGGTGTTATATTTGTCGTTTTATAGTATGAAATATATATATAATATATATACACCCACACACACAAAATATAATTCATTATACACATTTTCTACATACTATCTGCAACTGTATTCTGTGCTCGTCATCTTCTTCTTCTCGAGTGACTGCAGACTCAAATTAAGAATAGAGATGTTTGTGTTGATCAGCTGAAATGTCAGTATCCCAGTACCTGTAATGACTGCATATTGCTGATAATTGATCAGTAACATAGAGCGATACATTTAGTACAGTATATAAAAGAATGAGAAATATTAGCCCCAGCAAATACCCCCTTTGTGCCCATAAGATTCTGCCTCAGCTCACCATTTAACTACTTCGCCCAAGCTAAGTGAAACAAGTTACCTCTGAACAAACAAACCAACCTTTAGATCAGACACAATGATTTTGATTGACAGCTAGAGCTACTTTGTTTTGAGTTCTCTTGCACCTGTGCCTGTGGTCTAAATTTGGTGAATTTGTTATAGCGGTTTCAGGGGCAGGAAACAATGCTTTCTTAACCTTCCAGTCTGTGGATTACACTACTAGTCCATGCTTGGAGGACAGCACAGAAGTCTGTCTCTGGTTTTGGATTAAGGAACAGAGGAAATCAAATGAGAGTGAAGGAAGAAAGAAAGAAAGAAAGGCAGCAGCAGTCATTCTGTCTCTTCTTGAGCCAATTAACAAATGGGGAATGTGAGCTGACATGGTTGTAAAAAAGATGTCGTTTGAGAAGACACAAACTGCTCAAGCACAATCAAGCTTGTCTCTACACAACCTCCCCCAGCCCCCCCAAAAAAACCCACACAAGCCCGCAAGTCACCGTCTTTATACAAACTGTTAATGTGAGCGATACTTTATCCCACACTCCAAAACGAGGAATCAGGAGGAGACAAAAACAAAAACATGTGATAGAGAGAGAAAGCACAGGAAACTGACAGCCGACAGCTGAGCTCAGGGAAACTAAAGACAGAGAGTAGAGCAATCAACGGCATCTGGCAGCACGGAGATGGAGGGATGGAGAGGCAGAAATAGAGAGGTCAGAGGGAATAGGAGACAACATTAGGGATAGTGGCACTGACAGAAGCAGCACTCATTGGGGAAAAAGTCCAATGACATAACATGGGCGAGGGAAAGTTTAGCAGTCAGGGAAGCAAATAAATAGAAGGGTGAGTTTAAGGATGCAGAAAAAAAAAGACTTTCTTTTCTTGCTTCATTCCACATCGTGTTGAGGCCAGAGCACAGACAGGGCTCTCGCAGCGCTGTCACCTAGAAAATAGAATCAATTATACACAAGCAGCCCCGAGCAGAAAGCTGACTTTACAGCCTGTGGCCTCTCCAGAGCTACACACGGATGTGTGTGTGAATAATTAGAGACTTTTAAAGTTGCCCTATTATTGCTATGTCACAAAAGCAGGGGTGAGGAGGGGGCCAGGCCCAGAAAGGTTTGCTTTTTAAACCCAGAGGAAATCTATTAAAAGCTTTACATGAAGCATATTTACACAGGGACTAGCACCATCTCTCTAACCTCGCCATGATTCCCCCCTCTCTGCCACTCCCTTTTGAAACATTAGACATTCTCGCTCATCTTTTTTTGACTCCCCGCTCTCCTCTGATTTGAATCTGCTGACCCAGCAAAATCCCTGTTTCCCTGTCTTTCTGTTTTTCATTAGCATCAGTCTTTCTGCAGGAGAAAAGAAAAGAGAAAAAACATAACCACAAAAGTCAAAGAACTAAAATCAGGAGTCGCGCTGCTTTGAACTGACATGTTTGCTCAACAAAAATATATCATGGTTAATGCATGAGCTGTAATTGCCGTGCTGCCGTCAATGTGCAGGGCACTTAGTTGACCGTACGGAGGCGGGAGATAAATGTAAATGACCACTTAGAGTCAGGCCATCTGTTAGTATGCCTGTGTGATACTGAAGGAGCATGACACCTTCCATCAACGTCTTTCTGCAGACATGTCGAGGTGTTTACCCTGAAAGGCTTCGCCTTCTCACCCCTCTAATGAAAGCACAACAGGCTTTGCGGCTGTGTGTTTTTTTTTTTGTTGTCACGAGGTCACGCTCACTTTCCAGATTGATTGGTTTGACAGCTCACACTTGTTGACTTTAAGCAGTTGCTTCACACGCAGAACGGCTACCTTCATCCAGCCTGCTTTTGCTTTGATCCGAGCGGGCCACCCCACTGCATGGTCTCATTTGATGAGAGTCAGCTTACTTCTCAAGCTCTGTGTGATGTTCGAAATATCTATGGCGGCATTATAGTGGCGTCCTGCTGGGACTGCTGTCACGCATTAAAGAAGGCATATGTGTGTTTGGTACGGTCGGTTGATCGTCCACTATGAAAAGTTTTCAGGTCATCAAATCCCTGAGACAACCCCCTGCGGCTTGACGCATACTGTTGGTTGTGAAATGTGAAAACATGCATCTGCACATGCAGTCGCTTCTCTAGACCTCATGCCATGCTTAATGGTGCGCGTCCCACTTTCTGAACCACAAAATGTATATTGTGGTGAGTGTTTGTGTGTTTAAGGATGTGAAAAAGAGTTATCGTTGCCTTGCTTCATAGAACATATACATACTTTATTGATTTTTTTACATTGTTTGTGATACAAAACACTCCACTTCCAAAGCAGCGTGACACGCGACTCATCAAAGTGTCATCTCTTCTCGGCAGAACCGTGTATGTGTGCGTGAGGAAACTATACCCCCAGGCAGACGGGTTTCACCATCTGTCCTTGCTGTGTCCTGTGATTTCCCTGTGTAATTTAGACAAATGTCAGACTATGGGCAGGGGATGAGCTCTTGACAAACTGCTCCAGACATTCTCAGTTCACACTCCCCCCCCCCCCCACCTCACCCCTCCACCCCCCTCTGCCCCCAAAGGATACTCCTGACGAGCTCTCTGTCACCTTCTCTTATTCAGGACAGTGAGAACATTGGAAACTTCACGCTGCAGTCATACGTTTCACCAAGAACTCATTTCTCCCTGCACGGTGGAGAGGCATCAGAAATAATATACATTTGAGCGCAAAAATGTATCTGGTGGAACCTGTGCAAATGGCAGTTTTGCTGTCAGGATGGGACCTCCAGCAGCTGAAGTAGCGAAGCATAGCCTGCCTATTTAATAGCGAATGTGATGCTGTTGTCGCAGCCTGCACTAACCTGTTTGTCTCTCTGTGTGTGATTGTGTGTTGGCAGTATAAGGGCCAGGCCAACCTCCATGTGTTTGAGGACTGGTGTGGCTCCTCTACAGCCCAACTCAGAAAGAACCTGCACTTCCCTCACTACCCTCACGTAAGTACTACAGAGCAGGCGGAGTGACATTTGAAACAATCGATCTTCATCTTCAAACAGAGGTAGACAGAAGTTGGCTTTTCCTTTTTAGCTGGCGACTGTCCATTTTGTTGATGAAATGTCCCTGCCACGAACAGATTTTCTCGACTGTTGCCAGCTACCTAATTAAATTAGAGTCGTAGGAAAATCCATTTAATTTTTTCCCCATATATTCGTGTGTTTATTCTGTTTTACGATTTAATCAAATTTTCTCATCAGAAAAAGTGTCTAATCATGAGGTGGATCAATACAATGTCAATAGTACATAAGAACATATTCAAATGTATCAAATATATCAATGGCTTTGATGTAACACAACAGTGCACAATTTCTTTTTTCGAAAACAAAGTGCTCTTGTAGCTCCCCGACTCCCCGGTTTGTGTCTTTGAAAAGTGAGGGTCGAGCCAACAGCAATTTGCTGCTGATCTGGTGCTTTTGTTTCGGAAGCTAAAAAAAAAACTATTGGCGAGTGGAAAATCAGGGTTAAAGTTGTGTAGTGTGAACTATGCCAGCCGTGTCAGAGGGCCTCTTCGACTGTGTGTGTGTGTGTGTGTGTGTGTGTGTGTGTGTGTGTGTGTGTGTGTGTGTGTGTGTGTGTGTGGAGGAGAGCATGGGAGAGGAGCAGCGTGCCCTTAAATGAAACCAAAACATAGCAGCATAGTTTTTTTCTTTTCATTCGGCTTAGTGGCTCTGCAAAGTGCTTAACACGTTCGGGAAAACCCTGATTTTCATAAATTGCACTCACATTTCATGACATTCTGCATTTTACAGCTCATTCCATTTTTTTTTCATCAAGTTCCACGAAATCCTAGGGCTCTAACCTAATTAAACTAAAATGATTTATTAGATCAGGCTGGATTAGAGAATGGTCAGTTGGAGGATATGGTTTACTCATGTAAAAAAATATATTGAATCTTATTTATTATTGTATTAATCCAACAACTGCTCCATCTATAATCTGAATTTATGTCTGTTTCTCTCTGCAGACCAGAACCACACTGAAGAAGCTGGCAGTTGCTCCCAAGTGGAAGAACTACGGCCTGAGAATATTTGGCTTCCTTCACCCTTACAGAGACGGTAACTAGCTCTTCTTATTAGCGAGTCCTTCCTCTGAGGCTGAGGGCCTTGGCGCATGTGTCCTTTACAAGAGTAGACAATTACCACAGCCCTCTCAATCCAAGCTCTTAAGAGCCACTAATATAGTGAATATTTCCATTTTTCTTTGGGCTGAATGCCAGGGATCTCACAGCTAAATCTCATTGCGGGACCCTCATACACCTACCCTGGAGTCCAGTTGCTATAGAAACAGAAAAAGCCTGAACACCCAAGTGCCCTTACACAAATTGCACAATATGAAGTTATTAATTAGATTAACGTTCATTTCAGTCTCTTACGTAGCCTTTGCTGGTGTTATGGCTCTCTCCAGCTGATGTCTCAAAGGTCATACTATCTTCGGGATTCTGACAAGCACTCTAACATGCACCCTGCACCTCACACTGCCAGACCTTTTACACGCTATTGTAGGTTGATTGAGTGTTAAATAACCTGAGTTGGCCGCATAGAAATGATCGGCGGTTAACCGGATTACAGACAAACTACTCAGTGTCAGTGTCATGACCTTCACCCAATCCATAGGCCATTAGTGCAGTGGCTCTTTTATCATTCAGATTCAGTCAGACACAAGGATATTTCATATGTGTATTATACTTAGATATCACAAGGTAATGTTTGCATTTAGTATGCAGTTTGAAATGTGTCTCTTTGGAGAATTCCTTCACACTGTAATAGAATATTGATTTGTACTATAGACATACTGTTACAAACAAACAACTGCAAAGTCACACTGACATGAACTGTTTACTATTTTTCACAACATAATAAGTTGAAAAAAGTAAGTAAAGTAAGAAAGTGCCACAGGCAGCGGCTTGAGATCAGCTGAGGGGAAATCAGCTTTATGTAGCTCCTACTATTGATAATTTTTCCTGATTATCTCCTTTTGTACTGAAAGAGAATCTAAATGAAATAACTATACTGGCTGCCCATTTCGATCTGTGCACAAATGTTCATTTCCATTCACATAATGCAGTTGCTACATATGGATTAGAAATTAATTTCTAAGACTTTAGATATCACTGTGGCCAAATGTGTCATCTCTGGCCACTGCAGTCTGGGCATACATTTTTTTCTTTCATTTTTTTTACCTAAAAATCCATTACATGGGGCCATGCCCTATCCGATTACACTCAGATTATACTTATCTGGGATCATGCATGTCTACTTCTGCCAACGCACACTTTGATCATGTTTTTCCCCTCCAGGTGATTTCCAGTTCTCTGTATCGTCTGATGATAACTCTGAGTTCTGGCTGAGTCCCGATGAGAGTCCTCTCAACGCCAGACTGCTGGTCTATGTAGGACAGGTAAGCACCAAGCTGTGCTGCGTTCTTGCATAACATCTGAACTACAGAGAGAGTCGATTCAACTAAAAAATCATGCTTTGCTTTGTGATTCTCACCAAATTCACTAAGTATACGTTTCCAAGTACAGTGTCTGGCTTTAACAAAATATTGCTTAGCAACAATCTTTTACAGCAGGAAGAAGCTAAATCACCTGGGGCCCTAAATAGTTTCGAACTCCTCAATGTCATGACTTCAATAGCAAAACACACTTTATATATTATAAACCTCTGGGAAATCACTAATATGTGCAGGGAAGTCAAACCCTTATCATTAGAGTAACGTTATCATCTGATATGTTATTCAGGCTACGAGTTCCTCATAGATCTAAATGTCATCAAATGGATTCCCTTCTTTTTATACACCGTCATGCACACATATTGGATATGAGAAAATATTCTCTAGTTATTAATTTGGTTGTAAGGGTCAAAAGCTATTAGACTTGTATTACTTTTAGCTGAGACAGTTACTTTTAGTAGCTCAACCTTACAGCAGTGGGTGGGACAGAGAGCAATTTGACCTTGTTTGTCTTTAGTAATCACCCGCTCACCTCATGTCACCACCCTAGCACTCAGGCTATCACTCACCTCCAGCACGCAGCTCAGAATACAGGAGACTTTAATCCTCCTGTAGAACATCCTGTGCAAAGTTGTTTCCTTTTCCATCTATCCTTGAAGTACCCTCTGCACGCCATCGAATGGAAGTCAAGCTGTGCAGCTACTGCCTTCACCAATAAAGTTTTCTTCTGAAAACCTTCTCAAATTTGTAAGAAGGAAAGGGAGCGTGAGTTCGAACAGCGTTTGAACTGCACCGTATGAGTGCTCCGGGCAAATATGTGTTAAGAGTAAAACGTCCGGCTTCGGCGCTATCTGTATTCTAACAGGATGTGAGATGTCACCAGGATCCATGGGAGCTAAGATTAATTAGCTGGCTGCAATATTGATGTGACATTTAGCAGAGGAGAAATATCATCTCGGTAATGGCATGGGAGCAATGCTATGGCCAGGGATCACTCATTCTGCTACCGGCTGACTGACAGGCCTCGCTGCCCTCTCTGTCTTGAGAGACACATTGTGTTTCACAGATAGAAATCTAACTCTCCGCTGTGTTCCTCTTTATGTGACCCATCTGTCTGCATGAGTATGAGTGGGGAAGAAGAGAAGAAACAAGTTGTTGTTATCTGTGAACTAGGGCCTGAAATATTGTTTAGATTTTTGTGCAACTTTTATAAGTTAGTGTTTCATATACTAGCTATACTGATGTCCTGGCACATCACAGGTTTTATGCCAAAGCCAGATAATAAGCAGTGCTTTGCTAATCTGAAAAGAAGGCTTACTGTCAAGCCTGCTTTAAAGACCTTTAGCTCTAAAGAGGTCTAAAACTTTTCTTCACACTTTTTATGCTGCGTAAATGCAACTAATCACTCACAGCTGTTAATGAAAATGAGATAACTGCACTTCAATTACATTCATATAAGTGTTAAATTATTGGATTAAATATATAATAATTAATAATTAAAGGGAAAATGTACCACCTTGATTGTGGATATCTATCAGTAGGTTGAAGCATTAAATTCCTGAACGTGCATGTTCTAGTTGCCGCTCACAGCAGAACTTCCTTAACCTGTTAATGCATTAGCCGTGCAAGAGGACACCTATGGTCAATGGGGGACACTGGGCGGTATATGCTTGCACGCAATGCATCCTGGTACATGTAGGCACTCCTGTCACAGCTCTGCGAGCAGGTCTACTTAGCTTTTTTGGTCAATATAGGAATTTATTGCTTTAATTGCCTACATGTACCATCAACACTGAATGGGCATCCACAGAACAAGGTGGTCTCTCTTTACATAAGACAGAAAAAATATATATTTATAAAAAGCCAGTGCTTGTTTGGTCTCACTGGTCACTGGTTCATTAGGTTGTTTGTGCTTTGGCAGCTGCTGGAGTTCCAAGAAGTCAAGGAGATGGTATCTATATGTTTTAAGTAGTGGTGTAAAGGACCATTGTCGATCCGTGATCTGTACGGATCCCCCCTCATGGTTCAGCGTACATGTGAACCGCGGATCAATTACAGTTTATTGTTAACCATCACAGTGTGAAATAAAAGTTTACTAGCGATTGTTATCTGTCAATATTCTGTAAAATATGCGATCAGGACATCGGCATTTATGCTTTTCTAGTCGGCAATCGCTGATAATGTTACATTGTGAACAACCAATCCGTGTTTAAATTGACAGGACTGACGACGGTTCCGCTCAGTTACATTATGATGCGTTCAGGCTCTGTTCAGTGAAAATTAATAATGGGACGAAGGTAAATTTTAACTTTATCATGATGTGTTCACATGTAATCTCGTAAAATCTAGTGTTGGTGAGAACGTTAAATTAATCCAGTTCTTTGAAGGAGATGTTTTCAAAACATCAATAGATATTAGACAAAAACACTATAAATTAATATAACAAAGTACAATTGTCTGGAGCCTTGTAGGCCAGCTGATATAATCAAACAACAAAGGAACCGTATCTGCCAATATGGATCATCATGATCGGCAACTAGCATCGGCAGCCAAATAACGTGATCATAGATCTGTAAAAGTAAATTTGCTCCCCTTTTTCTTTTGTGCTGATCCGATCTGTGATCTGAACCGTGAGTTTCATGATCCGTTGCACCACTAGTTATAAGCAATTAGTTAAATTTGACCCCCTAGCATAATGAAACCTCGCTGGGTGCATGCCTGTGTCAGTGTCTGATGAGTTAAAGTTTATTATCTTTGCTCATTCTAATGGCTGCTATTCCTGCTCTATTCATAACCTAACTCACTGCTCTTAAAATACACATTGTATGATGAATGATTGTGGCCACAGCAGTGTCATTCTCAATCGTAAACTGGCTATATATGGAATGTGCTGCCATGAGACATTTAGCTGTGATAGGACGAGAAGCAGGGTGCTGAAGTGTGTCCATGCCGTTTCCGTGGAGACCCCTGTCAGCATTTCGTGGCTGGCTTTCGAATGTGATTGATATCTCCTGATTCCTCGCAGGACATCCTAATGAAAAGATGACATCATCTACAGAGGTCAATTTCTGTCTTTCACACACACACACACACACACACACACACACACACACACACACACACACACACACACACAGTATATGCAGACATAGAAACGTTCTCTATAGAGGCCCTTTCATTCTGGTTATCATGTAGTTCCCTTCAAACATCCTTTTGCACAGACATAATTGACCTTGTGTTATGGTTGGTTCCTCAGCTCAGCCCCTCACACGTACTTCACTGTGGTTAGTGAAGGAGAGAGAAGTGTGGTTTCGAATAAGAAACCTATCTGTGCGCATACAAATTTACTCAATAAGAAGGAGAATCACTCATTATTATTTATTGCCCTCAGCTAATCTGTAACAAGGTTTTCCTTCAATCAAAATGTCCGAAGGCTCCCGCAGAGCTTCCTCCAGAACCAGACCAGCTCGTCTGAAATTTGAGAGAGCCTTATGAGTAGCACAAAGCGTGTGTGTGTGTGTGTGTGTGTATGTGTGTGTTCATGCATCATGCTTATGTCTGTGTGTTTGTGCAGACACATGCAGGCACTGACGTATGTCATAAGTAATATGAAACCTATTTTGTCTAATTCAAAAAGCAGGCACCAAAAGAAACCCAACTGGGTCAGGGAAGTGGAATCAATATGAGACTCAGCAACAGTAGCTGCTCATTCTCAGACAGTCAAGACTGTCACTGGTAACAGGCACTATTAAACAACCTAACTTAATACCCAAGATTAAAACAGTAAACTGTGTATAGCAGTTGAAAAGGAATTATGGTTATTCATGAAATTACTTTTTCTTAATATATAAGAATTTTGCTCCAAAAAACAGTCCACTTTCCCATATTGACTACTCGGGTCATCATAGTCGATGGATGGAAAAGGTCAGTTTTCTATAGACCTTTTTTTTTCCACCAAAGACATTTTGACATATCACAGAAAGAAAAGCCCAGGTGTCAATAATACAATCAATTTTGGCTGAATTCCATTTTGCTGCATCACTTTCAGGGTTGTGCTATTGTGCGTGCTGGCTCTTTGTCACACTGTCATGTCTTACTGGGACACTTGAATAGAAAGAAGCCATCGTTAATGTAATTAGTAGTGCCTTTGCTTTGCCTGCTATGACAAATCAGAATGTTTGCCGTAAAATGACCTGTTCTGCTGTTTTTCAGAGTCCTTATTGCCAGGTAGCAACATCTGTTTAAAAATAATAAATAGCACATTTTGGATTGAAAACCATGACAAGCGTATAATGGATTTCATTCATTGTTGAAGTTCCAAGTTGAAATTTCCCAAGTCTGTGCATCTAGTAATCCATTTGGAAAGAAAGAATAAACAACAAACGAAAATGGATGCCCCCGAGATAAACATTTTAAACCTGCTTGAGATAGGCAATCCATCACAGCCAGCAATATGTCCATGTCTGCTTTTATTCTTCTTCTAGTTACATTAGTGTTTGCAGAACATTTGATTCAAACTCCTCTAACAGCTGTATAACCACCAGCCATTGATAATGTAACTTTGACAACAATAACAACAGACATGAGGATAATTGTGATGGATTATCAGACTCAAGCCAGTTTGAAGTATCTGCAGATTGATGTTACGCCAGACTAAAGTGAATGAAAATCAGTGTCTACCTCGAGAGAAGGGAAAACAAACTTTCAAAACCCTACGCTTCATTCTCATGGACCCTGTAAACATGATCCCACATGAGACAATTGCACCCAGAGGTCACAAGCAGTGCTGTTCAAACACGATTCATCAACTTTTCGCTCTACCATGAAGTAGCGGTTGTAGAGAAAATTACTAAAAGAAATATGTACAGTGGATCTGCAAACTCTCTTTCTTTACGTCTGTTCTTGGATGTGCTGTAGTGAGCGAGGGAGAGCGAGCCGCACCCAGGATGTTGTTCGCTGGTGTCACAGTTAATAGTCCTCTCATTAAACTACACACTGTGTACGTAACACACTGCTAATAAATATGTCCCCTAGATCTCAACAACTTGCTTCAGACACTTCCTTGGGTCCTCAGCAAATCACCCGTCAAGTGTGAAGTCGATCAAATGAATGAATGCTTGGCGATAATGGGGACAGACGTACAAATACACACATGCCGAGCCACCAAGTACAATGCCAAGGTCGTGGCATGGACACAGCTAAATGGAGTGTGGCCATTATTCCAACAAGAAGAATGCCACCATTCTCCAAATGTCCCGTTTCTTCATGAATGAATGCATGAAAGCAACCAGAATAGGGTAGGCAGGCCTCGCCTCTCACACAAAACTTTGGAGTCCAAGTTCAATTGAAAAACGGACACTGAAGACGAGACGGAATAAGAGAAAGAAAGCACTCTGAAGTTATATCACAGGTCAGCTGTTTCTCTATTACTTCTCCCTTCACATTTGGAGAGAAAAGAAGTTGATCGAGGGAGGAGTAATGTCTCCGTAGCTCCATTACAGACTCATATTTCATAGATTTCTTGACCCTGTGTTGTGTTTCATTCTTCCGTGTTTCAGGGCCAGTGGCTATCTGAAATTAGTTTTCTCGAGGTACCTGCATATGTGGGTGAGCTTCACCCAGAGACACAGTGTGTGCGTTTGTGTCTGTGTGAGAGGGGTTAGGTTAGAGCGTGGCTGGTGTATGGCTGGGTTGTTTGTCTGCTTTAAGTTTGAGAAATTTGGTCCCCAAGTTCCCTTCCTTATTTCTCTGAGGAGACTTCTGAAGTAGAAACAAAACAAGACAATATGTCAGTGAGGGGGTGTGTTTTAAGATGTGATATGAAGAAGTGTGTATGTGCTCATGACTCCCTGGCTGCTTGCCTTCTGATTTACCCCCCCCCCGCCTACTCTGGTGAGGAGATGGTGCTCTCAATAAGCAATGACTCATGGTTCAGTGATAAATCGTGTCTGTGTGCATATGTGTGTATTTCTCATGTCTATATACGCCATGTGTACGTGCACCTTGGAGAACATCTGCCACTTTTATCGGAAAGCTGAGGCGCTGCATGTCTTTTGTCCTTGTGACAATGACTTTGATCCTGCCATTGTTCACGTACAGCTGATTAACCAACTGACAAGGAAGGGAAGAGACAAACAATCTTTAGTTTTGGAAGGTGATTTTGCTCCTTGACACTAATGCTTTTCTCCTTTGTGTGAAGCTACATGTTTCAAAATCCCCAGTTTACAGCTTTTCGCAAAATAATCTAGAGCATCTAAAACCCTGTGGAAGGAGATTGTTTGGGCAGATGACAGATTCACATGAAGGAAATTGTTAGGCATACAAAAAATGTTCATGAGCTACTTTATGAATTCAGAAAATTCTAAAACATTTTATGCAGTATATTGCGCTGGGAAAGGGTGTTGCATGAATCACAGAAAAAAAATACATTTGTATGTACTATTATGAATGAGGGAGTCAGGCTTTAGAAGTGAAAATATGTTAAAAAATAGCTTGTGTCAGGCAATGTATAAGTTAAAAGTCTCAGTCCACTTAAATGTTGCCGCTCAGAAGTATAATTTATTTATCCACCTCAACATGGCATTTACCTTCATGTCAACTCTTAAAAGGAGGTGAGATCGTTTCAGTTTTCTGCCTCTGTAGTTGCATCTCTCTTCTGAATTTTTTATTTGCTTTGGAAACAAATTAAACTATCATGTTTTCTGCCTGTACGCAGATTTTTTTCACTTATTTCAAAGTGTATGTGAAATAGTCAGCACTAGATAACCCGACTTGCCGAGATTAATATTTTTGCATTGCTGCCTCTGCTGTGTGATCCCTCTCTTTTTCATCTGAACAACAGCTCTTTCCAGAGAAAACAATTCACTCACAGGGAGAATATAAGCCTGCAAGTACAGTGACTACAGAGACATTTTCAACTGTATTTTAAGGGCAAGTTTCCCATTTATATTCAGTGCAAAGTTTTAAGTTGCAGCCTTTTTTTCCTCTGCTTTCAAATATTTTAAAAGTGCTGCTGAGGTTCCTACTCCATTCAGCTATGATTTGTCAAAGTTCTTTAACTTTCACTGGAGGTCGGCTGCTTCTCTTAAGAAACCAACAGCACTTCACTGGGACACATAGTTTATTTTAATGACGACGATTCTTTTGAAGGAGACTAGCTTAAATGAGATTCTGCTGCACTACTTTCTACAGTTTTCCCGCTCGTAAGTCAGGACAAGCTGAGCATAACGTAATGAAAACTTGAAGCAGTCTGAGAGTTAAATGAGTGTCGTTTATCATTTATTTATGAAGAAAACAAAGTGTTCCAGTACATGCTCAAAACAACTTGCACACATGCATTGTGAAGCTCAAGTATTCTTTGAAAAAAAAAAGGGATATATTTTGACTGATGCAGGTAATTATAAAGTGCAGCTTCAACAGGTTGCAGTGTTGTGTCTTGATGAGCAGATATAATTGTTTTGCTTAGCCGCCTGGTCTCCAAAAGACAAATGTTGCCAGACTTTAGCATAGAAGCATCAAAACTGAGCGACATTATTGTCTGTTTTTGAATAACATACAAAACGAGCCAACACACTTAATATTTATGAGAGAAACTGACAAGTGCAATGGGTAGCTAGGTTAGATGCAAGTTTGTGTTCTGGTGTGCCAATTAGACTACTGCGCCCATGAAGTTTGGAAGTTGATTGGACACTGTAACTGATATTCCAGACAGTCAGTAAGTGATACCTTTGGCTCTCTTTATTGACAAATGCTCTATGCGGCGACCGGTCTGTTCCAGGCGTCAAGGCGTCAACCTCCGGTTCTGAAAGGCGAAGCCAATGCGGAAGTGCCTTAAACTTACTGTCAATCAGGGGACGACTCATCCGGTTTCAAAAAGAAGTCTGATTGTACAGAAGTCTGAGAAAATGACTCTACTTCTGACTTGTTTTATTACCTCAGTAAAAATGAGTTTATCGCTAGTGTCAAGTCTTCTTCGATACAGCATGATGTCCATTGTATAAATTATGGTCCCATTTAGAGTAAAATAAACCATAGGGCAGGATCGGTTTTAGGGCGGGCTACCATGTGATTGACAGGTCACTACCGCTACCAGAGGTGTATACGGCGTCGCTACGTCACTCCTCCGCAGTCCAAATATGGTCACTTCTGTTTACTGGTTGCAAAAAGACAAGATGGCGATGGCCAAAATGCCGAACTAGAGGTTTCAAAACGTCAGTCCACAAACCAGTGGCGGACGTGACGACAACTACGTCCACTTCTTATATACAGTCTATGGTCTGTTCACGGGTACAGCTCTTCTGCCTGCATTAAACTTGCATAAAGTCTGAGAATTTGCCTCAGGTCATGTCACGGTTGGGTCAGGAGACTGAAGTTTAAAAATTAAGTTTAACAGACATTCTCATCCTGGTGGCTAATGTAACATAGCCAAAAATCCTATATAGAATATACACAATGTTACAGGTGCAATGCTAAATCAATGGAGTTCTCTTTTAACACTGTCTGATGTCAAAAGAAGTCCACAGACCGTCTGATGCACACTGTTGTCCACAAACTATTTATTCTGAAATTAACAACATCAGTGCTTATTTAAAAACTACTGAAGAACATATCAGCATCACATCATTTATGAGTGAACATGCTCTGCACCCCACTCTCCAACATCTTTCAACTTCCCATAACTATTTCAGAAAAATCAACACAGAGTAATTTGCTTGTAATTGTTTGAATAAATGTGTATTGATTTGAAAGAAAAGTTTCCATCGTATATATATGTAAATTTTGTAAATTAGCTTAGTGAGCTTAATCTGCTACCTAACTCACAGTTTCATTTGAATATTCTCTCCCAGTGATTTAACTTCCAGCATTTTTTCCTGTGCCGGAGGAGGAATATGTGAGGAAACTGTTGCTGTGGAAATGTACTACAGCAGCAGCATGCTGTGGGCTTCGGAGTGAAGGCACAGTAGCGCACATTGTGTCCTCCTCTCCTGCCAACTGCTTCACAGAGACTCTCAGAGGCTTTGGCACAGCCAGGGGGCTTGGTTGGTTTTGGGCCGACGTTACTGCCTGTTTTTTTTAGGTTTTCTTACCATAGTGGCTCTCTTCTCATGCCAGCAAACGCGTTCGGAGGTGCAATTATACAATTGCCATTTCATATGTGTGTGTGTCATTGTCTTGTAGGTGTGCGTGATTGTGTGTGCTGCTCTCTGTGAAAACATTGTGGTACCCAGAGTGAGGATCAGCAGCTATTTACAAGCTGAAAGGCTCTTGTGATGTGTTAACACCACACGCCGCAATGTTTTCTGACCAGTTTCAAGCCTAGAAGTGTGGCCAGCACAAACAATTAAAGGCATGCCCACTATGATCTTGGCCTTATTCTTTCATTATGGATCAGCAGCAGCAGGGGCCCTAATTAGTCGCGTTGGCTTGCTGAGGAAATGAATGGGCACTGATTCGACCGCAGGGCTGAAACCGGAGCCCCGAGCGCCCCGATGAGCCGGCTTCTTAGTCTCAGTATTGGCAGGGAATGACTCTTTCTGATTTTCTGTCTGTTTATAGCCATTAGCACTCATCTGTTTGCTCACATTGTCTATCAGAACTAGCCTCCTGATTGACTCTCCCTGTTGCTTTGGGGCATATTATTTTGTTTTCCAATTTACTCTTCATTTGCTCTGCTATCATAACCAGGGATCCTCCCTACAGGACCATAGTTATTGTCAGTGCCTAAAAATCATAAAGGTGGGGGTTTTATCTCACAAAGGTGATTTCTAAAATGATTTTTTTTTCAGTACGAATACTCTGCAGTTGGAAACTGCGCTTCGATATTTCTTATACTGCTCTTATTCCCTGCTCTCTCACACTCGCTCTGATCTGTATCTCCTGTCTTGTGTGTTTCAGCTGGGTACAGAGTGGACCGCTCCAGGCGAGTTCAGCAAGTTCAGGTCCCAGTCCTCCAAGTCTGTGCAGTAAGTACCTATGACAACTGTGCACGTTTTTTAGCGGCTCAGTTAATTCACTCTCAAGCCAGCACAGATCCCAATAGGAGGCCGTGCTAACATCCAACAATAAGCCTGACAAATACACACCACCGCTAGAGCTCCTCTTAGGACAGGTCTTGTGGTTGTTACCGGTAAAGTGTCTCTCTAACTGTTGAGAGGCAGTTTGTACCCATCATGACCGGTGTAGAGTCAATTCATGTCGTTCTGCAGCCTCTTTTATAACATAATTGCTTCAGAGGGCTTTTACTGCTCACATGAAGGAGGAAATCGATGGCTCAAGTGTTCACTGGACAAAGCAGGTGGTGTGTCTCTTCTGTGTGTAGGTGTGTACTTCCATGTATGTATGAATTAACATATCTGGAGTAGTCTCATCAGGTGTCAGAGTGTTGAGGATCATTACAGTTGAAAGGCCTCTCTCTCTCAATGTAAGATGAAAATCTATTACCTTATCAGCTCCTCTCAGATTCCCCACATCTCTCTCCCTAACAGCTGGGATCTGCTCGCATAAAAGCATCCTTTAATATTAGCACTGATCTGCAGTCAGTTTGCCTCTACAGTCATTGTTAAGTTGGCATTATTATGCAGCAAGAGAAGTACTCCTAAAGAATGCTGCTCCTATTCCCTTGGGTTCCCACATTTGCCTGATTGGATGAAGATGTAGAGTGCTGGCTTAAATTATTTACACACACACACACACACAAAACCACACGTACTGCCAATGTTTTTTTTAGTGAAGGTTCAGAATATTTTAGCACTTCAAAACGGTGCAAGTTGGATGATGAACGTACACAGTAAAGACAGAGAAAAACTGTGTTTTGTTGATGTGAGTATTTACCTCTTTCAAGAGCTGAAAGCTGTGGGTGATGGATACAATGTCACGTTTAGTGTGAGACATGTTTTTCATGGTTTACTGACAAGACAAGTATAAGTACAAGAACTGGTCAAAACAGCTTTCTGGGGCTTGGTGATATAGTTTTAATCAATATGCTAATATTGAAGATATATTTTATGTGGATGTCCAATCAGTATTCATGGTAAATGTGATTAAATACGGCAGTGTCTATGTGTCCCAGGATGCATTGCATCTAACACTCAAGGTCCCTGCCAGACATATGTATCATCTTGCACGGCTAATGGAGCTGCAGCTTTGGCCTCTCTTTTCTTTCCGTGTACTATGGCTCAAATAAATACGGCTAAATATCCAAGTCAGACAAAACTGTAAAATATATCCATGCCATAACATCCACCGCACTCGTATTTTTTATCTGAAACGTAGCGTGTTTGCAATACAAGCGAAGAAAACAAGATCAGTTTTTACTTTAATTACACAATGGATATTTTAACAAGTTTAGGAAGTTTTGTTTTTGAGTGGCATATCGAGCATGAAAGCCCCGTGGCTACCCAGAGGCGGAGGCGAGAAATCCAAAACATGGAGTTCCTCCTTGCATCCAACTACATCACTGTCGCGTCAAATGACAACGCTTGGTGCAGAAAGAACAACACATTTTGCAGCTGCGAAGAATAATGTATCGCTTCAATCGACTACATTTACCATCGACACTGATTGGACATCCAGGTGGTACATTTTTAGAATATAATAGTGATATGTATTGCAACAGAACAGATTATTACAAAATCACATGCAGGCCATGAACTGTCCACAGTCACGCATTATACGACACCACACTGTTCTGTGTGCAAAACAAAGCCTCAAAAACTGATTGTGTTTGAATTTCAACGAACATAATGTGATCATAGCATCATGAGATAATTCTGCTTAAAGTCGATGAATGATACTACTGAGCCCAACCCAATCAGAAAGCCATGTCATACCGGCGGGACAAAAGTCCAACCCTCAAGGGGGACTCGAGTGCACACGTGACAACACACTAGATGATGAAATATACATTAAATCGTCTGATGCGTCATAGAAATAATGAAACGGTTTACTAGTTTAATTGCTCATGAATCAGGTTGCAATGCAGTGGTGGCAGCAGCAATATCATCATCAGCAGCATCAGCAGCAGCAGCAGCAGCATCAGTATTAATGGACCTCTCTAGTTGAGCTTGGCGCTCTGGAAAATCAGCTGATGAGCTTCGTGGCGCTAATGACTTAGTGATCCCGACTGAACTTATGAGTGATATACTGTACATGACCTACATTTGTGGAATAATAGAGTGATTTAAGTGTACCGTGAATCCCCAGATGGTATTAGTTATAGTACATTTTACTGATATAATACAACACACTCACAGAGATCAAAGGCCCTGATCTTTCACAAAAACTCAGGCCATTTCTCTTATGTTTGCTACAAGTGTTTTTTTTTTTTTTTTTACAGAAGAGGTTTAAAATGAAAATGGTATTGTGCAAGACAGTCATGCGTTTAGCCATTTTACGTCAATATAGCAGTGCCCAACATTGTTTCGCAAGGATGCCTACAATTCCAATCTACGAAAAAAGATGAGATGGAAGACATTCAGTGAGAGTGTCTTATGGCATACAATATATTTTATGTTTTGAAAGCCGTATTAATTTGACGTTGCTGTTAATTCAGTCTGACTCACTGCATCGCTCCGATGTCTCATCATGTGTCAAGGTCTCATCAAAACTGTTTATGTATCATTCTAAGAGGGATTATTAAGATTTATAAAACCACAAAAAAAAATGTCTATGCGCTTTAAAAAACATGCATATATTGAACATTCTGCCTCCCTTCTGAAATGACAAATTGGCACACACACCCAGCCCATAATGTAATTAATGAAAATCCATCAGTGCCAGAAGGGACTGAACGCAGACCAGGACCTGTTGGCGGGTATTTGTGTTTGTCTGTGCGTAGGATTAACTCGGCCTGGTTAGCACAGAAGGCAAACCAGACTACAAGTAAGCAAAGAGAGATGACTAAAGATTAAGTAGAAGAAGAAGAGCGATGATGAGGAGGAGGTAGCTGAACGTTTTTTCCTGTTTTCTCCTCCTGTCTGACAAGCATCCTGCGTTCTCCGACAATAACAAGAACAAAGCAACCAAGCGTGCAGGCAGAATTTGGCAGGAACATTAAAAAAGCCGTTCGTTCAGTGGAAGAATTAGTGGTGGAAAGTAACTAAGTACATTCCCTCAAGTACTGTGCTGAAGTTCAATTTTGATGTACTTGTACTTGAGAATTTCCACTCCTTTATACCTCTACTCCACTACACTTCATGGGCCAATATTGTACTTTTTACTCCATTACATTTATTTGATACCTTTAATTTCTAGTCACTTTCCAGATTTTGATTAATGATGATGAGAAAATAAATGATGATGTTGTATTATCATACCTTTAGATAAGACTTCATTGTCTCCCTGAGGGAAATTCACAAGCAGCATATATTGTAATTTAATTTAGCCTTTATTAGATGCAACATTAAAGTCATTAATGTATCAATAATCATATTCAAATAAAATAATGTACTCTTTACAGAACTTTTACCTGTAATACAGTATTTGTACACTTTGGTATTGCTACTTTTACTTATGTAAACGTTTTGAGTATTTCCTCCACCACTGGAGTGTGTGTGTGTGTGTGTGTGTGTGTGTGTGTGTGTGTGTGTGTGTGTGTGTGTGTGTGTGTGTGTGTGGCTTTATGCAAGTATTTTGCATCCGTATAGAAGCTGCAGGATAGCTTCCTACAGTTTGGCTATGCTGTCAGTAATAAAATGGCCCACTCAAGAAGAACTGTTGCAGAGAACATGGCTCCGCTGTGTGCTCTCTACCCCACTGAGTTCTGATACAACAGTAATATGTATCACCCTACACACACACACACACACACACACACCAATTGTTGCTCAATTGTTAATATTTTCAAACCTGATGTGTAAAGTGCTTCATGATTCCAGCTTCATTTCACAAAAAGTCTGGGTTAAGATAAATATGCTAAATCTAGTTTGTATGTTGCTGTGTGGGCGTGCGTGAGAAAACATGTTGGTTTTTTTTTTTTGCGTGCAAGCAAATACATACGTCTGTGCATAAATGTGCATTTGTCTGTGGAATACCGTGACATTTGAAATTCCTCTCTGCATCTGATGACTTTATTGAAACATCCTGCAGCAAAGGCAGTTTATTTGTCATCCGCATGTTCCCTCTGCTGCACTGTGCGACATCCATCCCTCACACACCATTACACTCAACCTGTTTAGAGCAAAGCTGATATGCTCCTGAGCGTGGCAAATTGTGTGTGCAGCAGGATTAATCGCCGTGCATTCATAAAAAGGAATTCTTCAAATTAGATGGGATAGAATTGAAATGAGCAAATTAGCAGGGCAGAACAGAACAAGATATCATTTTTTAAAAGAGAAAAAAAAACTGTATGTGTACAGCAATAATAATCAGTCATTAGACAGATTTTATCACCTGGTAATTTAAAACATTTGTAAAGCTGATAGAAAATAAGGAAATAATTGAACCAAACATATGTGGTGTTTCTAGAATATTACACTCAATTGTGTAGATGGAAAGTCACTCTGAAAATGATGAGTCATTACGTACGAGGCTACATCTAACCATTGGCAACGTGATCATCTTGTGCAATTTGTTATTATAAGAGCAAGTTCAGGGCCATTTGAGTCTATTTACAGACTCCATTCTACCACAAAGCTGCAATTTAAAACAGCTTTCACAATTGATGTGCTGCTGTTCATAGTTATTATCGTATTGAGCCCAGAACAGGAAGAAATGGGACAAAAGTAAAGTAAAAATTGAGCATAAAAGAATAGTGTTGAATGGTGCCGAGCAGAACAACAACCAAAACGGAGAGCAGTCTTCTGAAATGTAATTGAACAGAGAGAGAGCAGAATGAAACACAACAGACACTCCCACTGTAGCATGGTTACAGAGACCCTGTTTTGTGTGTGTGTGTGTGTGTGTGTGTTTTTTTTTTTACCTTCTTTCTTTTCTCGCGCTTTGGACCGGGGTTACTTATTCGTCTCGGTTCATTGGAGCTGTACAGCCGACTGTCGTAGAGCTGAGTGAACAGTGACTAATGGCTGCTGCAGGGTTGAATCATAGTGTCAGGGAATGAAACATATTGTTGTTGAGGGGTTCACTTGAAATACTTCTCTCGCCTGTTGGAGTTCTCCACACAATGCAAGCCAAGGCTACTGAAACCACACACGCACATAATTATAGATATACAAATTATACCACATTTTCCCCATCAGCCCCTCATTCTGTCTCCGTCTCTCACACACTCACTTTGTATGGCCTTCCCTCTCTTTAACGCCATGATGACATTTACATTTGGGGAGGGAATTTGAAGCTGTAAAAGGAGATGAGGTAGGAGAGCGTAAGGGCTTTCAGAAGTGTGCATATGCTGTTGTGCAAACAGCACGCGGCGGGAGACCCATGCTGTTCAAAAACTGACAGAAATGGTGCTCCACCAGTGGGGAGTGGCCCTGCTGTCACCGCGGTGTGTGAAAGTTTGTCCTCTGGTGGCAATTTAAATAGATGGGATGGACAGGAAGGTAGGATCAGTACACCTGTTTGGGAGATCTGGTATCCATCCACACCACCTGGCTATGGCCACCTGGAGGCAATGACTCACACTATTTAGTGTGTGTGTGTAAGGTAGTTGTGACTGTGTTCAAATTCTGAAGTTTGCTGAATATAACTTGAGGATGGAAGAACATTCGTCGCTCTTGCTGTCAGTTTCTTTCTAGCTACTCTTCCGTCTTCCTATCTTTTGAGGCTCCATGTCACTGAAATTGATCAATGTGAGGAGTTATGCGATAATATCGTCAAACAACTACTTATATCCCCAGTGACTTGCTTATTTGGGATTAGTGATAATGATTGGTTGATTGACCCAATTTTGATAATTGATTACCTTTTTTAAGTGCAATACAAAACATTTGCCTGGCCAGCTTCTTAGAGGAGATGATTGCTGCTCTTTCAGATATTGGACATGTGTCATGAATGTATTGGAAATGAAATCAATCGTTGGTTGGACAACATTCTGAAAAACAAGCCTTGAACTAGATACTGGGATCACACTAACCACGATGCCAGGTCTGCAGGACCACATTTCGCCATGATGACACACACACACACAGACACACACACACATACACACACACACACACACAAGGTGAAACCAAAACTCAAACAAGACTGAATCAAAGTAAGAAGTACCAAAATGCTCCTTCTTTTTGATGGCACCTACAAGCTGACGTTTAAAATAATACCCGTGTCAAGTTGAAAGTGTCTCTTTTTGTTTGTCTCCACCTCTGCTCATACCTGTGAAGTAATAGTTTGGCAGTGCCTGCTAGGTGCTGTCACAACAGCTTGATGAGTGACAGTGAAGTAGTCCGATGAGGAACCCAGATAACCCTGTCAACACTACCTCCGCTCTCTGAGCCTCGGGCTGTATAGACATCTGCGGGAGATTGACATTTGCTAAAATTCTATAAACTGAACTGTGCCGAGTTGCATACTGAGCTAAATCTGACACCGTGCCTGGCGTCAAGTATTTCGGAACCTTTTGAGCAGCTCAGAGTGGGATGCGTTTGACAGTACGAAGAATGGAAGGAATATTGTTTGAAAGATATTGGAGCTTAATGAGCGCTGGCTGAATCTCGTCAGCAAGGCGAGAATAAGGTGAGAGTTCAAAAAAATGCCAAAGGACAAAAAAGAGCGTCAAATAAACACTTTCTGTGTGTTTGTATTCACCTCTATGTGCTTCTGTGGGTGAGTTTCCAAACATTAGAGTAATGGTCTGTCAAGAATATCAGCTTCAGGTGTAATGACTGAAATTCAAAATGGCTGCTGCTGACCTTTTGACAGTGGTGTGGTGAGGAGGTGAAGCCAGAAGAGGATTCCAAGGTTATCTGGGATGCCGCAGCTGGCATTTTGAAGAAGCAGCTTTGAGTCCACAAACTGCTGGAAGTGACATTTACGCCTGATCCTCCACAGACATGTGGGCGTTGATGTGTGTTCTTCCTTTTCTGTGTGCAAGTGTTTGTGTGTGCCGTCTTACTTTTTAGGCCTTTTCTGGCTTCTCTTAACATTCTCCCCCTTTTTCCTTCCTCGTCTTTCTTTCCCTTTCATTCTCATGCTTTTAACACACTGCAAACGCTCCCATTTGTTTTCTATATGCTTGACATAACAGAAAACCTCCAAAGGCCGATAATAGTTGGAAGGCGGGAGTTAAATATTGCTTTTCCCAGCAACAATGAGGGAAACCTAGTGGAGAATGACCAGCTATTTCACTATGGGATCTCTCAGTATCTATAATTGAATCATTTAAGCACTGCTGGCTATTAGCTGGCGTGGACACTCAAGCACTTGGAGAGAGGGAAGTATAGTACTTGTGCTCATGGCATCATAGGAATACTGATTGAGCGAGAATGCGAGCTGAATATTGCACCTGCACTGTCTCATATTTATGTATATATAAATTTACATGTGAGTGAAATTCTGCATGTTTCTGTCTTTGTGTGCACACATCTCCCTGATTGTGTTTGAGTGTGAATACCAACCTTAATGTCAACATCCCTCCGCTCAAGGTAATTGGTTGCTACACCGTAGCAGTTGAATTAGACTGAAGCTGTTTGCCAGCAAGCCGCAAAGACTTCGCTGTCCCACTTTCTTCCCTCAGGCCCTTAGTTTGCCATCTGTTTCTATGAGTGATGGGAGCCTGCTGAGGCACAAATTTATGTTTGAGTGTGTGCTTCCCTCCGTGTTCATGTGTGTCGTGGCTTATGTTTAATCAGAATGTCTTTGAGGGGTTGATGCACATCTCTTGAGATGTGCAAGACCGTCGTAGCGGACATCTCATTGGCAGTAATGCATGAGTACCACCGAACGGTAACACAGGGCTGCTTCTGGCCAAACGTGATTAGAGACAGTAATGATGACGGAGGGTCAGCTCAGCCTGAAGAAACACAGGAATTAGATTCTGAGCATCTGCGGAACGGATATTTAAGCTGTTTGGAAAGTGACTTAGTGAATATCAAGTATCGAGATATCATAAGAAAGAGATCAGTAGTTAGGCACAAAAGGAGACACGTCATGGACACACACACACACACACACACACACACATACACTTACCTAGACATGAATTGAAAAGATAAGGCTTGCATTATTCTATATTTTTGTCATTTCAACAACAAACCCCATGAAAAGATCAAAACCATGGAGGCTTACAGGTCAGAGTTGAGGGCGGGGGCTGCATCCGTCAATTTCCGTAACTTTCCAAAACCAACAATGCAACATTCATGCCCCCTTTATGTTTTGCCAGGTGTGCGGAAGTGAGGACGTAGCAGGGTTTGCACTCATCTCTAAAGCTCTTATTTTTCATCTAATTCTCTCGGTGTCCGTGTGTACAACCGAGTGCAACACTATAAATGCCTTCCAGGAAAGAGTGCAACATTATCGCCATATTCAAACGATTATCTCGTCTTCTCACCCTGCCTTTGAGTGGCGGTTTGAAACAGCTGTAAACACTCTTGTCTTCCATCAAAGTAATGAATGGGCTAGGGGCTACACACACTCATCACTACTGAGGACATAAATCTTAAAGAAAAGGTGGTCACAGACCTATGGTTTCATTGCTTTAAACAACTGGGATCTGTGGTTTTGAGCATACTCAAATAAAAATATATAGTTTATTTACACTTGTGAGTGTTTATAGCCCCGCTGTGTGTTGGAATGTTCTGAAATGAACTACAGTTCCCGTGTTTATCGTAATGATGGAACATTCCAGCCATTGCAGCAGTGTGGCTTATTGATGTGTGTTTTGGACAATATTGCTCTGCTCTGTGGCGTAGAAGAATAGTGTATCCAAAAAAAGCCTGATAAAGGCTTTGGATACACAGATTATACTAATATACTATTAGTTGGATGCATTTTTTGTTTGGTTTTGGTCATATAATGTGATTTGTTAACATTGGGAAAATGTTGCTAGCCTTGGGAAATCCTTCCAACTTGCCAATGTCTCCTGTACATGAATTGTTTGACCTTGATGAAATGTAATACTTGTAATTGCACTTTGCTGTGATGAACAGAGCATATGCTTCTCAGTGTGGCACAAATACACAAACCCCAGGAGAGCAAGGCATTGCTAGACACCAAATTTTTTGTTTTGTGTCATTTCTTCACATATCCACGCATTCAGGCCAGTAGCGGTGGAGAAGGAGTGTTAATACAAAATCAAAGTGAGAAAGTTGTGAAGTGGAGGCGTAGAGAAGAAAAAGCATTGAAGAAGATAATGCTGTAACGCTATATTAGATAATTACATATGGGAGAATTGGAAGCGGTAGATAGCAAAGAAGAGAAGCGTCGGATAGACGTAACAGACAAGATATAGGAGAAGAGGGGGGCGGGGGGGATGGGGAAAGAGCAGAGGATGAAGGAGAGCAGAGGGGGGACGAAGCGAAGGGAGGGTGATGGAAGAAAGAGGATTTATTGAGGCTGCAGGGAAGAGCAGCGTGATAGCTCTCTGATGGATTAGAGGAACGCATGAGAAATGGAGTGAAGAGGGGAGTGAGCGCGAGGGGAGAAAAGTGAAGTTTGTGCGTCTCCTTGGGGCAGCTCTAAACACTGGTATCATTAATGTAGTTGAGAGGAGAGCACTCGCCGAGCACAGTCTTTTATTTAAAGGGCCACCTGTGGGTATTGGAGAGGGAGAAATCTGGCAAGAGAGAGAGAGAGAGAGCGAGAGACAGGGTGACAGTCAGATAGCATGAATGAGAAATTGAGTTGGAAAAAGAGAGGAGATACTGGAAAAGTAGAATCAGGAAATTGCTGTAGCCGGCGGGCGGATAGATGAGATGAAGGAGAAGTAAGAGAAAGAGGACTGGTATTTACCAAGGGCAGAAAGTATACCATTTCCATTTCCACTTCAGCTGTGCTCACTACAAACCAGGTTAGTTATACAGAGGTATGTGTGTTTAATCTGTCTGACGGTCCTCAGGATGTTGTGCACCCAGGCTTTTGTATATTTCTTGGGACAAACCCACAGTACAACCGTTTTCTTTGAGATGCCCGTGAAAGGAGTTTGTCTCTCAGCCGAAAAAAAACAACAAAAAAAAACCACTCTATATGTTCTTGCCAAATAAATATTTCATATTTTTGATGACCCTTGATTCTCTCTTGAATATTGTTTCGCTTCATCAGTCCCGTATTGTGTTATCCAGCCCAGTCGAGCTCCTTTGTCTGTCTCTATCCGTTCAGCCCAATGAAGGGAAACTGGAAACAAAGACTCCAATTAGTCAGGCAATTAGACTCTTGTTTTGTGTCCTCTACTCATCCTCTGAGTCACACGCTAATAGCTATTCTTTCCTCTTCCATCTCTCATTTGCCCTTCACTTGCTCTTTTATGTTGTGTGTTCTTTTTCCTTCTTCTGGCGTTGCGTTCCGTATGAAATCCCATCTCAGTGATATTCATTGTAATGCATTTTCCCTTTTAAGATACTGAAAGCATTTATATATGCATCTCTGTTTCTGCTGTTCATTGCTGTTTATCGCTTCTCCTTCCTATTTTTCTGTTCATCTCTTTCAACCGTAGCTCGCCTCGTCATCCATCACAGGAAGACAGGTGTGACCAGTGCACCCACATACACATCGACTCATGCAACACCTCTGTACCTCAGCTCCAGTCTTTCAGTTTTGTATAATACTTTTAGATAGAGATTTAGAATTTTTTTTTTTTTTTTTGTCAAATTCACTGTCGTTTGACTCTGACCATATCTTTATTTTGACCTTCATGATGGAATTTGCGTCTTTTAATTTCTGTCTTATTATTCACGGCCAATTAAAAAAAAGACAGATACTAAGAAACCACGCAAAGGAAATAACTTTAAGCAGACAACTGCAGACAAGAAATTAACACATGTCTCACCTCCACAGAGAAACTAAATTACACGACTTGGAAATTAAATTGCTTCTGAATTGGCATAGAAATTACTTGAAATCACAAAGGGACTATATAAAGGATGTAGCTCCACAAAAAGAGAGATACCTGTGTGAATAGGACTTAATGCTATGCTGTCTGCATCTGTGTAACAGTCTCTGTTTCTCAGTTGCCCCTTTCACACAGCCTATTCAAGGTGGGAATTGTGCGCCTTTATTCCACCTCGCCTCTATATAAAAGGTGTGAACATGGAATGAGGGGGAGGGGGGGGGGGGCATCACGTCTGCGAAGCGGCGCAGAACGCGGAAAGCGTTTCACGAAACGCAGACCAGGACCTGTTGGCGGGTATTTGTGTTTGTCTGTGCGTAGGATTAACTCGGCCTGGTTAGCACAGAAGGCAAACCAGACTACAAGTAAGCAAAGAGAGATGACTAAAGATTAAGTAGAAGAAGAAGAGCGATGATGAGGAGGAGGTAGCTGAACGTTTTTTCCTGTTTTCTCCTCCTGTCTGACAAGCATCCTGCGTTCTCCGACAATAACAAGAACAAAGCAACCAAGCGTGCAGGCAGAATTTGGCAGGAACATTAAAAAAGCCGTTCGTTCAGTGGAAGAATTAGTGGTGGAAAGTAACTAAGTACATTCCCTCAAGTACTGTGCTGAAGTTCAATTTTGATGTACTTGTACTTGAGAATTTCCACTCCTTTATACCTCTACTCCACTACACTTCATGGGCCAATATTGTACTTTTTACTCCATTACATTTATTTGATACCTTTAATTTCTAGTCACTTTCCAGATTTTGATTAATGATGATGAGAAAATAAATGATGATGTTGTATTATCATACCTTTAGATAAGACTTCATTGTCTCCCTGAGGGAAATTCACAAGCAGCATATATTGTAATTTAATTTAGCCTTTATTAGATGCAACATTAAAGTCATTAATGTATCAATAATCATATTCAAATAAAATAATGTACTCTTTACAGAACTTTTACCTGTAATACAGTATTTGTACACTTTGGTATTGCTACTTTTACTTATGTAAACGTTTTGAGTATTTCCTCCACCACTGGAGTGTGTGTGTGTGTGTGTGTGTGTGTGTGTGTGTGTGTGTGTGTGTGTGTGTGTGTGTGTGTGTGTGTGGCTTTATGCAAGTATTTTGCATCCGTATAGAAGCTGCAGGATAGCTTCCTACAGTTTGGCTATGCTGTCAGTAATAAAATGGCCCACTCAAGAAGAACTGTTGCAGAGAACATGGCTCCGCTGTGTGCTCTCTACCCCACTGAGTTCTGATACAACAGTAATATGTATCACCCTACACACACACACACACATTGTTGCTCAATTGTTAATATTTTCAAACCTGATGTGTAAAGTGCTTCATGATTCCAGCTTCATTTCACAAAAAGTCTGGGTTAAGATAAATATGCTAAATCTAGTTTGTATGTTGCTGTGTGGGCGTGCGTGAGAAAACATGTTGGTTTTTTTTTTTTGCGTGCAAGCAAATACATACGTCTGTGCATAAATGTGCATTTGTCTGTGGAATACCGTGACATTTGAAATTCCTCTCTGCATCTGATGACTTTATTGAAACATCCTGCAGCAAAGGCAGTTTATTTGTCATCCGCATGTTCCCTCTGCTGCACTGTGCGACATCCATCCCTCACACACCATTACACTCAACCTGTTTAGAGCAAAGCTGATATGCTCCTGAGCGTGGCAAATTGTGTGTGCAGCAGGATTAATCGCCGTGCATTCATAAAAAGGAATTCTTCAAATTAGATGGGATAGAATTGAAATGAGCAAATTAGCAGGGCAGAACAGAACAAGATATCATTTTTTAAAAGAGAAAAAAAAACTGTATGTGTACAGCAATAATAATCAGTCATTAGACAGATTTTATCACCTGGTAATTTAAAACATTTGTAAAGCTGATAGAAAATAAGGAAATAATTGAACCAAACATATGTGGTGTTTCTAGAATATTACACTCAATTGTGTAGATGGAAAGTCACTCTGAAAATGATGAGTCATTACGTACGAGGCTACATCTAACCATTGGCAACGTGATCATCTTGTGCAATTTGTTATTATAAGAGCAAGTTCAGGGCCATTTGAGTCTATTTACAGACTCCATTCTACCACAAAGCTGCAATTTAAAACAGCTTTCACAATTGATGTGCTGCTGTTCATAGTTATTATCGTATTGAGCCCAGAACAGGAAGAAATGGGACAAAAGTAAAGTAAAAATTGAGCATAAAAGAATAGTGTTGAATGGTGCCGAGCAGAACAACAACCAAAACGGAGAGCAGTCTTCTGAAATGTAATTGAACAGAGAGAGAGCAGAATGAAACACAACAGACACTCCCACTGTAGCATGGTTACAGAGACCCTGTTTTGTGTGTGTGTGTGTGTGTGTGTGTTTTTTTTTTTACCTTCTTTCTTTTCTCGCGCTTTGGACCGGGGTTACTTATTCGTCTCGGTTCATTGGAGCTGTACAGCCGACTGTCGTAG
>JACSYO010000227.1:172500-181895 GCA_016806645.1 Ophiodon elongatus | reverse complement strand
TATTTAAATATATAAATAAATAAATATATTTTTTATATATATACATATTCTTTTTTTATACAAATATATATTTTTATATAAATAAATATATATATATATACATATATATATATACACAGTTAAGAACTGTCATGTTTCTGTGAATGGACCCATGTTGTGCAATAAGTACATTTTGTTGTCTGAAGGGGCAAAAAGGAACCTGATCAAGAGGTTCAGGTCTTTTTATTCTGAGGTCGACGACAACGAGAGAGAATCCACTTCAGGTTTGAGACCTCACGCGTCCCGGCTGCATACAGAATTATACTTCATGATCCATATTAGCTATTTATGAGAGAAATCATTTAGCAAAAAGGTCGGGTGGAATATAAGGGAACAGGAGAGAATAACTTCGTAAGAGATTCACACAGAACGCGAAACCAGAACATGAAAACAAAATCTCATAAAATATATTATTTAGCTATTAAATAAAGAAACGAGCATCATTATTGAACTGCATGTTTTTTTGTTTTCACATAATACTCATAAAGTCTTGTTTTCCTGGTATTTTAATGCCAAATGGGATATATATATATATATATATATATATATATATATATATATATATATATATATATATATATATATATATATTTTCATTCCTTTTATTATCATAAGATAGTAGTAATAGGTTAATTAAAGGGTCATTTAAGAGGACATTTTTATATGTTAAAGGTCAACAGAGCTTCAGGCAACAAGATAAAATAGGGCTGGAGGATGTGGAGAAAATAAAATGTGATATATTTTACCAAATTAAATACATTTTATTTTAATATCAATATTGCTTTCGCAAATTTTTCTTTTTTTAGAAATACTCATCAGTAATGTGACGTAATAACTAAGTAGGTGAAGGAAAATAACATAACTAGAACAGGCTGGTAAGTTCAAAGGTCACATCACTTTACTTTTACTTTAGTTATTGTGGCATATCAGATATCACGACATCCCAAACCAATAAAACCAGTTTCATGATTTCTATATATATATTTAACGGGCCCAGCCCTAAAATAAAGGCAGATTAACTCCATATTCCCAATATTTGGAGCATCTACTGTGAGAAAGAAAACAGCTGCCCAAATTAATTGGCTCATGATTTATGACCGAACCTCTCCATAATCCATAAAACTCTAAATGTGGGCGAGAGATCACCCTGCTCCACCTCGTCTCAAACAAACAAACAAACACACAAACAAACAAACACACACACACAAACAAACACACAAACAAACAAACACACACACACAAACAAACACACAAACAAACAAACAAACACACAAACAAAACCAAAAACACACAAACAAAAAAACACACACACAAACAAACAAACACACAAACAAATAAACAAACACACAAACACACACACAAACAAACAAACAAACAAAGGGGACTATTCTTCTCCCACTGGAGGCGGACAGAGGCGCAGTGACAGGCTGCAGACGGCGCGCGCGCCCTGCCTCCACTCCTCGTCCCTGGAAACCCTTCCTCATAGAGAAAACACGCGCACTTCCTCATAGAGAAAACACGCGCACTTCCTCATAGAGAAAACACGCGCACTTCCTCATAGAGAAAACACGCGCACTTCCTCACGCCGCGCGCCATCTGCTCTCAGCGCCACCGATCCTCCCGCAGACCCTCGGTGTCGTAATCACTCCAGAGCCGGATATGCTTCTTCCGCTGCGGGGAGAAACACGCAAAGAGCACGGAGCGCGGGCGCGAGGGGCGCGGCGGGCACGGCGGGGGCGGCGGGCGCGCAGCACCGGGGCTTTGTGACTTTCCTCAGGGAGGCAGCGCGGGCACCGGGAGCGGAGGGAAGTTAATGAAGAGGAGAAAAGATATGGAGAAGCGTTCAGCCCAGACCGGGACTTCCCACCAGGTAGCGGGCAGGGGGAGAGGGGGGAGGGAGGAGGAGGGAAGAGGAGAGGGAGGAGGAGGAAGAGGAGGAGAGAGGGGGGAGGAGAAAGAGGGGGAGGGAGGAGGAGGAAGAGAGGGGGAGAGGGGGGAGGGAGGAGAAAGAGGGGGAGGGAGGAGGAGGAAGAGGAGGGGGAGGGGGGGGGAGGGAGGAGAGAAAGAGGGGGAGGAGGAGGAGGAAGAGGAGGGGGAGAGGGGGGAGGGAGGAGAAAGAGGGGGGAGGAGGAGGAAGAGAGGGAGAGGGGGGAAAAGAAAGAGGGGGAGAGGGAGGAGGAGGAAGAGAGGGGGAGGGGGAGGAGAAAGAGGGGGAGAGAGGAGAAAGAGGGGGATGAGGAGGGGGGATGAGGAAGAGAGGAGGGGAGAGGGAGTGGGGAGAGGAAGAGGAGGGGGAGAGGGGGGAGAAAGAGGGGGAGGAGGGGGAAGAGGAGGGAGAGGGGGAGAAAGAGGGGGGAGAGGAGGGGGATGAGGAAGAGGAGGGAGGAGGGCGGGAGAGGGGGGAGAAGGGGGAGGAGGGGGAGAAAGGGGAGGAAGAGGAGGGGGAGAAAGAGGAGGGGGAGAAGGGGGGTCGTGTTTACGCACCGGGATGGGACGTGTTGCGTGTCCGTGTTATTCCCCCCGGTGTCAGCTTCCTGTTTGCTTCCGATCAGATCACACTCACTCATGCACACACATTCACGCACACGCACACACATTCACGCACACGCACGTGGTGTCCTGATCCTCTCCTCTCCTGCAGCTGGAGCTGTGAGCCGTGAGTTCCTCGGAGGCACCGGGCTGCTCCGGAGATGCCGCTCCCCCGGGGCATGATGCTCTGCCTGGGCATCGTGCTGATGACGGCCGGGGGGCTCGTGGCCCTGGGCTTCGGCCTGGCCCAACAGTCGGCCCCGCTGTTTGCACTCGGGCTGTTCCTGTGCATGGGGGGCGTGGCCCTGATGGTCAGCGGAATCTGCATAGCGATGAGGAACCTCCAGGGGGCGGTGCCCGGACACTCCCTCCTGCACCCCCGCACGGGCACGCGCTTCAGCCCGCAGCAGGCCGTGGCTATACAAAGGTAGGCATGCTATAAAGCCTGTGTGACAGAAGACCTGTGGGGGGGTAGACCGCCCGAGTGTCTTAAAGCTGCATTCTCTCTCCTGACCACCAGGGGGCGACTCCTCTGGTTGTATAGAAGTCAAAGCTTCATGTGTTAAAGCTGCATTCTCTCTCCTGACCACCAGGGGGCGACTCCTCTGGTTGTATAGAAGTCAAAGCTTCATGTGTTAAAGCTGCATTCTCTCTCCTGACCACCAGGGGGCGACTCCTCTGGTTGTATAGAAGTCTATAGAAAATGACTCTACTTCTCTCTTGATTTATTCCCTCAGTAAACATTGTAAACATGAGTTTATGTCTCAATCTCTAGTTTCAAGTCTTCTTCAATACAGCATGATGTTCATTTAGTAAATTATGGTCATTTAGAGTCAAACAGACCATAAAGAGGGGATGCTTTAGGGCGGGGCTACAAGGTGATTGACAGGTCTCTACGTCCTCCTCAGTCCTTATATGGTCACTACTTCCGTTCATTTGTTGCAAAAAAGCCAAGATGGCGACAACGAAATCCTCGAAGTCGAGGCTTCAAAACATCAGTCCACAAACCAACGGGTGAAGTAAAGTATGTTTGGCTAACAGCTAACGGCTAACGGCTAACAGCTAATGGCTAACGGCTAACGAGACTACGAGTACACATTCTGCTCTGCGGCTTGCTTGTATTGTGTGTTTGACTGACAGCTATTTATTTGTATTTATGTAATCTGACATGTGAGGTAGCATGCAGTGGTTCCCAACCCCTCACTGGGTCAGAGGATAGAGAATGGGAACTCTTCTACTATACTACTTTATTTACTTTTTAAAAAACATTCTCTAATATCTCCTTTTTATTAAAATACTGGTGAGTCCAATGTGTTGGCCTTTAAAAAGCATACAAATAGAAACATGCAGACACCAAACCTTTTCCTCCAGAGAAACAAACTCCGGCCTGAACACGAAGCGAAGAGCTCTCCAGGCTCCCTCGTGTTGCTCAACAGAAATAAACATGCAGACAAATACCAGAGCTCACAACCAGCCAGCCAGCCAGGCAGGCAGCCAGCCAGCCAGGCAGGCAGCCAAGCAGCCAAGCAGCCAGCCAGCCAGCCAAGCAGCCAGCCAGCCAGCCAGCCAGGCAGCCAAGCAGCCAAGCAGCCAGCCAGCCAGCCAAGCAGCCAGCCAGCCAGCCAGGCAGCCAGGCAGCCAAGCAGCCAGCCAGCCAGCCAGCCAGGCAGCCAAGCAGCCAAGCAGCCAGCCAGCCAGCCAAGCAGCCAGCCAGCCAGCCAGGCAGCCAGGCAGCCAAGCAGCCAGGAAGGCAGTCAGCCAGCCAGCCAGCCAAGCAGCGAGCTGAAGGCTGGTTGTTGTTGAACAGACGTCGACACATCACAGAGCAGCGAGGGTCTTGAAACACTGCGATTGCGACACCAAGAACTGGAAAGCGACACGTTTTGTGATTCTGGAGGAGAAGGTGGAGGAGAAGCTGGAGGAGAAGGTGGAGGAGAAGCTGGAGGAGAAGCTGGAGGAGAAGGTGGAGGAGAAGGTGGAGGAGAAGGTGGAGGAGAAGCTGGAGGAGAAGGTGGAAGAGAAGCTGGAGGAAGCTGGAGGAGAAAACAGCGACCCGTGCCAGACTTCCCCCGGCGTGGTCAGAGGAACAGATCCATCACGGAGGCTTCCTCCACCTCCACACAGACAGAACTGATCCGTGAACCTAAAACCATCTGATGAGGGTTCCCCGTGAGAGGAGGATGAACCTAAAACCATCTGATGAGGGTTCCCCGTGAGAGGAGGATGAACCTAAAACCATCTGATGAGGGTTCCCCGTGAGAGGAGGATGAACCAGCGGATTCATAACGATCTGCAATAAACTGAAGCTTCTGTGTTTTGATTAGAAACAACTTATTCCTTTCAAATGAAAGTAACCAGGTCTCTCTCCTCCTCTTTTCTCTCTCTCTTCTCTCCTCTCTCTCTCTCTCTCTCTCTCTCTCTCTCTCTCTTCTCTCTCTCTCTCTCTCTCTCTCTCTCTCTCTGTCTCTCTCCCTCCTCCTCCTCCTCCTCTCTGCACCTTCTCCTCTCTCTGCTCTCTCTCTCTTGCCTCTCTCTCTGCCCTCCCCCTCTCTCTCCCCCTCCTCTCTCTCTCTCTCACCTCCTCCCTCCCCCTCTCTCTCCTCCACCCCTCCCTCCCTCACCCCTCCTCTCCTCTCCCCCCCCCCCCCCCCCCCCCCCCCCCCCCCCCCCCCCCCCCCCCTCTCTCTCTCTCTCTCTCTCCAGGAGGTTGGACAGAATTCGTCGAGAGATGTCGGAGGACTCCGTCAGGGCCCCGGACCCCGAGCCCTCCCTCCCCTCGACCCCCCCGCCCTGGACCATGGAGCCGCCTCTCAGACACGTGATGAAGAGCCAGGAGCACGGCGAGCAGCGCTGACCTCTGACCTCTGACCTCTGACCTCTGGTGGACTTCCAATCAGTGCCTTTTTTTTCTTCTTCTTTCTTGGTCTTCGGTTTCAGCGGGAGCCCTGATTGCGCGGGGCTCCGAGGGGAGGAGGGGGGAGGAGGGGGGAGGAGGGGGAGGGGGGGGGGTGAGGGGCCTCCTCTGTGCCTTAGAGACTAACTGAAAGGATCTCTAAGCCTTTAGAGATCCATTATTACGGAACTTTACGACCAAGTTCCTGACTCGAGTCAGCGGCTGCCTCGAGGCCTCCCGGAGACGAGTGAGGATATTTTATTGGCCGCTTGGATTCATGTGACCTCCAGAGCACGATCCATCAAACGCGATAAGAACTTTGTCTTTGTGTCGGCAGGTAAAGATGGACGACGACGACGACGTCACGAACTTGATCAGAAAAACTAACACGTGGACATCAGCGTGATGAAAACGACCTTAAATATATAAATCCATCTGGGGGATGTTTAGTTTAGTTTAGCCTTTCCGCTAACGTGGAGGAGGGCGGGGTTTATGAGCCAGCCACCAGGGGGCGATCAAGATCACTTTTAGGGAGCTGCCCAAGCCCCGAGGAAGAGCACTTACATCAGGAAAGGTAAATACACTTGAATTGCCCTTATTTTAATCTTTAGGTCCTAAAAGTTGTAAAATGCATTAATATCCAAATCCAGTTGTTTTTTGTCTCCGATCACGTGAACGAGGCCGGGAGGCGGGGTTAAAGGTCACGCTAGTGCAGAAGGTGCAGGTCATGTTATATCAGGTAGTCTGATGAGCGACTCTCAAAGGAGTGAAGGGGGCGGGGCCTCGGACGGGGGCGGGGCTTCGGACGGGGGCGGGGCCTCGGATGCGTCGTCCATCTTTACCTTCGCCTGTAATCTGAACTCTCCTGCTCGTCTCCTCGCTCAGTGCCTTAACCAGAATGTAACAGCTCAGCTTTGTACCCACTGCTCCATGTTGTCATGTGACCATAAACCTGTTGAACAGCTGCTGGGCTCCCTGTGGTTAGTGGCTGAGAAACGCTGGATTTATTTAAATATTCAGAATACGGAGGAGAGACTTTATTTAAAATCACGTCCAAACCGAGAGAACATAAACACAGATCAGCTGTGAGTCTCTTTACAGCAGCTTGAGGCAAGGTGACCTTTCAGGTGCACACACACACGCACACACGCACACACACACACACACACACACACACACACACACACACACACACACACACACACACACACACCCCTGACCAGGCTGTAATAACCAGCAGAGTGGAACCTAACTACTTCCTTCAAGCTCCCGACTAGAACACCACCTTCACTTCTTCCCTTCGCGAGAGGTGCTTGAGTCTTTTTTTAAATAAAGTTTACACAAACAGGAGCTTGAGCAGCCGCGGCCCGATGGAGGGGAAGCCGTACCGATACGGGCTGATCGCGGCGGGGCTGTGCGTGGCGGCCGCCGGCCTCTTCATCATGACTCAGGAGCGACCGCACGTCTACGCCGCCATGTTGGCTCTGGGGGTCACCATGGTGACGCTGGGGACCGCCTGGAGCCTCTGCCAGTGCTATCCCAAGGTAGTGTGTCTGTGTGTGTGTGTGTGTCTGTGTGTGTCTGTGTGTGTGTGTGTGTGTGTGTGTCTGTGTGTGTGTGTGTGTCTGTGTGTGTCTGTGTGTGTGTGTGTGTGTTGGGGAGAATATAACGTGATGCTAAAGGAGAGTGTGTGTTTGTCAGGTCATTTTGGCTCCTGAGATTCAGGAGAAAAGTGGAGAGGACGTGTTTACTGCAGCAAGGTACACACACACACACAGACACACACACACACACACACACACACACACACACACACACACACACACACACACACACACACACACACACACACACACACACACACACACACACACACACACACACACACACACACACACACACACACACACACACACACACACACACACACACACACACACACACACACACACACACACACACACACACACACAGACACACACACACACAGACACAGACACGAACACACAGACAGACACACACACACACACACACAGACACACACACACAGAACACAGACACAGACAGACACACACACACACACACACACACGACACACACACACACACACACACACACACACACACACACACACACAGACACACACACACACAGACACAGACACAGACACACACAGACAGACACACACACACACACACACACACAACACACACACACACAGACACACACACACACACACACACACACACAGACACACACACACACACACACACACACACACACACACACACTCTGTCCTAATGGCCACAGACCAGTGATGTAATGGTTCTGTGGGCCGACGTAGAGACAGCAGCTGTCATGTGTCTGATACAGATTTCATTATCTTACATGTAATAGAGTAGCTCTGGCAGTAGAGGGGGTGGGGGGGAGAAGAGGGGGGGGGGGGAGGGGGTGAGGGGGTTGTGCTGCTCAGCTCCTGCATGTGAGTGTTTGTAATAACTGACATGCACGCTGAGTGAAATCCTCCCTCAGATTAAAGAAGTACAAAAATGAGGACAAATCATGAGAACCAGACTTCTCCCCTCCTCTCCTTCCTCTCCCCCCCACCCTCCTCCCCCCCTCCTCCTTTTCACCCCCCTCCTCCTCCTCCTTCTCCCCCCCTCCTCTCCTCCTCCTCCTTCTCACCCCCTCCCTCCCCTCCTCTCCCCCTCCTCCTCCTCCTCCTCCTTCTCACCCCCTCCCTCCCCTCCTCCCCCCTCCCCTCCTCCTCTATTATTTTAGTCATGCTGAGGCTCTGCTGAGTCTCAGACTTCCTCCCGGAGTCCTGATGAGTCACAGCTGTCCTGCACTGCACCTGGTCTGAAGGAGGGACCCCGTCCCTCATGAGGCCTCCTCATTGGTCTGACCCCCCGCTGCACCCGGGACGGGGACGAGACCCTCGGGTGCATTTAGGAACAGTTGAATGACTTTGTTAGTTAATAAAGTTAAATGTGTGTTGCATGTATATTCCAGAGGATGGAGCTATTTTGTGTGTGTGTGTGTGTGTGTGTGTGTGTGTGTGTGTGTGTGTGTGTGTGTGACACACTGCATTGACCTACATTAATTCCATTAAGGCATATTTTTGGCCTACATAATGACATCATAGGGGTCCTCTGGGTTTTATCCACACACTGACGCTCAGCGCACTATTCTCCAAACCACCAGGGGGCGTGCAAACAGAATGTAAGAAGCAACAAGAGAACGACCGTTAACGGGAAAACGCTGTAAACCAGCTCACCTAACCAGCCGTAAAGTCTGTCGACTTTATTTAAGCTCCGTAAAGAAAGAAGTCAAGTATTAAAATGATTATTAAGAAACAAAGCTGAGTATCCTGTAAACATCAACATCTTTATGTTTATGAGGCTTTTATCAACTATTGGTGACAGTCAGGTCTGGAAAGCCTTGTGGGCCGAATGCAGGTTCACCAGAACCTCCTTCAGACCCAGATCCAGCAGAGACCAGTCCACCGTGGACAGACCCAGATCCAGGACGTGTTGCTGGACCCGCTGGAGGGAAGGGGGGCACAGGAGAACCAGGACCAGGACTGAGTCAGACCCTGCTGTAGTACAATGAGGTTCTCTAAAGGGACCCTGGTGCTCAGAGACACTACCTCTTTAGTCCACAGGGGGCCCCAGAACCACCACCTGGTGCTCAGAGACACTACCTCTTTAGTCCACAGGGGGCGCTAGAACCACCACCTGGTGCTCAGAGACACTACCTTTTAGTCCACAGGGGGCGCAGAACCACCACCTGGTGCTCAGAGACACACCTCTTTAGTCCACAGGGGGCGCCAGAACCACCACCTGGTGCTCAGAGACACTACCTCTTTAGTCCACAGGGGGCGCCACAACCACCACCTGGTGCTCAGAGACACTACCTCTTTAGTCCACAGGGG
>JACSYO010000227.1:147500-167500 GCA_016806645.1 Ophiodon elongatus | reverse complement strand
TACAAAACATTGAGGACTATTTTATTCCGTTTAGAAGTAGAATCTAACTTCTTCTTCATTTTGTGTCTTTGCAGTCGTTTTGAGTGTCTTTGTGGTGGTTTTTCCCATAAAAATATAATATGAGTAGAGCGGACATTCCCATTCAAATCATTGTGGGATGTTTTTTGTGTATTGTTGCCATTGTGACGGTTGTAGAGGGCCAAGTTCTGTATAAACAGACTTATGTTAAGACGTGGACTAACGAGGTGAGGCTTTGCAGTAAAATGAGCAGTGAAGTAAAACCTAACAACCTAAAGCTTTATCCACTCATTCTTGTTTGGATTATTTTCTGTAACCGGCGTAGCATCAAAGCATGGTGGAGTTAGCTAGCTAGCTAACTAACTAACTAACTAGTAGACAGCTGGCTAGTTAGCTTGCATGCTTTAATGCTACGCCGGGTCCCGCCGCTGTCACTCCCCGTTGCTCTGGAGGACAAGCTAATGTTAGCCACCTAGCTCTTTCACTAGTCAAATGACAACAGAAAACATTTAAATGTGTTTCTATGGTTTTGCCCCTTTTCATAGTTGTGTCTCTGAGTCTCTTTGTGTCTCTGAGTCTCTTTGTGTCTCTGAGTGTCTCTGAGTGTCTCTTTGTGTCTCTGAGTCTCTTTGAGTCTCTTTGTGTCTCTTTGTGTCTCTTTGTGTCTCTGAGTCTCTGAGTGTCTCTTTGTGTCTCTGAGTCTCTCTGAGTCTCTTTGAGTCTCTTTGTGTCTCTGAGTCTCTCTGAGTCTCTTTGAGAGTCTCTGAGTGTCTTTGTGTCTCTGAGTCTCTTTGTGTCTCTGAGTCTCTTTGAGTCTCTTTGAGTCTCTTTGTGTCTCTGAGTCTCTTTGAGTCTCTTTGTGTCTCTGAGTCTCTTTGAGTCTCTGAGTGTCTTTGTGTCTCTTTGTGTCTCTGTGTCTCTTTGAGTCTCTGAGTCTCTTTGAGTCTCTGAGTCTCTGAGTCTCTTTGTGTCTCTTTGTGTCTCTGTGTCTCTTTGAGTCTCTTTGTGTCTCTGAGTCTCTGAGTGTCTTTGTGTCTCTTTGTGTCTCCTGAGTCTCTCTGAGTCTCTTTGAGTCTCTGAGTGTCTTTGTGTCTCTTTGTGTCTCTGTGTCTCTTTGAGTCTCTGAGTGTCTTTGAGTCTCTGAGTGTCTTTGTGTCTCTGAGTCTCTTTGAGTCTCTTTGAGTCTCTGAGTCTCTTCCTGGTCGGTGAAGACGAGGCGTCCCCGTCCTCAGTTAAACGTAAAGACGTCTCTGATGACCTTCCCCTCAGGTGTCCTGTCCCGCTGGCTGGACTCTGACCGACTGTCGAGTCGTCTCTCGGGGCTCCGTCGTCGTGGGGATGGTTGCTGGGGGCAACAGGTGCCACGAGAGCCGCCGTCTGCTGTCGCGTCAAACCATCAACACGCCGCCCCACGGACCTGAAAACAGCTCTGACACGACTCTAGTGTAGACCACTCTAGTGTAGACCACTATAATGTAGATGTCTATTATAGATGCTGTAGTATATTTTGCTCTGTAATGCATGAAGATAACATATGTGAAGGGGCCTGTGACTTTGGAATGTCGGATCCATTGATGTTGTTGCACATGGGATAATCGTTAGGTACCCCCGCTGGGCAATGCTCCTTGACCTGGAGGATGGAGGAGTAGCTGTGCCTATGTCCGAAACATGTCTTTTATTGGGGGCCCTCTTTATGACGTCATTATATACTCAAGTCTGGGGCGTAAACAACATCCATATATAAGTGATCGGGAGATCCCCGACGGGTAGAGTTCTGTTCGACTTTGGGACTCTCCGGCTGTTCATGACGCCCGTCTTGACATATGTTGCTTGTTTGTAATAAACTTCATTATACCAGCAAGAACAGTGTCCGCGGAGATTCCTTCATCATCACTCCAACATCACTGTCGCTTGAAATATACAACAGTTTCACTGGGGTGGTAAGGTTGAAGGGCCCAGGCGCTCCCACAAACCCCTTTCTGCTTCTATTTTAAACCACTGTAATACAAATATACTTGCACGTGCATTTGCACACAATTACGCACAATCACCCACATATGTTGTCACTTAATTTAAAATGAACTTGTAATGAAGCTTGAAAACAACATTCATCATAGATAGTCAATATGGGTTTCCTGACACCCCACGTTTCCTGTACTTTGTGTTTATTTCTTTAACTTGAATGTTCATTACTCAAGAAACGGATTAATTTAGCAGCACTGCAGTAAGCAAATGTGCAGGTTTGACTTTATTTTCAGTGGTGCAGGAAAATAAGTGACCAAGAACTCCCCATAGACATAGACTAGATATGGATAACGATTCAAAGGGACATGAAGTACATCACGTTATAGATTTAGCATTCCTTATTAATAAGATCTGATGTGGTGGTCCTGAAAAAGGGTTGCAGCTGTAAAAGGAACAGATGGGGATAACCAATTGTATATAGGCCCAGATCATTAGATTTAAATTTTGCGTAATAGACACACAATAAACCAACTTTTGAAGGGATCCTACATCTGGAAAGCTTCAGTGCTGTCAGATTAGATCAGCCTTTGTGTGAGGAAGTATCCGTCCAGCTGCATTGGAAGGCATTGCCATCTCTACCAGGTAAAGAGGTATTACACACCTGACCACCAAAACAATCCAGAATGTTAAATGGTATCATTAAAGCATTTTTACTCCTTTCAACCTCGACAAAGGCAGAGCCACACTTTTACCTTTCAAAATAAAAGCCCGAGACATAATGTCCTTTATTCGTCTCGTGTAAAGACGGGAATCTTTAAGTGAATTGTACAGCATCGAGTTTGACACTGAAATAAATATGTCATAAATAAAGTTGCTTTGTGGTTGTCTTTTCCTAAACTTTATGAATTCTCCTTCACATCGAAGTCGAGGAAAAGTTGGGACAAAATTATTAATCTTTTTACTATTTGACCGCAACTCAAGGACCCTGAAACTGAAGCAGCTAAATGGGATTCAGCCAACATTCATTATATTATTTAAGCCCGTTATTGTCAGAATGTCTTTGTTAAAAAGGGCCAATAAAAAGACAAGTTGACACACACACACACACACACACACACACACACACACACACACACACACACACACACACACACACACACACACACACACACACACACACACACACACACACACACACACACACACACACACACACAAAGCCAGTTAGCTTCTATTAAAAGTTAAATAACTGACTTTAATTTACACTTAAAGAAAACGTGTCTTTAAGAAACAGTAAATCAAACAAAATGGGACGTAAACCCAGATCCAATCAGACGGGAATGACGTCAGGCTAAATGTTTACGCTCCAAATATGAGGTCAGTTTATCCAAAAAAGAGCCTAAAACTGAAGCAGATAGGAAGATACGAACATAAAAAGGAGGTAAAGCTCTAAATGAAGGAGCAACGTTACCTAAAGAAACCAACAATGTTTACAAAAGCTTGTGCATTCCAGTTTATTTTATATCAAATTTCCCCTTAATCAAACTCTGATGTACAAATTAAAACTCGAGTTTTAACATGCGTTACAGAATCCTGCGATGGCAGAAGTGAATTCTTCAAAATTGAATGACAGTAAAAACCCGTACAGATGCCACAGCCCTGCCCCCCCCCCCCCCCAAGTTACCCAGCCCCACCCCCTCCCCCCCCAAGTTACCCAGCCCGCCCTGCATCCCAGGATTAAAACAAAAGATTGTTTCCACGTTTGTTTGTTTTTAAAGTTTTTTTTCCTTTTCTGTAAGTCGTTGTGGTGATGTAGCAGTGGGGGAGAGAGAGAGAGAGAGGGGGGGGGGGAGAAAGAGGAGGGGGGGGGAAGAGGGCTCTTGGCTGAATGCGACTGGTGCTGCCAGGTCATCACTTGGCGTGCAGCTCCATCAGGTTGCACGTAACCAGCCCCACAGAGAGGAGGAGGGGGGAGGGGGGAGGGGGGGGGATGTGTGTGACAGTGAGTGACCAAAATTACACAGCAAACAACACGGAAAAGGGGGGGGGGGGGGTTTTTTCCCTCTGTCACACTGAAAGACAAACTTCACATCTTATTGCCACATGCAAACGTGAGCACGACGACATTCACATCTAATAGGGGGGGGGGTAAAACAACCTCGGCCTCAGTGGATTGATCACATGACTCCCAGACAAAGAAACAGCGTTGCATGATGGGACTGTAAACATTGACCTCCTGCAGCGTGAGATCGATTCTACAAAGTGTCTCTGAAGAGAAGCAGCATTTTGTTTTAACTGTCGCCTAAACCCCCCCCACACCAACCCCCCCCTCTCCCCCCCACACACATAGCCCCCCCTCCCCCATACCAAACCCCCCCCACACATACACACAGAATCAACAACCAACAGTTACAGTCCTACAATCCTTTGTCACGACACAGAGGACATTTCCCCCGTTTTATGTTGGGGCTAAACGTGTGAGGGAGGGGGGTCGTGTGTGGGGGTGGAGGTGGGTTGTGTGTGTGTGTGTGTGGGGGTGGGTTGTGTGTGTGTGGGGGTGGAGGTGGGTTGTGTGTGTGTGTGTGTGTGTGTGAGGGGTGGGGGGGTTGTGTGTGGGGGTGGAGGTGGGTTGTGTGTGTGTGTGTGTGTGTGGGGGTGGGTTGTGTGTGTGTGTGAGGGGGGGGTTGTGTGTGAGGGGTGGGGGGGTTGTGTGTGTGTGTGTGTGTGTGTGTGGGTTGTGTGTGTGTGGGTGTGTGGGGGGGTGGGAGGGGGGTTGTGTGTGAGTGTGGGGGGGGATGAAGAAGCCCTGTTGACCTCCTACAGTGAGACTATTGTGACCACAGGAGACATGAAAGTGGAGCAGACGTCGACCCACCTCCTCTGGAGATGTGAGGATTCAGTGTGGGAGGGGGGACGAGAGGAGGGAGGGGGGGACGAGAGGAGGGGGACGAGAGGAGGGAGACGAGAGGAGGGAGGGGGGGGAAGAGAGGTCGGGAGGTTAAGGCACTTCAAGTCTCCCGACGACTGAGGAACGATGGGGCTACGTTTTGGGTTCAGCTCCTCTGTGTGTGTGTGTGTGTGTGTGTGTGTGTGTGTGTGTGTGTGTGTGTGTGTGTGTGTGTGTTTAGACAAAAGCAAAAGAAGGCGAAGCAGAAAGAAACTTCATTGAGAAACAAACAGCTGATGAAGGTAACGAGAGGACGACCCGCTCTCGTGTTCGAGGAGGATGAGCGGCACACGCTCGCGTGTTGTTGTTGTTGTTGTTGTTGTTGTTCTTTGTGTTCTCCAAATATTCAATCCAGAGTCAAAGAAAAGTGTCAAAGAAAACTAAAAACAGGCGATGAAAAATAAGCATAAAAAATAATAAATCCAGCACACGAGTCCGCGTGTCTGCAGAGTGGCACGAAGACAGTAAGGTGTTAAAAGCAAAAAGAGGTGGCAAGGACACGAGGTGGCAAGGACACGAGGTGGCAAGGACGCGAGGAGGCTCTAGAGGAACCGACCAGTGCTGCTGTACGTCACAATAGAACTGGGCCGGACTATAAAGTGCATACTTAACCCCACCCCACCCGAGTGCTCGTGTGTGTGTGCGTGCGTGTGCGTGTGTGTGTGTGCGTGCGTGTGCGTGTGTGTGTGTGCGTGTGTGTGTGTGTGTGCGTGTTCCTCTAGAGCGGCTCTCGCCAAAAGAAAAGAGAAACGTTAGCGTGGCTGTGGAGACGAGCGCAGGAGACTTTAAAATATTATCTTACACTGGAAATTACACCTATGGAACAAATCTTTACAATATGAATATGTCTATGTAGATACATTGGCAAATATGAGCAGAAAATTGTTAAAACACAACCCAAACCCATCCTCCACCTTGCTGTCATTCTGAGTGAATGAATGAATAAAAACTGAAGTCGTCCGTGATTGAGGAAGGTTTTTTTTTTTTCTTCTTTTTTTTGTGTTTTCTTCTCCACGTACTTCCCGCCGTAATCTGCCCTCAACGATAAAGCATCTCCATCATCTCCATCATCTCTCCATCATCTCTTCATCATCATCTCCGTCATCGCCCTCGGCCTCTGACAGGAAGTAATTACGATTTATTCATAGCTCCTCCGTTGCCGCAGCGACCGAGAGAATAAGTGTTCCGATTGGCTCGTGGCGGAAGTCCTTAAAATGTCCCGGCCAATCGAGCGCGGCCCTTCCACTTGGCCGCCCAGAGGGGGAGGGGTCCCGCCGGCTGGGGGGAGCTAGGGGTCCACGTCTTCCAGGTCGCTCTTTGAGTCGCCGAGCATCATGGGAGACTCCGACCCCTGAGAGGGAGACAGGAGATAACTGGGTCGTACAGATCAGTTTAAAAAGTCAAACACTTTCAAGGTACCTGAACCAAAAAGTCTAGTCCTGATCCTCTATGGACCTCAGTGTAGGTTGGTCCTCTGCACTACCTCTTTAGTCCACAGGGGGCGCCAGAACCAACATAGAAAGTTTCTCTTAGTAACTTTAACTGTGATTATTTTATACTTAGCTGCGTAATTTAAAATATTAGAAAGATGTTTGGTTTTCATGAGCGATTGTGTCGACGACACACCAGATTATGTTGAAAGTCATAACCTTATAAATAAACCATAGACTTAATAATTATAATTATATAACTATAATCAAGAAATGTGATGTTTTTGGAGGGAGAAGGGACCGGTGGTGGAGCATCCCTGCTCTGAGCAGTGACGGTGGGATTATGACTTCCATACAACAGACTGGTTATCTGCAGGATTCAGCCTGACAGGCGCGAGCTGTGTGGGCATCCTGTCAGACACAGCGGGGGGCCCAGAGAATGGAGCCGGTTAACAACAACCGTGGGAGGCCTCTAAGAACGAGACCTAACGAGGCCTCTAAGACGAGAGCCCTAACGAGGCCTCTAAGAAGGCCGCTAACGAGGCCTCTAAGAAGGCCGCTAACGAGACCCCTAACGAGGCCTCTAAGAAGGCCGCTAACGAGGCCTCTAAGAAGGCCGCTAACGAGACCCCTAACGAGGCCTCTAAGAAGGCCGCTAACGAGGCCTCTAAGAAGGCCGCTAACGAGACCCCTAACGAGGCCTCTAAGAAGGCCGCTAACGAGACCCCTAACGAGGCCTCTAAGAAGGCCGCTAACGAGGCCTCTAAGAAGGCCGCTAACGAGACCCCTAACGAGGCCTCTAAGAAGGCCGCTAATGAGGCCGCTAACGAGGCCTCTAAGAAGGCCGCTAACGAGGCCGCTAACGAGGCCACTCACCTGTCGGAGGCTGCGGTCGGCGTTCTCGTTGGCCGGGCTGCCGTCGGAGCCGTTGCTGCTGCCGGACTGCTCCTTCTCGTTCAGCAGCGCTGTGGCGTACGCCAACGTATCCTGCAGGGGATTGACCACAAGACAACAAGACAACGGGAGTTTAGAGCAGAGAACGTCAAGTACAAATGTTTGTGGAGTTGTGGAGGAGGAACTGGAAGAGGAACTAAAGGAGGAACTAGAAGAGGAACTAGAAGAGGAACTAGAAGAGGAACTAAAGGAGGAACTAGAAGAGGAACTAGAAGAGGAACTAAAGGAGGAACTAGAAGAGGAACTAGAAGAGGAGCTGGAGGAGGAACTAAAGGAGGAACCAGAGGAGGAGCTGGTGGAGGAACTGGAGGAGGAGCTGGTGGAGGAACCAGAGGAGGAGCTGGAGGAGGAACTAAAGGAGGAACCAGAGGAGGAGCTGGTGGAGGAACTGGAGGAGGAGTTGGTGGAGGAGCTAGAGGAGGAACTAGAAGAGGAACTAGAGGAGGAACTAAAGGAGGAACCAGAGGAGGAGCTGGTGGAGGAACTGGAGGAGGAACTAGAGGAGGAACTGGAGGAGGAGCTGGTGGAGGAACTGGAGGTCGCTCATGTATTTCTGTGTGTGTGTACCTGTGCAGAGATCGTACGCTGGAAGGTTTTGTTGGTGGACGTCTCATTGGAGACGTTGCTCTGTGGAGTCCAGTAATGTTCAGTCATCTGAGGGCAGAGATTATGATGCAAAATGTCATTTTCTTTTGCTAATTTAATGTTCAGAAAAACAAGTGAGAGACGCACGCCGCTAACACCAAGTGTGGAGGTCTCAGAGTCTCTAGTATTTTATATACAGCATATGTTTCGAATCCAACTCTAACAAGTTGCTGATTGTTGGAACAGTGGAGAGACGAACCAAGACGGTTTTGGGGAATTTAATTTAGTTTCAGTCAATGAGTTAACAAAGAAATTAAAATAGTCTAGATAACAGGTGAGCAGAGAAGTTGAAACAGTTACACATAAACTGTTAAAATAGTTATAAAGTCATGTATAAATTGTTAAAATAGTTATAAAGACATGTATAAATTGTTAAAATAGTTATATAGTCATGTATAAATTGTTAAAATGGTTATAGTCATGTATAAATTGTTAAAATAGTTAGTCATGTATAAATTGTTAAAATAGTTATAGACATGTATAAATTGTTAAAATAGTTTTGAAGACATGTATAAATTGTTAAAATAGTTATATAAATTGTTAAAATAGTTATAAAGTCATGTATAAATTGTTAAAATAGTTATAAAGACATGTATAAATTGTTAAAATAGTTTTGAAGTCATGTATAAATTGTTAAAATAGTTATATAGTCATGTATAAATTGTTAAAAAAGTTATAAAGTCATGTATAAATTGTTAAAATAGTTATAGTCATGTATAAATTGTTAAAATAGTTATAAAGTTATGTATAAATTGTTAAAATAGTTATAAAGTCATGTATAAATTGTTAAAATAGTTATAGTCATGTATAAATTGTTAAAATAGTTATAAAGTCATGTATAAATTGTTAAAATGGTTATAGTCATGTATAAATTGTTAAAATAGTTAGTCATGTATAAATTGTTAAAATAGTTAGACATGTATAAATTGTTAAAATAGTTTTGAAGACATGTATAAACTGTTAAAATAGTTATATAAATTGTTAAAATAGTTATAAAGTCATGTATAAATTGTTAAAATGGTTATAGTCATGTATAAATTGTTAAAATAGTTAGTCATGTATAAATTGTTAAAATAGTTAGACATGTATAAATTGTTAAAATAGTTTTGAAGACATGTATAAACTGTTAAAATAGTTATATAAATTGTTAAAATAGTTATAAAGTCATGTATAAATTGTTAAAATGGTTATAGTCATGTATAAATTGTTAAAATAGTTAGTCATGTATAAATTGTTAAAATAGTTAGACATGTATAAATTGTTAAAATAGTTTTGAAGACATGTATAAACTGTTAAAATAGTTATATAAATTGTTAAAATAGTTATAAAGACATGTATAAATTGTTAAAATAGTTTTGAAGTCATGTATAAATTGTTAAAATAGTTATAAAGTCATGTATAAACGGTTCAAATAGTTTTAAAGTAATTTATAAATTGTTAAAATAGTTTAAAATATTTCTTTGACATATGTTTAAGCTTGCCTTCTTTTGCAGCCACTGCACTGCCCAGCTCCAGTGACCAGACAAGTCCTTGAAGTAATCTTTGGCTGGAGCACACCTGGTGGGAGAAAGAAAACGATGCTCAGAGTCGTTTAAGTACATTAAGACGAATACTACTCTGGACGACTCTTAACGTCGGACCCTCAGGTGAACTCACTTCTGGGCTAATGTGACCAGGAACTTCACACACTGGTAGCAGCGCCTGCTGTCCACGTTGTTGCTCTGGTGCATCAAAGCTGAGGAGCAGAAGCACTCGGTTAGGTTTTTACACATTCAATGAATTAATTCAATGCACCGATTGCAATTTTCTTCCTTTTTATGAACCAGTGTGGGAAGTAGCCTTTTGAAATAGCAGCGCTCCAGTGGAAGTGTCTTAAAGGTGCAGTCTCTCTACTGACCACCAGGGGGCGACTCCTCTGGTTGTATAGAAGTCAAAGCTTCATGTGTTAAAGCTGCATTCTCTCTCCTGACCACCAGGGGGCGACTCCTCTGGTTGTATAGAAGTCAAAGCTTCATGTGTTAAAGCTGCATTCTCTCTCCTGACCACCAGGGGGCGACTCCTCTCTTTTTAAAAAAGACACTTTAGAGACAACTGCACTTCCATTTTCTCCAAAACAACAACAACAACAACAAGTTACAGGACGTCTTGTTGTCAACAACATTGTTTTTATAAAGGTGATTCTTCAACGAGTTATTTTTGACTTGCAGGAGCTTCATATCTTCTTCCACATCAGCGACCACGATATGTGTGTGTGTGTGTGTGTGTCTCATAACGGACTATGTTGCCAAGCGGCAGTCTAAAAGAAGAGTCATACCTAAAAGGCCTTTCTCCGACTCGAAGGCATATTTGAGTCTCTGCGTCTGCAGCGGGTCCTCCATCACCTGAAGGATGTAAGGAGGTTAGCAGATCAGTGTTACGTCTCAACGTGAGCGATCAGCTGATCAGCAGGAAGCAGGAAGCAGGAAGCAGTGAACTCACCAGGAGCTCCTGCAGCATCTGAAAGACGTTCTTCAGTTCGTGAGGCGGAGCCGTCTCCAGCTGCGTCTACGAGACACGAGTCATTCAGAAGGGTTAGAGCTCCTCCCCCTTCAGCGGTGAGAGGGTTATTGTTCACGATGATTTATTCTTACCTTGAGCAACTGCAGCACGCCGAGGGAGAAGGGCTCGTTACAGTACGAAGAGTAGGTCACCATCTCTATGAGGAGAGCGAGGGGCCCCGACAGCTCCCGCATGGCGAACATCACCTGAGACAGAAACACAGAGTCAGAGAGGAGCCGAGCTTCCTCCTCATGGAGAACCGCCGCCTGACGGTCTGCTGCGTCACCTCCAGGAGATACGGCTGTCCCTCCGGCGTGAAGAGCGAGGCCAGGATGTCGGCGTGGAGGGGGAGGAGCTGTGTGGAGGCCGGCACGCAGCTCACGCGCAGTTTAAACCCTCCCGTAGCTGCGCAGGTGAGAAATAAAGAAGAGAGAGGATCAGTCGGAGGGTACAGACGTCAGCTGTGAACCAGAGGGTTTGAGTGGCGTCTCACCCTGCGTCCGCTGGGGGTTGAGGTCAGAGTGCAGCGTGATGAGGCCCAGAGTGTTGTGGAGGTGGAGGAACTCCCGAGCCTGAGCCGGACTCCAGCGCCGGTTCTGTGGAGACACGCAAAACATAATTAGCCCTGTGGATAATACGCATTCTGCGTTCTTGTGTCTTAAATAGACGATTTTTGCGAACGCAGTCCGTATTTTAAATGTCTTTAAAAACAATTTAAAACTACGTTCACATTTAATGCGTTTCGTGAATAGTGAACTCTATATTTAGAATGTTTCCACAGCTTCACCTCGCTGTCAGACGGCCCTCTGACGGGGAGCTGAGGCCGTTAGCTATACTCTATATACTCTATATCTACTATAGCTTCTATAGCTTCTATATCTACTATATCTACTATAGCTTCTATATTTTCCATATCTTCAATAGCTTCTATATCTTCTATATCTTCGATATCTAACATACGTCCACAGCAGAACATGACTTTGCTCCGTCTGCTGAAGTGAAGCTCTGGAGGAGAACATCCCACAGACTCACCTCTACACGTCTCTACACCTTTAAATGTTTATAAAACCCGACCGGACGAGGTCAGGGGTCAAAGTGATGATACCTGGTTGTTTTGCCGATTGGGTCCCAGGAGGAAGATGAGCATCCGGCGATACGCCGAGTGTTTCAACAGCAGCTGACAGGGACCGCATCCCTGGAGGAGAGAAGAACACAACCCGTCAGCGCTCTGAGGCCTGAAGGCGAGGCGGCCTGGAGGCGAGGCGGTCTGGAGGCGAGGCGGCCTGGAGGCGAGGCGGTCTGAATCCACGCTTCTTACCCTCTGAGCGAAGTTACTGAAGAGGCCGAAGTACTGCGCGCAGTTCTTCACGTTCTCAGGGACGTCTTTGTCCAGCAGCGACAGCAGCGTGTCCGTCAGCCCGTCCACGCCCGGGTCTCCGAAGTGCAGCGCGCTCTCCAGAGTCCTCTCCAGGATGGAGGCCACCACCACCCTCACCTCCCTCACGCTGCACTCCAGCAGGCAGATCCTGGAGGAGGAGACGCAGCCAGGGAACGAGGAGCAGAGCGAGTTGGAATCCAACATAAAAAAGGCGGGAAACTAAAACGTGATCAGGAAGTAAGAACGTCCTCGGTGTCTTTAGGAGGACGAGCCAGTGAAGCAATGTGCGAGTGCTCCTGATCCGATTCATCTACACCGTGAGATACTCATATTATTAGAAATGTATAATATCATTTATTCACAATTACGCCGCCGATGAAGTTTGATTTTTTTATTATTTCAATACGCTTTATATATTAAACAATAGAGAATTTAGCAACAAAACAACAACAAAGGAGAAAATATTCCATCGGAAACCATCAACAAGGTCCGATATTACGAAATAAAGGTAAAATGTTTCATGATTAAAATGATAAAATATGTAGTAAAGTAGCAGTGTTTTATTCAGCATCAACCTCACGTTTGTGTGCGCATCGTCGGAAAAACTAAAAACGGACTTGAAGCGTAACTAAACTCATAAATGAGAACACATCTGTTGCATGAGACGTGCGAGACGAGAAGTTAAAAACACCGTTTGTGTGAGAAAATGCATTTAATGTTGTGCTGAAGTCGAGAGACAGACTGAGGCCCGTTAACAGCAAATCTGAGCTTCACGAGGTCTTTGGTTGATGGTTTTAAGTCCGTTGCTTTAAATTTACCTTGAAAGTTACTTTCTGCTGTTTTGTTTTCTAGTCGGCTCTTTTTAACTCTGTTTAACTCTTTAAACAGATCTTAACGGGGTTTGAGTAGCTGATACACAAAAGTATTTATTTTACTTGTTGTAATTAGCTGTAATAATTACAAATGCAGGTGTTTTTCTAGTTTTTCTCTACTGCGAAAATGGTCTCTTCCAGAGGTCTTCAACAGGGGGTCGTCACATTTTTGGTTGACAATTATATTCTCTATTTTTCCCCCAATCGTTTTTCGTTGAAGACCCTGATCTCTTCTATATATTCTATAAACCTCTTTTCTGCGTCGCGAACACGCTGTACGTCATGTGACGGGTCAGGGCGTTAAGAGCCGACCAACGGGCACTGACCTGGTCATCTCTCGCCCCTCTGGTCCGACCAGGTACTGCACCAGCCACTGGCACGCCTCGCAGCTCTTAGACAGCAGCACCTCCACCGTCGCCATCCACTCCTCCGTGTCCACCCTGCAGGAGACAAGGTGCTGCTTTCATGTGGCGTCAAGACAAATGGGGGGGGGGGGCGCCCCCCCCCCAGAGCCCCCCCTCTGGTTGTATAGAAGTCAAAGCTTCATGTGTTAAAGCTGCATTCTCTCTCCTGACCACCAGGGGGCGACTCCTCTGGTTGTATAGAAGTCAAAGCTTCATGTGTTAAAGCTGCATTCTCTCTCCTGACCACCAGGGGGCGACTCCTCTGGTTGTATAGAAGTCTATAGAAAATTCTCTCTTGATTTATTCCCTCAGTAAACATTGTAAACATGAGTTTATGTCTCAATCTCTAGTTTCAAGTCTTCTTCAATACAGCATGATGTTCATTTAGTAAATTATGGTCCATTTAGAGTCAAACAGACCATAAAGCAGGGGATGCTTTAGGGGCGGGGCTACAAGGTGATTGACAGGTCGACACCAGAGACGTATACGGCGTCTCTACGTAACTTCCTGTTCACTGGTTGTAAAAATATATAATAATATAATGCAACACATCTTCTTTTAAGCCTCCATGTTTGTAACGGGTGCGGATGTACGCGTGAACGTACCGGAGTTTCTTTTTGGTGTGCAGGTAGGTGTGAAAGAGGAAGTGGACAGCCAGCTGAAGACTCTCTTTGGCCATCGGCTGGTAGTCTGGATGCTTCAGCTTTGTCTGTAACACACACACACACACACACACACACACACACACACACACACACACACACACACACACACACACACACACACACACACACACACACACACACACACACACACACACACACACACACACGGAATTGGATCAACAGCAGACTACGGGAACAATGAAACAATTCACTCGATATTAGAGGATAAAATTATCATTTTGATGTCCGAGGGACACGGAGCAGGTAACCATAGAGCAGGTAACCATAGAGCAGGTAACCGTAGAGCAGGTAACCGTAGAGCAGGTAACCGTAGAGCAGGTAACCGTAGAGCAGGTAACCATAGAGCAGGTAACCATAGAGCAGGTAACCATAGAGCAGGTAACCGTAGAGCAGGTAACCGTAGAGCAGGTAACCGTAGAGCAGGTAACCATAGAGCAGGTAACCGTAGAGCAGGTAACCGTAGAGCAGGTAACCGTAGAGCAGGCAACCGTAGAGCAGGTAACCGTAGAGCAGGTAACCATAGAGCAGGTAACCGTAGAGCAGGTAACCATAGAGCAGGTAACCATAGAGCAGGTAACCATAGAGCAGGTAACCGTAGAGCAGGTAACCATAGAGCAGGTAACCATAGAGCAGGTAACCATAGAGCAGGTAACCATAGAGCAGGTAACCATAGAGCAGGTAACCATAGAGCAGGTAACCATAGAGCAGGTAACCGTAGAGCAGGTAACCGTAGAGCAGGTAACCATAGAGCAGGTAACCATAGAGCAGGTAACCATAGAGCAGGTAACCATAGAGCAGGTAACCACCGGGACATGAAGGAACGTACTGCGTTGACGGAGGCCAGCGAGAGGGTGAAGTTGAAGTAGTCGCTGTTGTAGACGTCTCGGTTCCTCATGAACTTGAGGTTCTCGTCCCTCACCATCTGAGAGGAGCACAAACGGAGAGGTCAGAGGTCAGAGGAGCCAACAGAACGGAGGTCAAGAGGTCACGGGTCGCTCCTCCCCTCGTTACCTGGTAGATGCTGGCGGGCATCTTCTCCACAAACAGGCCCTTCTTCTCCCCCTTGCGGACCAGGCGGGTGAGGAGGGTGAGGCGGTCGTTGTTGGCTCTCGGGGGCCGAGGGGACGACTGAGGAGAGACGTCAGGAGAGGACGGGGCCGACCTGCAACACAGAGACCAGGGCTTCAGGGTCAAAGATTTCAGGGTCAAAGGCTTCAGGGTCAAAGGCTGCAGGGTCAAAGGCTGCAGGGTCAAAGGCTGCAGGGTCAAAGGCTGCAGGGTCAAAGGCCTGAGGACTACATGGAATATATGGAAAAGTTACTTTCCATAAACTGGTTTGGAAGGAATAAACTGTAGTTTAACAGGAACGAGTAGAAGAAGAAGGAAGAGGAGGAGGAGAAGAGGAAGAAGGAGGAAAAGGAAGAAGAAGAAGGAGGAGAAGAAGAAGGAAAAGGAAGAAGAAGGAGAAGAAGAAGAAGAAGAAGAAGGAGAAGAAGAAGGAGGAGAAGAAGAAGAAGGAGGAAAAGGAAGAAGAAGAAGAAGAAGAAGAAGAAGAAGAAGAAGAAGAACTATTGGACATGTTTCATGTTCTCCGTAGACGAAGACGATATTAATAAATAACCAGGAAGACGGCGACAGCAGAAATCTATTCGCCAAAAGGTTTTTCCATAATTTATTTAGAGCATCAACTTTTTTGTTTTTGACAAAGAAAAAAAAAACTTTTGTTTTGCAAAAATGTCGGATGTTTTGTAGTATTTAGTTCCAGTGATACTTCAAAATGTGCAGACATGAATGGAAATACGGCCGTCGTTAATTAAAAACTTCTGTAAATCAATCAGACCGGTTCCTGTCACGGAGAAATGAGACTGAACTGAGAAACATGGGAAGTAAACCAAATAAAAACGGGATCCTTGAAGAACAGCTGAACTGAAACGATGGTTAAAAAGATTTAATAAGAATAAAAATGAACGTTATGTGTTATAAAATATAAAATGAAACCTTTCTAAACAACTGAAACTACAACGTAAGTCAAAGCTCTCATAACTATTCACCAGACGGGAGATTAACGACCACAGCTCGTTAGATACGTTACAGACGACCCACGAGGGGGGTCACAGGGGTCAGGGGTTACGAGGAGGGTCAGGGGTCACGAGGAGGGGGTCAGGGTCACGAGGGGGGGTGTGTGTCAGGGGAGGGTCACGGGGGGGGGTCAGGGGTCACGGGGTTCAGGGGTCACTCACAGGGTCAGGTCCTCGGCCTCCTGCCTCATGATGCTGACTCGGCTCTTTTTGGGCAGGACGGGTGAGTTCTGGTCGCTGATCTTCTGGTAGAACAACATGTAGGCGTTCCAGTAGCGCCTCCGCACGTCAGGGTAAGGGTTGGCTACACACACACACACACACACACACACACACACACACACACACACACACACACACACACACACACACACACACACACACACACACACACACACACACACACACACACACACACACACACACAGAGTGTTTGCATGAGGAAACAGGAAGTGCAGAGTTTCACATATTTAAGATGCAACAATTGAGATTTGGTAAAAAGTGTGGGAGCCCCGGTCCGTCTCGTCTTGTAATACCACTCGTACCCCCGGGGGCGATGGTGAGTCACTGCATCGTGACGCTTTGAGGGTTTGTTTATTGGAGTAAACGTAAAGTACAAAGCGTCCGGAGTCCAGCGGGTCTGAACCACAGACTGAATCCAGGAAGTGGATTTGGTTTGAGGACGGATGTTTTGAAGCTTTGAGTTCGGCGTCGCCATCTTGGATTACGGCCGTCAATATGTTGTTGCAACCGATGAACAGAAGTGACCATATTTTAAATGAGGAGCGACAGAGAGACGCCGTATACATCTCTGGTGTCGACCTGTCAATCACCCTGTAGCCCCGCCCTAAAGCATCCCCTGCTTTATGGTCTGTTAGAGACCTGTCAATCACCCTGTAGCCCCGCCCTAAAGCATCCCCTGCTTTATGATCTGTTAAAGACCTGTCAATCACCCTGTAGCCCCGCCCTAAAGCATCCCCTGCTTTATGGTCTGTTTGGCTCTAAATGGACCATAATTTACTAAATGATTTGCATGGAGCCGTAGAAGTGAAACACTGCCCCCTATCTGTTTGGAGCGTGCATTTACAGACCGGGTGTTAAACGTTAAGATGTATTTTATGGTTGGAGTTTAACACCAGAAAGATGCTTTTTTTATTCATCTGCTGAAGGAGGAAAGTGTCTCTGTGCTCATCTTGAATCTAAAAGATGATTTAAAAGACATTCAAGCCTCTTTGAAAGGAGCCGTTTGAAAACTCATGTTTCAGATGTAACTTCTAGTACAAGTCTTAAAACATGTCTAAATATCATCTTCATATTGTTGCACAGATCAGAAGTTCGTAGTTAAAGCACGTTACTCACATTGGTCGTAGACTTTGGGTCGGTACTCTCCACCGAAGCATTCGTACTCCAGAGTTTCGTCGTTCATGTCGAACTCCTCCACCACGTTGTCGTTGAACTTGTACCAACGTCCCCGAGCGCTGCCACTGAGGAGACGGGGACGGGGAACAGAATGTAAACCTTTTAAATGTTCGTTTACGACATACTGTTGTTTCTTTATGAAAAAACACACAAAAATGTAATTATTTTCTGTGTATTAATGCAAGAGGGATTTTCTTTCTGGGATATTTAGATGATTAGCTCCAACATTGATATTGATGCAAGTTCATTTTTTTGTGCAGTGTCAGAATAAAAATATAAAAAAACACTTGCCTTAGAGGATAAAAAAAAGTCCCCTTCCTAAGACTGCTATAAAATACTATATATTATAATATTATTCATTTTCAGAATTTTAATCCTTTCAATGCCGATTCGTTGCACATAATGCAACGTTTTTTTTTTTTTTTTTTATATAAATGGGAAAATAATTAAATCTTCTATATGATAAATGCCAAGAGATCTTTATATTTTTCCACAGTCTGGAATATGTCACTGATTAGCAGCCACATTGATATTTATGCGTTGCATCAAACTAATAACACAGGAACAATAACTCTAAACATGTGTATTCGTCCCAGAACAAGAACACGAGAAAACGTCTCAATCTGGTAAAAAAAAGGGTAAAGCTAGTGGTTTCAATACGTTTCAATACGTTTCAATACGTTTCAATACGTTTCAATACGTTTCAATACGTTTCAATACGTTTCAATAAGTTTCAATACGTTTCAATAAGTTTCAATACGTTTCAATACGTTTCAATACGTTTCAATACGTTTCAATGGGGACATTTCTGTCCTTAATGTGTCCGAGTGTCTCTGTTCTTGACCGCTTACTTTAATATAGACCAGAGAAGGAGGAATAAAAGTCGTGTAGTCGTCTTACCGCCGGTCCTTGATGAAGGAGTAGTAGTGGCCGGCGTGCGCCTGCCCGCTGTGCACCACGACCCCCACCAGCTCGTAGTTCTCGGAGATGGTGACCTTCTTCCTGGGCGAGCCCCCCGAGGTCCCGTCGCCTCGGCCCTCGCCGCCCTCCACGCTGCAGTCCTGACGGGCCATCCCGGAGACGGTGTAGGGCTCCATGTTCAGCACCCAGGGGAACTGAGCACCACCACCACCAACACCACCACCACCACCACCAACACCACCAACAACGACAACAACAACAACGACAACAACAGAGTCCACGTAAATCACTATTCCAGGACTTGATGAAAGCGACTGCAGCTTTGGATCGGAGGCGAGCGAGACGTACCCGGATCTGTTCGTCGTACTTGATGGAGCGCCCGCTCTCCCAGTCGAAGCCGAAGCGCATGAGGTGGATGCAGAGCACGCTGGGCAGGGATTTGATGCAGGTCCTCTTCACAGTGGTTCTCTGTGGAGGAAGCAACACAACGTGAGCAGGGCGCCGCCTCGCCGCCCGGCAGCGTGCGGAGAGACACTCACCTTCTCCTTGCACTTCTCACAGTAGTAGGCGTTGCTGCCCTCCAGCACCTCCCCCCTCACAAACTGGTCCAATGAGATCTCCAGGCTTTGGCACGATGTCACTCCGAGGTTCAAGGCCATGAAGGTTTCTTCACGCTCGTACCTGCGTTCAACAAAAGGAGAGTCAGACGAGTCCCAGCGTGGACTCGGGGGTCTGCAGGGCTCCGCTCACCGGTGAGGACAGTCTTTACAGATCTTCTGGTCCGAGAAGATTCCCTGAAATGTGTTTTTGAAGATCTGCTCCCGACCCATTTTCTGGTGGAAAAGGAGTCCCGTCGTTAATAATAATAAGAATCATCACAAGTCAAAGAAGAAGTCCCGTCTCCCGGTCCTCACCTTGAGGTGCTCGTCCAGCTGGTCCACCAGGCTGGTGAAGAACTCGTACGCGTCCTGCTGCTCTCGGACGTACAACTCCTTGTTCCACATCTTGAAGATCTGCAGACGTGAACGCACGAACAACAACTCGTTTATTACATTCTCAATCCACGATCTGTTTACTACTAAAGAATTGATCCTGATGACCACAAGTCAAAGTGAGAAGCATTGTTGCTCGATTTGTTGAAAAAAACTCAGAAATGAAAAGCAGCTAGTCTACCAATTATTTATATATTATATATATATATATACATTTTTTGTATAACTTGAAATTCTTGAATTAACTGAGAAATACAAAAAAATGTTTTCTGTGTATTTGTGAAAGTAAAGCACGAAGAAATGTTCCCTTTGTTTTTGCAATCAGTTGATAAAACCTTTTAAAATACGAAAAACTCAATATTATTATTATTATTATTATACACACTTTACTCGGCTTTCATGCCGCAATCTGCCACACCTCCTCGATTAGAGCACAGCGGGCTGAAGTAGATCAGAACATCAGAACTGAATCAGGAATCGACCCCAAGAACCGAAAGATTTACACTTTTAAGAGTTCGCTCATAAACTAATCTCAGTCAGTTTAACTGGAGATGAATCTCCACAGCGAGAAGAAACCCGATGATGAGGTCACCGGCTCAGAGACTCTGAGACTCAGAGACTCAGAAACTCTGAGAGAGTTCAGACATCACGGAGGAGGTGGATGTTTTTGTCTCGTCTCAGGGTGAAGGTAACCTGAGTGAGGTGAAGACCTCGTAGTCTTAATGAGCAGAACAACAAACAATCTCAAGTTTA
>JACSYO010000227.1:90000-142500 GCA_016806645.1 Ophiodon elongatus | reverse complement strand
AATTAAAGGTTAATTAATCGTTCATATCTCGAACATTACAAGCAACCAGGCGGCTTCATAACAACAGAATAGATATAAGAAACTACGTTTAGGGTCCTAAACTACTATTTTAACATCAACATGATCTTGAACTTGACTTCGCCCTCCAGATGACGATGTCCTGTGTTTTAATGGAGCTGAGTTCATTCTAAACTTAAGGGAAATAGGAGAATGTTCAATATTGTTCTTTATTATTTTTATTTTTTTTCCAGGACGCCTCAGAGATATAAAATAAAAAGTGGAGCAATTTCTGGTTCTGAGCAATTTAGTAATACTGACAAAAATATAAGTGTTTCGGTTGATTTGAATTTAAAGGACTTTTCAAACACTTTGTAATCCCTCCCGGTATTGAAGCGCCCTGATCCACGGTAACATGGCGTTTCCTGAGTCACCTGTGCTGCTGACCCTGGTGCGGACCCCCTGGGGCAGCAGGGAGCTGTGGGTCTCTCTGATTGGCTGAGGGCTGCCGACCAGGTCCAGCCGCCCCGCGGCGGCGGCCCAGGTGAGCCGCATGAAGCAGGCCACCGTGGAGGTGAAGTCCCCGACCTCCATGGTCTGGAACGGAGAACATGGCGCATGAACACTTTCCCTCCACGCTTAGAAAAGATCACCCGGTTGCCGTGCCGACGGCGCGTTTACCTGAATCGCTACGCGGGCGGCCGGGATGATCTCCTCCACCCGGATGGAGGAGCGCTCCGACAGAGACATCTGCCTGTAGGACGACTTCTCCGGCGTCCCGCAGAGAGACAGCTGGCGGCCGGCGCGGCCGGCGTTACGGAACGGACGAGACGACAACGACTCGCCGTCCCGGGAGACGTCGTCGTCCAGAACCGAGGGCATGCTCTGACCCACCAGCAGGAACCTGCACACACACACAGGTGAGGAGACAGCACGTGTGTGTGTGTGTGTGTGTGTGTGTGTGTGTGTGTGTGTGTGTGTGTGTGTGTGTGTGTGTGTGTGTGTGTGTGTGTGTGTGTGTGTGTGTGTGTGTGTGTACCTGGCCAGCTGAAGGCAGATGGAGTAGACTCCCTGCCGGGTCTCGTAGTCGACCTCTGAGGGGATGGAGTCTCTCTGCATGACGTTCACCACGAGGCTGAAGACAAACGAGAGCTGAGCTGAAGTTCTTTCTACCTTCAAAGCTTCTAAAGAAGTTCTCAAACGAGCTTTGAATGTTCACCGTACTATTCATGATGTTGTTGTTGTTGTGTGGTTAAATAAATAAATGTAGTTCATGTTGCTGTTAGATCTTCATTTGTTTGAGACAAGCGGCAGACTTTGAAAATGTTGTTTTTGAAATGCCAACAAATAAAGTTTGAAGTAGATTATTTGTATTAGAGCAAACATCAAGTAGAAGACCTGGGAGAGGAGAGGAGATATCTATCTATCTATCTACCTACCTACCTATCTACCTACCTATCTACCTACCTATCTATCTACCTATCTATCTACCTATCTATCTATCTATCTATCTACCTACCTATCTACCTACCTACCTATCTATCTATCTATCTACCTACCTATCTACCTACCTATCTATCTATCTACCTACCTACCTATCTATCTACCTACCTATCTACCTACCTATCTACCTACCTATCTATCTACCTATCTACCTATCTATCTACCTATCTATCTACCTACCTATCTATCTACCTACCTATCTACCTACCTATCTACCTACCTACCTATCTAATCTTTATCCGTAGGTGTGAAGTATCGGGGTTTTACAGAATGAGTAGATTTGAATCTCAACGTTATGAATGAGGCGTTGAAGTTTCTCAGTGTTTACTGTCAGAACCAAAAGTACAAACTGTGGATGAACGCCTAGGAAACGAGTCGCTTCCTAACAGAGCCGCTGTCCTAGGAAACGACTCGTCTCCTAACAGGTCGGCTGCTCTCCTCGTTACCTCAGCCCTCCGGCTTTCAGGAAGTTCTCGCAGAAGGACTTGCTGCTGGTTTTCGCCATCTCATCGTCCGACGTGGGCATGAGCTTTGAACTCAACACCTGACACACACACACACACACACACACACACACACACACACACACACACACACACACACACACACACACACACACACACACACACACACACACACACACACACACACAGAAGACGGAGGGTCATATATAGTCCTATACATCTATAGTGGAATATGAAGTCGTGCGTGTCCACGCGTGTGCGTACCTCCAGGTTGTACAGCACCCTGAAGGTGGACATGCCCGGGGCCGAGGACCTGAACAGGGACTCCAGGATGGAGGCCGCACTGGGCTGGTGCTGCTGCTTGGAGGACATGGACGGGGACCGAGAGCCGGTTCCCTGGAACAGGGTCTTCTGTGGAGAGACAACAGAGAGGCTTCAGGAAACAAGAGGACGCAGTGAGACTCACCACAAACACAAATGCTGACAACGAAAAAATATGAGAAATAATTGTGAGAAGGTCGAGAATGGAGAGGTTCAACGTTCAGGCGTGGAAGTTACCATCCTGCTCTGATCCTGTACCTGGTGGCTCCAGACGCTGGACTCTTTGGGGACAAAGTTGTCGAGAGCGTCCTGCACTTCAGGATCTGTGGGGATCAGCAGCAGCAGCTTCCTCACCCGGAGCGTGATCCTGCAGAGCAACGCAGCCATGAGCTACAGGAGCACTTTCCCTCTCGTCTCCAGCTGCATGTAAAGCACCTCAAGACAGAAGCCCAGCGACGGAGGCTTCTGTCTGCAGCGGGAAGGCTGCACACGTTAACCAGCTCTGATCCGCTTCCCTTTCCTGTCCTGGTGCTATGCGGCGGCCGGAAGCCAATATATAATAAACTAAATCAACAGGGACAATTATAATAATTTAAAAGTGCAAAACATACAATGATTGTGCTCTCCTCAAAGCAGCCACAGTCATTTCACCTCGATCATCGAAACACACTTCATTCACTCATTCATTCAAAAACTAAATAAAACTCATCACAACCGTCTTTGCAAGTCTTTCCACTGTTTGTTCCAACAATCACCAACTCTGGTTTGAAAGAGTAAAAGATATTTAAAATAAATAAATAAATAAATAAACACACACATGCACTAACTTTGATGCACAAAGTGTGTAACCTGGGCGGTTCCTCTCTCACCTGGTCTCGTCCAGGTTAGCCAGCTGGTACAGCATCTCGAACACGTTGCAGACTAAAGCCATCACGACTCCGGGGAGCGACTTCTCCTGCAGACACAAAAACAGACGCAGAGCGTCGTGAGAATCCACGCCGCCGCGTCTCTCTCTCCACGGTTTGTCGTGGTGGCGTGCGGCGCCGGCTACCTGCTCCAGGGCGTAGGCGGAGTTGAAGACGGCGGAGCTGGAGCTGCTGGAGGCCGAGGCCGAGGACTCGGAGCTGCCGGAGGGCGTGCCGGTGCCCGAGCTCTTCACCGTCAGGGTCTGCTCGTCACTGAAGCCCAGCTGGGAGAGAAGCTTCTGGTCCCGGTTCATGGTCATCTGAGGGAGGGGGAGGGGGAGGGGAGGGGGGTTATTGAACCAACAAAGAGGAGGCGGCAGCAGCTTCAGGGGAACAGAAGAGGAACAGAAGATGAAGAGAAGAGGAAAAGAAGAGGAACAGGAGAGGAACAGAAGAGGAACTGAAGAGGAACTGAAGAGGAACAGAAGAGGAACTGAAGAGGAACAGAAGAGGAACAGAAGAGGAAGAGAAGAGGAACAGAAGAGGAAGAGAAGAGGAACAGAAGAGGAAGAGAAGAGGAACAGAAGAGGAACAGAAGAGGAACAGGAGAGGAACAGAAGAGGAACTGAAGAGGAAGAGAAGAGGAAGAGAAAAGGAACTGAAGAGGAACAGAAGAGGAAGAGAAGAGGAAAAGAAGAGGAACAGGAGAGGAACAGAAGAGGAACAGAAGAGGAACTGAAGAGGAACTGAAGAGGAACAGAAGAGGAACAGAAGAGGAACAGGAGAGGAACAGAAGAGGAACAGAAGAGGAAGAGAAGAGGAACAGAAGAGGAACAGAAGAGGAACAGGAGAGGAACAGAAGAGGAACTGAAGAGGAACTGAAGAGGAACAGGAGAGGAACAGAAGAGGAACAGGAGAGGAACAGAAGAGGAACAGAAGAGGAACAGAAGAGGAACAGGAGAGGAACAGAAGAGGAACAGAAGAGGAAGAGAAGAGGAAGAGAAGAGGAACTGAAGAGGAACAGAAGAGGAACAGAAGAGGAAGAGAAGAGGAAGAGAAGAGGAACAGGAGAGGAACAGGAGAGGAACAGAAGAGGAAGAGAAGAGGAACAGAAGAGGAACAGAAGAGGAACAGAAGAGGAAGAGAAGAGGAACAGAAGAGGAACAGAAGAGGAACAGAAGAGGAACAGAAGAGGAACTGACACTCACCACACTGTCGTTGGCAAAGATCTGCACGTTGTCCACCGGACAGCTCAAGTGCTCAGATATCTTCCACCGGATACTTCCTATCGTCTCATTACTGTGGGTCTGCAGGAGAGGGGAGGGGGGAGGGGGGGCAGGGTTATTATTATGTATTATTATCGTGATGAAGATGATGATGAAGGGTAATTCAAAGGGCTGTAGGAGAGGTCTCACAGTACCTCTAAGGTGAAAGTGTCTTTGGTTGACTCGTAGGTGATGTGCAGGGTGACGGGGTGTCCGTTGTACGAGGCCCCGTGAGGTAGAATAGTGCGAGGAACCGAGTACATGTCCTACAGGAACACAACACAATAAATCATTCATCATGACTGTGCGTCGTCTCTATACTGGAACATATTCACGGTCCTTTACCGTTTATGCATCGCTTTCATAAAGCTGCTCTGATGTCCTCGGAAATATAAAATTACATAATCATCCACTTTAACCAACATCCGTCCTGATTATAAATACCAAAAATATATTCATATTTAATTTCTTTACATAGTGTCACTGTAAAAAGAACTATGTTTGATTAATCCACATATATTAAATGTTAGAGGGATTTTTCTGTGAAATGTCAACGATAAACAACAAAATTAATTTTGATGCATTTTTTGTGCAGATTTAAAAATAAATAAATAAATAAATCCTTGTTACGAGGACAAAAATGTCTCCTTCCTAAAAACTGCTGTAAAAATACAATATATTAATCTTGAATATTTTAACCGACATCAGTCCTTAACTATCTTAATTATTTTCAAAATTTTAACCCTTTAAATGTCAGTTTGTTTACATAATGCTGCACAAACATTTAATTGTTTTCTGTATATTAAATGCTCGGGGGATGTCTGTTCCTTCAGTCTGTATTTATACAATATAACACAATGCGTGATGTGCTTTTCTATTCTTGTTAGTGTTTTTAAATTGTATTTAAAAGTACTTTTATAAAGTTTCTTCCCTTTTGATTTATTATGTAAAGTTGCTGAAAGCTGCTCCGTAAATAAAAGTTGCCTTCAGGGTCAGAGTGTTGTGTTGCTAAACAGTTTATTACAGACTAAAATATCCCTCGTGATGAATAAAGTTCACGTCCTACCTCGATAGTGATGACGTAGCGTTCAGCCAGCAGAAGAAGTCTTTCAATTATCACCAACTTAGTGGATCTACAGATGGAGAGAGAGAGAGAGAGAGAGAGACAGAGAGAGAGAGAGAGAGAGAGAGAGAGAGAGAGAGAGAGAGAGAGAGAGAGAGAGAGAGAGAGAGAGGAGTTTCAACATGACGGAGGAACAAAGTGTTTTTACTTGTGTGTGTTTTAGTATCTCTATGAGGACGAGGAAAGCTCTTAAAGGTGTTTTAATAGGATTAGTAACTATGTTCTTACCCAAACCCCCCTCTGTACCTGGATGGTGACTGTACAGATGTGGCCACGGTCGGCATGGCGGTGGCGGTCAGCATCTTGGTTGCCCTGGTAACGGCGTGCGTCAGCGTGGGCCCGCCGAGCGCCGAGCTGGCGGCCTGAGAACGGAAACGGAACGCGAGCGGTCGGTGTTGATTGTTTTCTCCGTGAGGCGGAACAACAAACAACAAACAACAAACAACAGCAACGCATTGAGCCGCTTACCTCCAGTCGCTTGTAACAATCAGCTATGAACTTCTTGTGCAGAGAGACAGAATCCTGAGGGACGACAGCAGGAGAAGAGTCACTCACACACCTCCACTCTGGAATAACTCCATTACACCGTTATTCATTTATATCTCACACACAGAGACATACACACACACACACACACACACACACACACACACAGACAGACACACACACAGACACACATACAGACACACGCACACACAGACAGACAGAGACACACACACACACACACACAGAGACACACACACACACACACACACACAGACACAGACACACACACACACACAGACAGACAGAGACACACACACACAGACAGACACACACACACACACACACAGAGACACACACACACAGACAGACACACACACACACACACACACACACACAGACAGAGACACACGCACACAGGGACACACACACACACACACACACACACACACACACACACACACACAGACAGAGACACACACAGACAGAGACACACACACAGACACACACACACACACACCTTCTTCATCTTGGGGTTGAGGTTGGTGTAGCTATATGTGATAATGAGCTGGATTGCCTCGTTGGCGATCTCTTCATCGGGGGTTTCCATGGCGATGCGCCAGATAAAATCCATCCCTGCCAGGTCGAGGCGCTCCACACACTGAAACCGGACCATAACATTAAATATGAACGTGATCACGGTGTGTTCGGTACACGTGTCCGGTGCACTGAGGACTCACCAGCTGAGTGCCCTGGCGTTTGAGGCGATGGTCACACAGGTTAACGTTCTCGAAGAAGGTCTTAAACAGATTGAAACCTGGAAACAGAAGAAACACGCTGCATCACATACGAACACGTGAGGTAGTCGAGAGAGGCCGCCGCGCTGTTAGTCGCTCACCGTTCATGGTGATCTCGTAGGGCTCCAGTTTGAGGATCTTCTCCTTGAAGAGCTGCTGCTGGACGTCGCTCTCCAGGTCGTGTTGTCCTTTAGTGAACCACTCAAAGCACAACTGCACACACGGAGACGTGTTCACTGAGCGGAGCCTCACAGGGAACCCACAGTACAGACTCCTCCTCCCACCCCAGCTCATCAGCAACCCGTCTCTAGGAATCATGACCCGGTGCCTCAAGCTAATCTAGTCCTTGTTGTGAGCAGTTTCACGGAGGAACTAGTTTCTTTCAACCGAACTACACCCGCCGACCGCATCACCGCGCAGAACACATGATGAATAAGACTCCAGGTGAGAGGAGACATGTGCATCACTGGTTTTGGGGTGAACTGTCCCTTTAATTCACAAGAAGCCACTAAAATTCTGAATCTAAAGTTCATTATTTCAGAGTTTATACGACAATCAATTAAAAAGTGCTATTTTAACGTATATTCATGCACTCGCCTTAAAACCTGCTCTAAATAAAGAAGAGCGGAGCGAACCGCTAATGTTTGCAGCGCCTTTATCCAGAGAAAACACAAACAAAGGACAAATGTCTCATTTGCATATCTGTCTTCGTACCTCACGGTCAAGCTCACAGACGTCCGGCCCCGAAACCAGGCACTCCCAGAGCTCCTTGGCCCGGTTCCACACCAGGTAGAGGCTGGCCTCCTGCAGGAAGAAGGCCAGGAAGCGCAGGTGGCTGTCCAGATACTAAACGTACACACACACACACACACACACACACACACACACACACACACACACACACACACACACACACACACACACACACACACACACACACACACACACTGTTCGATCACTTCCTCTGTGAACCTTCCAGCTCAGAGAAAATTAGGCCTCAAACGACATTACTCATCATCAATGTCAAATCATGAATTGTGTTGTAAATCATTTGCAATATAGTTCCATAAAAGAGTAAGGACGATCAAAACACTACACCGGAAATAAAATGATAAAACTAAATACATATAGTCCTGAGATTAAACTTAAAGGGCCAGTGGAGATGTGTGGAGGTGTGTCTGTGAGCTTCCTCTCCAGAGAGAACTCTATATTTCTAATATCTTCACCTCTTCACCGTGATGTCACACAGACCTTTCTGAGGCTGGTATCCATGTTCTCTAGACACACCAGACTCCATTCACAGAAACAGGGATTTAACCTTCAGGACCATAAAGGGTAGCTGGTGTCCCGCTGCCCCGTTCGGTTACTTTTTTGTTTTATTGTGAGACTTTGGTGTCTTTAAAGGCTTAGTTCAGATTCATCAAAGTCTCACAACAACAACAACAACAACAACAACAACAACACCACCACTAGCAGGTGTATCCATCAGGAGAGCAGCTCCTGAGTCCTGAAGGTTAAATCCCTGTTTCTGTGAATGGAGTCTGGTGTGTCTAGAGAACATGGATACCAGCCTCAGAAAGGTCTGTGTGACATCACGGTGAAGAGGTGAAGATATTAGAAATATAGAGTTCTCTCTGGAGAGGAAGCTCACAGACACACCTCCACACATCTCCAGTCCCTTAACTAAGAAACAAGCTCAGAGGCTCAGCGGGGTCACGGACAGACCTCCTGGTAGGTGTAGCGTCCGTCCACCAGCGTGGAGCCCGAGAGGCCGTTGTTCCCCGCCGCGGTCACGGCGAGTCGGTGGCAGCACACGAGGGACCCCGTGATCAGCTTCACGATCTCAAAGTTCTTCTTCAGGTCCTGGATGATGCTCTGTGGGGGAGGAAAAGGGAGGGGAGGGTGGGGGGGGTTACCACGGCAACGTCACACCGACTGTGCAGCCATTTGGACGACGCGCCGGCTTCCGGGTTACCTTGTCTTGTTTCTGGTACGTCTGCTTGATGAAGGAGCGAGTGATCTCATGCAGCTGACGCAGAGCAGGAACCACCCAGACCGCCTGAGGACTGCTCTGCTGGGAGGCCTACACACACACACACACACACACACACACACACACACACACACACACACACACACACACACACACACACACACACACACACACACACACACACACACACACACACACACACACACACACACACGATAATGATATCCATTAAAGCAGAATGAGCACACAAACGCGTGCTGATCAGATTTTGTAATTAGATTTCTTTGTCGTCACAGACGTCATTTTGCAGTTGTGTAAACATGAGAAAGAGAAACCAGAGCCTGGGATGTAACGCAGAGGACACGACTTCTGTTCCAGGGAGAGTTCAGGTGTGTACAGGTGAGTCTGTGAGCTTCTCCTCCAGAGCTTCACTGCAGCAGACGGAGCAGAGTGATGCTCTGCTGTGGACGTCTGTTCGACTCCTGAAAGAATCGCTATCAGTTTGAGAGAACTCTATAGTTATAATATCTTCACCGTGATGTCAGATACCAGCTTCAGTCCCCTCAGAAAGGTCTGTGTGACATCACGGTGAAGAGGTGAAGACGTCCACAGCAGAGCATCACTCTGCTGCAGTGAAGCTCTGGAGGAGACGCTCACATCTCTACACCTTTAATATGTGATGACGTTGAGGTTTGTCCTCTTAAAGTCCAAATCAAATGTCAAACATGTCCTTCTTTAATAAATCCGAGGCTCCGCCCAGCTTCCCCTCTGCATGAGTAAATGTGTTTGCACTTCCACCAAAGCCGACCACTCATTCATCGTCAGCTACGATCACTCATTTAATCCTCTCAGTGGGAGAACATCAACACCACGTGGAATCATTAGTCAGCGCAAAGCCCTCAGTGAAGCAAGCCACACACACACACACACACACACACACACACACACACACACACACACACACACACACACACACACACACACACACACACACACACACACACACACACACACACACACACACACACACACACACAACTCCCTCTTGTTACAATCAAGTGAAATCATCAACCTGTGACCAGTGAACCCTTCGTGGTCGAGCACCTTGCACCGATTGGCTAGTGAGATCGGACACAGGTCGGTCATTGGGATTATAGAATGATACAGGCTTTGTTCTCTTACTTTGGCCACAGAGCTTTCTTTAGCTTTCTTCTTGCCCCAAGTGCCAGTAAGAAATGAGCTTTGAGTGTCGCTGCCTTTACAGTCCTCCTGAGTGTGAGTCTAGAAACATACATTTCATTTGAGGGGGCAGTTTGAACCTAAACACAGTTTACTGGTACTTCTTGTCCTGAAATAAACAAAATGTGAATTCCCTCCAGAGGCTTTTACTCATTTATACCCTTAATAATAAATAAATCAAGACTTGGTAACACCTCACTTCAAGCCACCCTATTTATTATTAATAAGCAATGTATTAACATTTAAATACACTATCATCATGTAAAAGTATATTTATTAATGTGCAGTATTCTACCACAATGACACGGTCTCCTCTGAAGACATATTTTACATTATTACAACTGCTTTCATATAGAATTCATTAAAAGTTTATATACTGCCGAATCAATAAATGTGAAACTCTTCTTTAACGATCTGAGGAGTTTAATCATAATGTGTGTGGTTTCCTTGAATCCGTCAACATGATTTCACAAATCCCATCTTTATGCAAACATGAATAATTATTATCATTAATATGGAAGGTTAGTTGGTTAGTGTGTGTGTGTGTGTATATGTATATATATATATATATATATATATATATATATATATATATGCTAATCTTGAGTCAACGCTCTGGAACAGGGAGATCAAAGAGTGAAGAGAGAGACTTTGTGGTACGCTCAGAGGAAAGAGAGGGAATCAGACCTCCTCGACTTTTTAAAAAGCTTTGAAATTAATGATGAACTTGTGAAAGGCACTCAGTGAGAGGCCCCGTCCCACAATGCAATGCAGCTCCGTGGACGCCAGACTGAGGCAAAGTTAGATGAAGAGACGTAAACAAACTGAAGCTGAAGGTTTGTGTGCATCACTAACACGGACATGCGACTTCAGAACAACAACGTCACAGCAGGCGGAAAAATGTAGAGGCTCGATGTTCGGTTTATTATTGCTATGGAAGACCATTTACACCAATGTGATTAAAAAATTATTAAAAAAAGATCCTGTAAGTCATTATAATGAGAAACATTCTCAAAACAACAACTTAGTATCTAAAAATAATAACTTGCTTATTTAGTTTCTCATTATTCTGAGATACTAAGTCATTATCTAGAGATACTAAGTCATTATCTAGAGATACTAAGTCATTATTTAGAGATACTAAGTCATTATCTAGAGATACTAAGTCATTATCTAGAGATACTAAGTCATTATTTAGAGATACTAAGTCATTATTTAGAGATGCTAAGTCATTATCTAGAGATACTAAGTCATTATTTAGAGATGCTAAGTCATTATCTAGAGATACTAAGTCATTATTTAGAGATGCTAAGTCATTATCTAGAGATACTAAGTCATTATCTAGAGATACTAAGTCATTATTTAGAGATACTAAGTCATTATCTAGAGATACTAAGTCATTATCTAGAGATACTAAGTCATTATTTAGAGATACTAAGTCATTATTTAGAGATACCAAGTCATTATTTAGAGATACTAAGTCATTATCTAGAGATACTAAGTCATTATTTAGAGATACTAAGTCATTATTTAAAGATACTAAGTCATTATCTAGAGATACTAAGTCATTATCTAGAGATACTAAGTCATTATTTAGAGATACTAAGTCATTATCTAGAGATACTAAGTCATTATCTAGAGATACTAAGTCATTATTTAGAGATACTAAGTCATTATTTAGAGATACTAAGTCATTATTTAGAGATACCAAGTCATTATTTAGAGATACTAAGTCATTATTTAGAGATACCAAGTCATTATTTAGAGATACTAAGTCATTATCTAGAGATACTAAGTCATTATTTAGAGATACTAAGTCATTATTTAAAGATACTAAGTCATTATCTAGAGATACTAAGTCATTATTTAGAGATACTAAGTCATTATCTAGAGATACTAAGTCATTATTCTGAGATACTAAGTCATTATCTAGAGATACTAAGTCATTATTTAGAGATACTAAGTCATTATCTAGAGATACTAAGTCATTATTTAGAGATACCAAGTCATTATTTAGAGATACTAAGTCATTATTTTATCAGAAATGCTCCTCCAGAGTTTCATTTAAAGAGATTGAGCTGCTTCTGTGAGCTGCACCAGGAGGAACAGGGTTTTCCTTCATGTAAACTCTAAGAGCGGATCCTCGAACGACCCTGGACACCGTCAACACAAACACTCGCCCACATCCACAAAGCCTGCCTCACCTTCTTGATGTCCTCAATACATTTAATGATGTAACTGCGCTTCACGGTCTCCTTGACGGCGTAGGCGTCGCTCAGGATCCCCAGGTGCTCCTCCAGCGCCTGCTGGACCAGGCTGGTGGGCAGGCTGGGGAGGTGAGCCAGCTCCCACAGCACCTCCAGCACCTGAACACACAACGAGGCTTCAGGCTCCCCGCTCACAACAAAACCTTCATTTGCTTCTCAGCATCCTCAGAAGATGTACCCATGAGCCAACGGGCCCCTGGGACACAGGCATGAGGCCCCACCACCTCTCATACGGAGGACCAAGACAGACTTTATAGCTGTGCAGACGCTTCTGTGGTTGTTTTGAGTCTCTCCGTGGTTGTTTTGTCTCTTTGTGGTTGTTTTGAGTCTCTGTGGTTGTTTTGAGTCTCTCTGTGGTTGTTTTGAGTCTCTGTGGTTGTTTTGAGTCTTTGTGGTTGTTTTGAGTCTCTCTGTGGTTGTTTTGAGTCTCTTTGTGGTTGTTTTGAGTCTTTGTGGTTGTTTTGAGTCTCTGTGGTTGTTTTGAGTCTTTGTGGTTGTTTTGAGTCTCTGTGGTTGTTTTGAGTCTCTCCGTGGTTGTTTTGAGTCTCTGTGGTTGTTTTGAGTCTCTCCGTGGTTGTTTTGAGTCTCTCTGTGGTTGTTTTGTCTCTTTGTGGTTGTTTTGAGTCTCTGTGGTTGTTTTGTGTCTCTCTGTGGTTGTTTTGTCTCTTTGTGGTTGTTTTGTGTCTCTGTGGTTGTTTTGAGTCTCTCTGTGGTTGTTTTGTCTCTTTGTGGTTGTTTTGAGTCTCTGTGGTTGTTTTGAGTCTTTGTGGTTGTTTTGAGTCTCTGTGGTTGTTTTGAGTCTCTGTGGTTGTTTTGAGTCTCTCCGTGGTTGTTTTGAGTCTCTGTGGTTGTTTTGAGTCTCTTTGTGGTCGTTTTGTGTCACTTTGAAGTTGCTCGGGGCCTCTGGGCCTTCGCCCGGTCGGCTCGCTCAGTAATCCACCCGTGTGCCGACATACCTTCCCTGTTGTGGTTTCAGAGCGAGCCTCTCTGCCGATCCTCCCGATCAGACTGAGCAGCTTCTGCCTCACGCGGTCGCTCTCCACCTCCCAGCTCTAAACATGCAAAGCAGATTACCATGTGCACTATTCAAAGATTACAAAACACTTTTCACTGAGCAGTTCACTCTCAGAATGCCAGAAGGCCTGACCTTCTGTATGAGCACGAAGAGGTGGGTGAGCTGATCAAAGCTGAACTTCACAGCAGCAGCAGCGATGATTGTATGAATGTTTTCTATCACAGTTGATGACTGGCCCGCCTGAAATGGCCACAAAAGAATCAATAGATCCATCAAAAGCGGGAAAATGTGTTTTTTTTAAACATTTGGCAAACAAAAACAACCTTTTCATTCTAAATGTTGCTCTGGTGCTGACCTGGATTTTCCAGATCTTGGAGAGTTCGTCCAGCGACAGTTTACTCCCCAGCAACTCAATGATTCCCTTAATTCTCTCACAGTACTGAGCTTGATCAATGTTACCTGGGAGAATATTAAACAGAAATATTAATGACCACCGTGAATACCGTCAAACAAAGACCGAACACCGGATCATTTTTTGAGATTTTCTTAAGAATCGTTTGTCCAAGAGCACTTTGTGACAAACATTGAAATCATTGGTGGCAGGAAGTGCTTCTTACCCTCCAGAGCTATTGAGAGGACCGAGTTCTCCACCAGCCAGTCCAAAAGTTTATCTGTGTCAATGGCATTTTTCACCGTCTTTGACACTGTGCTCTCCTCTATCAACTTAGTCACCTGAGAGAAGAAACAAAAACTCATTAAAACACCCAGAAAAAAAAAAGTGACCTCGTGTAGTTTAGATTTGAAAGGTTCTCCCGTGAGAGCCGACCTCTTTGAGGGAGTTCATCTTGGTGGAGAAGTGCGGGGTTTTGAGCATCCGCAGCAGCGTGTCCAGCCGCAGGTCGTCCACCACGGTGACCAGCTCCCTCTGGAACCTCATGCACAGCAGCTTGATGGCCGACAGCAGGTCCGGGATGCTCACCAGCCGCTACGAGGACACACATGGTGGGTGAGGCACAAGCACCGCTCACAAACCTCACGAGGACGCAGCACATTAAAGAAATATGTATTTATAATCCCGTGTCCGCGAGTGGGACGAGTCCATCACCGTCTGTAAAGACAACATTCAACGAGGGTCCCGGGGCTTTGTCAGCTTCAGGTTTTCACTATAATTACTTTTGGCGTTACGTCCGCCATTTATGTAGCTTCCTCTTGGATGCCTGCGTACGATCTGCCACCTCGTCGCTACGTTTTTATAGAGGTTGATGCCCAGAAACGTCACGAACATATAAACATGTTATACCACCATGTCAAATATATATATATATATATATATTTTTTAAATAATTCTCTTTTTTTCTTCTTCCTGAAAGAGACATAAATGTATCTAATCAAACGCAATTTTGGGCGCCTAGCGAACACTGGCCATCGTGTAAAACTGCCCTGATGTTAGCTTGTAGCTCAAAGTAGCCAAAGAGCGACATCAGAGGAGGAGGTGAACTTTGTTCACATTATTTAAAGCAGGACGGTGAATCCCTGACAGCCTATCTACTCTAGTAGAAAAATAAGATATGGAGAAAGAAAATATAAAAAATTCTAAATGTTTTTCGTTGACTTTGTTATTGTAAAAACACAAAGAAAATTTTATTTAAAATTAGCTTTCTTTGAATATTTTTTGTGGGGCATTTGTAGTTTTAAGTATATATTATAAGCTGTTTAGAGCGAGTGTTAGGAAGTTAACTTAAATTAATTCCCTGTGCATCATTTTATATTGCTGTGAAAACATCTCCTTCAAACGAGCGTCAACTAGCTTCCCCTCCACGGAGTTGTACTTCACAATGAACCCGACTAAAAAACATTAACGCAGATTTCCCGATCGCGTATTTTTTTTGCTGAACATCCGTAACCAGAGCAGCAACGAGGAAACAAGCCGGTCGAACCACAACCAAGAACTGAACACAAGTATTAATGTCCCCGTGAAGTGGAAGGGCGACAAATATAAAATGCTACCTTGTCTTTCAGGTCCTTCTCCTCCAGGTTCTGCACATACGTGATCATCTTATGGATGACTGGATCAAGCATGGGCTGGGGAAACAATATGAAACTTTGTTGGTCCCTAATAAACACAGAACATCAATCTGAATGGGGTCAAAGGAACATGTGTGTGCAGATGAGATGAGCTCACCTGGACGAGGCTGGAGTTGAGATATTCTGCACCGACTCCGAGAGGCTGGACGAGAGCCGACACACACTGAGGAGTCAAGATACGACACAAACACACAAATTAAATCAACTCATCAATACCGGTGGAGTCTGACGATTAGGAATAGTTCATTCAATCTTTTATCATAGTCGGTTCTGGTTGTGAGGTCGGGATGCATCTATGGGCGTCACACAGCAACAGCCACCTACCACTGTGAGGTCACACTGTGTTTACACTGATACGGTGATCTCACCAGGCGGCAACCGGCATTCTCTCTCCTGACCACCAGGGGGCGACTCCTCTGGTTGTATAGAAGTCAAAGCTTCATGTGTTAAAGCTGCATTCTCTCTCCTGACCACCAGGGGCGACTCCTCTGGTTGTATAGAAGTCAAAGCTTCATGTGTTAAAGCTGCATCTCTCTCCTGACCACCAGGGGGCGACTCCTCTGGTTGTATAGAAGTCAAAGCTTCATGTGTTAAAGCTGCATTCTCTCTCCTGACCACCAGGGGGCGACTCCTCTGGTTGTATAGAAGTCAAAGCTTCATGTGTTAAAGCTGCATGCTCTCTCCTGACCACCAGGGGGCGACTCCTCTGGTTGTATAGAAGTCAAAGCTTCATGTGTTAAAGCTGCATTCTCTCTCCTGACCACCAGGGGGCGACTCCTCTGGTTGTATAGAAGTCAAAGCTTCATGTGTTAAAGCTGCATTCTCTCTCCTGACCACCAGGGGGCGACTCCTCTGGTTGTATAGAAGTCTATAGAAAATGACTCTACTTCTCTCTTGATTCATTCCCTCAGTAAACATTGTAAACATGAGTTTATGTCTCAATCTCTAGTTTCAAGTCTTCTTCAATACAGCATGATGTTCATTTAGTAAATTATGGTCCATTTAGAGTCAGACAGACCATAAAGAGGGGATGCTTTAGGGCGGGGCTACTGGGTGATTGACAGGTCACTCCTCAGTCCACATATGGTCACTTCCTGTTCACTGGTTTAAAAAAAAGAAAAAAAAAGAAAACGCCAAATCGTGGAACTCGAAGCTTCAAAAACATCAGTCCACAGACCAGTGGACTCCGTCCACTTCCTCCCGTCTACGTCTCATGTGATGAGCGTAAACAGATGTGCGGGTGAGCTTCAACACAAGAGCCCAGCTGTCATCTGTCATTCGGTGTGAACTCACAGGAGCTTAATGAATGGTTCCCGTGTTCCTGTCTCTTTTCTGGCTATCTTCCATCTCTGCCTCTGGGCTCCCGTCTCCCCCCACCGTCCTCCTCTATTCACTCAGTGACCCCCCTCTCCCCTCCCCTCACACCCCCCCCTCCCCCTCCCCTCACCCCCATGCACTTGACTTCCTGCTCAAAGCAGACAAATGAATGACTCAGTAGAGGAGGGAGCACTCATCCCATTATCTTTTCTCCTGACTTTCAGTCTCTCTCCTGTGCTTGTAGTATGTTCGGTATCGACAGCTTCCTCACTCTTATTGAGCTTCTTTCACTGAAGAGTGTCTGCACACACACTCCTTCATTTTAGGGCTGTACCCAAATCTGAATACTTTTTATTTTAAATCGGATTTTATTAAATTGTATTATTTATATATATATATATATATATATATATAAATAAATACCTAATAAATATATATATATATAAATATAATATTAATATATAAAAATAAATACATACATAAATAAATATAATATAAATATAAAACAATATATAAATATATATTGGATATTTCTACGCTGGGTGTGGGAGGAACCGCTCGTGGGGAGTGTGTTTACAGCCCCGCTCCCCCTCGACTCTTGCTGCTTCCCGGGGTAGAGCACTTATACGGCTTCCCCACGACTACGTTTCGTTTCATTGTTTTTTAAACGTGTAGCTTTTGCTGCGTTTATGCCTCGTGACCTCACCAGTCCAGGCGTTGAAGAACCTTTAAAACGGAGACGTTTGGGGGGAAAACGCTGCTGAAGCCATTTCAGTTTGAAAACCCCGGTGTTGCATTTCTTTTGTCTGGACGGGCAGAAACCGAGCTTTTTTACCCGCATTCACGACTCGACATGGAGAACGAGTCACAGGAGTTTCTCACCTTGTTCTCTATGCGAGCAGCTGTTGTGCAGCTTATTTTTTAAACAACGCTAAAAACGCTCGTCTGGATGGAGACCAGTTTAGTTTTAAAACGAATTGCGTGTCTGCGGTGATGTCGGCAAATCCACCCGACCCCCCCCCTCGTCTTATTTACTATGCTTTGTGGGTGTGACTTTTTTTATTCACATCTTTACAACCAATGTGTTTATGATGTTTAACAGAGCACTAAGTTCTTCTTGGATCCTCTTTGATTTGACTCGTTGACTTTCAGCATGCAGCCCCACATATTAATACGCTTAGAGTGTGTGTGTGCGTGTGTGTGTGTGTGTGTTGAATCAATGGCTCTGCACTGCTGTGGTTCCGGCCAGGTTCCCAGAAGGACGCATCAGTACAAGGATGCCTCAGAACACACAACACAACAGAGCATCTCAACCATCAACACAGCGGGAGGATGAGAGAGAGTGTTTGTGTGTGAGAGTATTAGTGGGGGTGGGGGGGTGGGGGGGGCATTCAGTACCTTGCAGCTGAGAGCAGTGGGGTGAACACGGTGACCTTTCGCCTGCATAGCCTGTCTAAAGGTCTGTCTGGGTGCTTCTCCCCCATCCAGCACCAATAGGAACGCATTGCTCTCACGACAATTTAAAACAGGAAGAAGATCAAAGTAAGAACAGCAACTCTTACAGCAATCTCGATTTCGTCCGCGTTGAGCTTCGTCTGGATGGCGGTGAATCCTCCCAACTCTCCAAACTTGACCCAAAAGAAAAGAAGAAGAGGAGGAACGGAGACACATGAGGCCAAACGAAAACAACTACGGCGTTTATATAAAAAGGAGACAAATCTGGCTCGTTACTCACCCGGTTCACCAAATCAACCAGCCAACCGTGAGGCTCCTGGAAGAGAGGAGCATGTTGTCAGAGGTCTTATTCAGCAGTGACACTGCAAATTATTCTCACACACACACACACACACACACACACACACACACACACACACACACACACACACACACACACACACACACACACACACACACACACACAGCTGTTGTGTGTCAGTCACACACTCTTCTGAACCCCAGTGGCTCCGTTACACAACATCGGGGATGAAGAAGTCATTTGTCGGCCCTTGGACGTGACTACGAACAGTAAACAAAGGCTAATAAGGAAGTGTGTGTGTGTGTGTGTGTGTTCCCACTAGCACAGCTTTACATGCTGTACAGGGCAATGAGACTTACTTTCTGATAGGCGTTGCTCGGGGAGACGGCGAACATGTTGGCCTCTTCTCCGAAGACTTCGGCCCAGTTCCTCTGACAGGCCTTCATCCGGTTCTTAAAATGGTACTCGTTATCCGGGTTGAAGGCCTGGACACGGAACATGAATACATATTTATGACAAGTCTGCATTTCTTGGTGAAATACCTTTTGACAAAACAAGTCAATGTCATCGAGTCTTCACAAAACACACGGAGGCAGATTAGACTTAAAAACGGGGTCAATGAAAGATCTGTCTTGGTTTTGGAAACAAAGTAATTTGCTGAGTCAGAGCTCTGAGCTTTGTTTACGCTCGCCCACGCGGACAACATCTGTAAACTCGTATCTCATATTCATAAACTACTTTATTAACTTTATAGAAACCCTGTAAAGAAAGTCAAGTATGTTACACTTATATACTTATACTTATATATAAGTATGTTATAAAGAAACGAAGGTTAAACATCCTGAACACGATTGGATATGAAAGCAAAATATAGATTTTTAAGACCTGATTTAAAAAAATGAATTGGCCTTCTTTGTATTATGACGACACGTGTAAATAGTGTTTTTAAATCAGTGAACTATTTGTCACGTAATCGCACATGCCAAGTTACAAAAAGGTAACTGAAACTCCACCACGCTTTAGGGTCACCGATGACAATGAGAGGTGTTCCCGTATAAACTACGACCACGAGGCGAGGGCCGGTCACATGACGCAGAAACATCCGTCACAAAGTTCTTAATCTGGTCACAAACTACCGAGTCTCTAGCCGCTCCTTCAATTTGTCTGAGGATTTCCTTAAAGTGACTCTGTTCACACCTGATCTCCTGCCACACAACGACAACTGATTCATCATTTAAATAAAAATGTGTTTTTGTTCCAGAATTTTTTTCAAAAGGGTAAATTAATTATTAAAAAGTTTAGAGAAAGAAGACAAAGAGACAGTAGAAAGTGTGAAGAGCCGGAGAGAGAACCCACCATGGTCAGGACCCCCATCAGGTTTACGGGGACGGGGTCCTGCTTCACCCTCTCTGCAACCAGCTCCACCAGCAACATCAGCATGTTGTAGATCCCCTCGTGGATCTCGGTGCCCCACTTGTGTACGGCGCTGCTGGTCAGCAGCTGGCGGGAACAGAGACGGAGGACGGTCAGGAAGATGTGCGTCGACGAACCGAGTATTAAAAACAGTCCCTTGATCTCGTTGCTGCTCACCTTTTTGAAGGCCTCCGGCATGCAGCGGTCTATGAACCGCTTGCAGTTTTCATCAGCGTCAGCAAGACCTGGAGGAGAGGAAGCAGGTGGATTCACATATTTATCTCACATCCAAACATGGGGGGGTGGAGGAAGGGGTAGAGGAAGGGGTGGAGGAAGGGGGGGGGGGCTCTAGCTGTGATGAAGGAGACACAGATTGAGCCATGAAACACCAAGTGTCCAAAATAACAACACGTGAAAAACACCCAACGGTCCAAACAAAAGCGCCACACGCACGGCGAGCGGTTTGGTTTGAAGCAGAGCGTCAGAAGAAATGCCGTCCCACACATCGAGGTCTTACCGTGCCGGGCGAGGCAGGTGGACGCGATCAGACACTTGCCCAGGGACTCCTCTCTCTTGTAGGGTATGGACCAGTGGTCGGTGAAGACCCGGCTCTCCAGCTCGTACAGGTTGGTGGTGGGAAACTCCATGCTGCCCCCCGAGCAGTTCCCATTCTCATCGTTGCTCCGCTGAAACACACACACACACACACACACACACACACACACACACACACACACACACACACACACACACACACACACACACACACACACACACACACTTACAGCCTTTGTTCCAGCGTTTCACTGGAGTCAAAAAGCGTTGTGACGCGTGAGACACGGTGTGTGTAATGACCCCCCCCCTCCCCCACGTGACCCCGTGACCCCGTCTCGTTAGCAATACGATGCTACCGAGAGGCGTCCTGACACCAGTATCGGAAATGTCTCCGATACAGTCTTAGAAACCCTGGATCGGGTATCGGCGAGTACGCAAATCACTCATCAGCTCATTTACGTTACACGGGAACAACAACGACACGCGTCACTCGCCATCCGATCCGTGCGTCCTGCTCGATAAGTACTGCCGCTCTGTAAAAAAGGATTTCTGCGTCTGAAATCAATAAGGGAAGAAGCTAACGAGGGAAGAAGCTAACGAGGGAAGAAGCTAACATCTCGCGTCTTTCTCATCTCCGGAGAGTTGCACATGCGCAAAATGTCAATATTTTACAGGGGAGAATTAGATAACAAAAGAATGTTCTATGGCATTCATTAGTCATTCAACTGTATGCATTTGTTTATGTTTTACAAAAGGGTTTAACCTGAGCCAGGTCATACAACAATGATAGCAATCACATCACAGCCACGCAGGGTTAGTAGTGTACAGCTGTCCAAGAATAGTATTATATAGAGAGATTTTAGATTTTTACACACTGGTATCGGATCAGTACTCGGCTGGTTCAGGTATCGGTATCAGAAACATCTGTAATGCTACCACCCGATGACGTATGTTCTGCGGCCACTAATGAACAGGTCGTGAAGGTCAAGTTAAAACTCAACTCACTCAAAGTCACCTCTCAAAACCTTCTGCACTCAAGGGGTCAAAAGGCCGAGGTCAGACTCGACCTCCTTACACGCCAGTAGCAGTAGAGTCTACGAGTCCATGTGGTGAAAGCACACAAAGGATTATTGAATTATTTACATTATAACATTGTTTACATATTCATGAAGTAATCTGAATATTCATGATGAAATAGCAGAACTCCCTCTAGGAAATAGAGCCGTGGAACCTCTCACGCTAAAGCACGTCGTATTCATCAACTCGTGATTTAGGTTTTTGTAACAGTGCAAAGCTTTAAGCACAGCAATCTATCGAGGCTTGACCTGCTGTCTGGTATTAAAAAGCATCTTAAACTATGACTGAGCTCCGGGATTCATCTCTAACTACATTATAAATGACCAAAACTAGTTGCCCAGTTTGCCTTTGGGCACTGCACAGCACAAATAGGGCAAATAAGAGTTAGGTCAAGTCTGACCATTCTGAATACATTACACATGTTAGCATTCATAATGCTCAATGTGCTCGGTGCATGTTTTACTGCAACATTTCTATAAAAGTGCTGGACTGAGCGTTAAAGAGGAGAAGCGGAGGAAGAGGTAAAGGGAGGAGAAGCATCACGTTTCATCTCTTCCTTTTCGAGGAAAATTAGAAACGACAGATAGATGGATGAGAGGAAGGAGAGAGGGCGAGAGACTAACCGAACACCGGTATAAAAAAGAAAAAGCACTATATTTAAAGTAACCAAGGGGAGACAGTTCATTGCACATCAGAACTCCCTGACAATTTAGTATAAATACTAGTTGAAACGAGAATGACGGCGCCGAGAAAAGAAGGAACTTCCTATCTTTGTATACGATATTCAGGGCCGCTTGTAAACAACCATCAAACGGGAGAAACACATGTAAATAAGCTGCAAAGCCCCCAGCGAGTCAAGACCCGAAGGCTCGGCTCTCTAAAGGCAGACCACATGTGTGGTGGTTGTGCAGAGCGATGAGGTAACTCAGAGCCACTCTGTTACTATGCACCCTGCAGCCCCCCTGGGACCCCCCCTCTGCAACAACAAAAAAAGAAAGTGCAATGTGTTTGTGAGGGAACGCGGGGCTATATTTAGGAGCATAACACGGGGCCATCGGCCTGTGACATGCCTCTTAAGCACCAATACAGCAAACGGAGGACGAGGCGAGGCTCATTTCCTGCACGTTTCCTAACTTACTACGACGCTTCTTAACTTCTCCATCTTACGACAGCTACAAATGGAGAAGTGGGTTCAAACTGACCTATTTGATGCGTGGACATAAGAGGGGAAATCATTTTTGGCCGCTCGGATTCAATGAACTCGCTTTAGGACGACACCATTATCATTATCGGCATATTTACAAAAACAGGCTCATCATCTTCAGCGAACTGCAAAGTGTGTGCTATTTTTTTCCGCATACTGTAAATGCCAACTGTTGTTTACGCCACGGCTGTGACAGTGTGACAGCAGAGAGAGTTAGCGGAGGAGGAAAACAGATATTGGGGTTCATGCTTGATTCATAATCACAGCAGTTGGAACAGACAATCAGAGGGATACAACACGGGGTTGGCAACTCTCAAATCAATTCAAATTATTACTTATTTTAAAGAAAGCACTGCTCTCCTTTGACAGCATCTGCAGGATTTTAGGAGATCAGAAGGGAGCAACAGGCTCGAGAGGTCAAGTTGCTGAAGGGTCTAGTGGACAGGTATTCAGGTGTTGCCAAGGCAGGTAACTGTCACACAACACGTGACACAAACTAGGACCTGCAGGTAGATCTCTCTCTCTTTCTCTCTCTCTCTCTCTCTCTCACACACACACACACACACACACACACACACACACACACACACACACACACACACACTTTTGACAGCCGAGAATGATAAAAAATAAAATGGGCCACGTGCGCCAAGGGACCGCGGCTCGGGTCCAAGTGGACCGCAACGTCTGCGGGGCGAGAGGTCGCCGCTGTCAGCCGGATCCCTGGACGCTAACGTCGGCTAACAGTCTGCAAAGCCGACCCTAAAAAGGCCGGACTGAACGGACCCAGCCGCCCCGCGGGGCCGCCGATGGGCTCGGTCACCCACCGCCAGGGGAAATCAGTGGTTCCGCCCCCGCGGAGCGACGCCTCTGTGCTGCTACACCCGGTCCGGTTACCGGCTGACCCTGGTTAGCCAACTGCTAGCTAGTAGCTAGCTAGCCGGCTAGCTGGTGAGTTTAAAGAACGTTAGGTTCGCGACGTCGTTTAAAGAGGAGCTGAGACGTCGCGTCACCGGGGAATTGTCCGGTGACGCCGTCCCGTCCCGTAGGACCGGAGAGCGGCTCTCCGCCTGCTCTGACAGCTCGCGTCGGGCTCGTTGTAGCCGCTAACGTTTAGCCGAGTGAACCGGGGCTCGCCCCTCCGTTTCCCGGTGCGCTCCCCCCGTTGACGCCCGGGTGGGAAACCCCGCTCTTTTTACCTCGCTGTCCACCACGTCGTGATACGCGGGTGGGGGGTCAAACCCTCCCGTCCCGGTCCCGGTCCCGGTCCGCCCGCCGCCTCCACCACCGCTGCCGCTGCTGCTCTCCCCGTCTCCCGTCGAGCCCACGCCGGGGGCAGGCCCGCTCTCCATCGGCTCGTATCCATAACCGAGTCCGGGGCTTTCGTTTGTGAGCAGCGCCACCGCCTCGTTGATGTCGTTCTTGGCCAACCGGAGCGCCTTGCGGATCACGTCGGGGTCCGGGAAGCCCATGCAGAGGAGCGTCGTTATGTGCTGCTCCTCTTCGGTCTCCATTTTTTTTTGGGGAGGTGTGAGGAGGAGGAGGGGGGGGGTGTCTCTCCGTCTCCGTCTCGCGGACTAGTAGTAACGGGGTGTTCGGCTCGGCCCTGTGGCTGTGCACGCCGCCATGTTTACAGTCCACTGTCACGATCCCAGCTTCCCCCCCACGACCGCGCCGACGCGCAGGTGTGACGCAAAGTTCGGCCTCTCAAGAACTGCATGCTGCTCGCGGGAGCGCGCACAGACGTTGCGATGATTTGTTTTATATATAAAAATATATATAATATAATATTTTTGTATATATTATCCCCACTGTGGATTAAAGTGTTGTTATATATTATTATTATTATTATTATTACTGTCTTGTGTATCAGTGATGTTTTACAGAAAATATTAAATAAATAAGAATATGGATATCCTAAATCAAAATGTGAGATTGCCTAATATCTCATCATTTTGATTGCTCATCTCATAATTTAAGAATAAATATTTTTAATCATGTCTTAAAAATATTTATTCTTAAATTAAGTATGCTTATACAAATATAAGTACAAATATGTAATCCATATTTAATATTATGATTCGAATATAATCATATTTAACTTTTTAACTGCATTCATTTGAAAAATGCATCAATAATCATAAAAAAGCCAATTTCTGCCTGAAAAAAAACTTAAATTTGCTTATTTTAATGATTATTGGTTCATTTTTCAAATGTTATGAATGCAGTGAAATAGTCAAATATGATTATATTTTAATCATAATATTAAATATGGATTACATATTTGTACTTATATTTGTACAAGCGTACATCATTTAAGAATAAATATTGTAGATCATGTTTTAACTTGTAATCTATTTTTTCTCAGATAGAAATTGGCTTTTTTTTTAATGATTATTGGTGAATCTTTCAAATATTATGAATGCAATTAAATAGTAAAATATGATTCTATTATAATCATAATATTAAATATGGTTTACATATTTTTATGGGGGGGGATATAAGCGTAATTATCATAAGACGGATGACCTCTTCTAGCAGTAAATTAATTACCTGTATGTTTTTTTTCAATGGGGATAAAATACTAGAGAGCAATAATGTAGTTTTGAATCCATTTGACAATCAGAACTGATGTTAGGGAGAAACCTATTTAACCTTTTTATGTCTGGCATCATCAGAACATAGACAATAAAGTAGCCGAATACATATACTTTTATCATAAATATACATTTTATTGAGGTTTATTGGACAAAAGCCAACAAATCATACTATCGTCACCCACAAATGTGAAAGCAACTGTTGTGGACCATCACTAACAGGAAACCTCTACGACCTCCTGTTGAATTATAGGCTGGTTAGTTTGCAGCATCAGGATGAATTAACTAAACATATGACAGAAAGCTCTCTTATTGTGGCGTTACTCTGAGGGACAGAGCTCGAGCCAGTCTGTGTCCCGAATAATTATTTCTGCAATTATTAGTGCTGCTATACTGCTTTTGCTATTCTCATTATAAATGTAATTTCGGTCCTGTGGATAGACGACGATGTAATTCATTTATGTTTTGTTCACATGACATCGATTGCACTTCTCCTCTGGTGCTCGCCCTGAGGTTTCTTCCTTTTCTTTTTCCCCAGGAAAGGTTTTGTTTTTTTTGGGGGGTGGAGGGGGGGGGGGGGTTCAAAGGTCCAAGGACAGAAGACGTCATATGTTGTACCGATTTTAAAGCCCTCTGAGGCAAATTAGTGGTATTGGGCAATACAAATACAATTAAAACTGATTTGAGTTAAAAAAATAAATATCGTCTCATCACATTTTTAGGCTGCTTTCTCACCGTTTAAATTGTAAAAAGAACTGGATCAAATAAAGCAATCACAAAATGCAGAAAAATAAATAAAATAAAGATATATATATATATATGTATATATATATATATATATATATATATATATACATATATATATATATACTTTTGGAAAAGCAATTTATTAATTTATTAAAATGCATGTGAAAAGTCTAATTATTCCGTTTGACACACTTCAGCCTCCATACATTTTTTATTACTTTCTTGTTTTTACTAAATAATTAAATACTGATTAACATTGTTACGGGTAATTTGTAAAAGTGGTATTAAACAGCACGCCTCACATTCCGACGTCACCAGGGCGTGGCAATGCGCGCGACCGGCGCCGGTGGGCGGGCGGACGGACGTCACGTGACCACTCATGTGACCATGAGTGAAAACAGGAACAAAATGGCTGCGACGGGCGACGACGCCGCAGCAATGGACAGCATCTCCAGGGCCCCTGCGGCCCACCTGGCGGCTCTGAACGCGGCCGCGAGCGCCAGCAGCCCGGCGGAGGCCCCGGAGCACGCGGCGGAGAGCGCGGTGGTTGTCCCCAAGAAGCCGAGCGCGAACAGTGGGTGATGTCTCCCCGCAGCTTCCGTAGCTTGCTAACACTAACGTAGCAGCACACAGTAACCTAATTATTAGTATTTTATTTATTTTGCTTTTATTTATTTTATTTATTTTTTTCGTAATGTTTTTCCTGGATTTATTATAATTTTTCCATTATTTATAATTTTTGCTTTTATTTTGTTTTCTTTCTTAATGTTTTTCCTGGATTTATTATTATTTTTCCATTTATTGTTTTTGCTTTTCCGTGTGTTCTACATTTTTAAAACCATTATTGTGAGTCTGTGTTCTTTCGTATTGTTTTTCCTGGCTTTATTATTATTTTCTTCCTTTATTTTTATTTTCTTTCATATTGTTTTACCTGACATTATTATTATTATTATTGTTAATGTTGTTTTCCATTATTTTTGTTTTAATTTGTTTTCTTTCGTATTGTTTTTCCTTGCTTTTATTATTATAGTTTTCCATTATTTTTAACCTTTTTTTGCTTTATATTTATTTTGTTTTCTTTCATATTGTTTTTCCTGATTTTATTATTTTTTCCCATATAATATTTTTGCACATTGTTTTGAACTGCTGTTCTGTGTTGTATTTAATGTGCTAATAATGCTCGTGCAGGTGATGGTAGTGTGGAGACAGCAGAGGAGGCTGTGGAGCCTGCAGAGCCCGATATCAACGAGCTGTGCACCGACATGTTTGAAAAGATGGCCGTCTTCCTGCAAGGAGAACTAACAGGTCTTTTAACACTTTGGACACAGATAAAATATATATTTAAATTTACACATGCACTTCTTTCCTAATCACCTCTGTTTCTGTCTCTCATGTGTCCTCACCTGCTCAGGGACGTGTGAGGACTACCGTCTCCTGGAGAACATGAACAAGCTCACCAGTCTCAAGTACATGGAGATGAAGGACATCAGCATCAACATCAGCCGGAACCTGCAGGATCTCAACAACAAATGTGAGTCCAGACGCAGAACGCTTGTTTGTTTTTCCACTTCCTGTTTTGTATCTTTCACTGCAGCGCGATGGTTTGTTTGTTTGTTTGTTGCGTTAGATGCCAGCTTGCAGCCCTACCTGGACCAGATCAACCAGATTGAGGAGCAGGTGTCGTCACTAGAACAGGCGGCTTACAAACTGGACGCGTACTCCAAGAAACTGGGTAAGAAGTGTGACGTGTTCACTGATTCTGAAAAGGTCATATCATAATGAACTGAATATCTATTAACGAGACGTTAAAGAGCTCACTGCGGACTTTGGGAAACTGGGATGGACATTTCTCACTATTGTCCAACATTTCATAGATTATATAAAATGATCATCGGATGAATCGATGATGAAAATGATCATCAGTTGCAGCCCAACGTCACAACGGAGCATAAAACATAAAGATCAATAAAAAAAGATGCATATAATACAATATAAGAAAAGGCTTCAAAAAACACCTGTTGAGTTTTTAAACCGGGAAATCTGCTCCAGATGAGCTCAACTGAGAGCAAAGCATCAAATGTGAAACCCAGAACCACACACACACACACACACACACACACACACACACACACACACACACACACACACACACAGAGGTTCGCTGGTTATCTTGTCTCCTACGTGCAGCACTGACCTCCATCAGCTCACTGTGAAGCGTTATGAAGTCCTCCAGCAGGGGGCGCTGTGACACCAGACAACATCACACCTAAATGTTTCTGCAGTCGAGTTCACAGACGACCTCGCGTGATGACACCCCTCTTTTCTCATCTTACAGAGGCCCGATTCAAGAAACTGGAGAAGCGATGAGGAGGAGAGGGAGGAGGAGGAGGGAGGAGGAGGAGGAGGGGGGGGGGGTCGACTTGAGAGTTCTGGTGCCTCCTCACCTTCCATAACCTGGCCTCGCCTCCTCTCCTCTCCTCGCCTCGCCTCCTCGCCTCCTCTCCTCTCCTTTCTCCTCCTCTCCTCCTCTCCTCTCCTTCTCTCCTCTCCTCCTCGCCTCCTCTCCTCTCCTTCTCTCCTCTCCTGCCAGTGGAGCCGGGCTGTGGGAGGATGTGAACTGAAACAACAGACCCTTTGCTTCTTGAGGAGGCGCAGCAGGAGGCGCAGCAGCAACATGAATGAGTTGTTTGGCTCCGAGTCTTTAACTCCAGTATCTCTGATTTCTTTTGGCAGCGTCGTCAACATGAACGTGAAAGTGTGTGAAACCCACGTTCTTTGGAAATACACAAATCAGCCTAATTACTAGCATATCTTTAATTGAGTGGTGGAATCACAGAGACTTATGGATATAACACGTTGGTCATTTGTAGATATTTACTATGTGAAGCATGCTTATAGATATTTTTATTAAATATCCAGCCTTCTAATTCTGATCATTTTACTTAAACATGTATTTGTCCTGACTGTGTGAACTCTACCACAAACGTGTTAACTTATAGAAAAATAAGCTCTCTCTCGTGTGAGTTTAAAGCAGTTTTAAATGAAAGATATTTAATATGGATTAATTATTGTATCCCTGGAGATTTTGACACTTAAAGTTTTTTTTAAATAAACACCTTGTGCATATCATTGCATGACTCTTTCATTAAAGTTACTACGAGGAACTTTCATTTAGTGCTGGTTCTAGCGCCCCCTGTGGACTAAAGAGGTAGTGTCTCTGAGCACCAGGTGGTGGTTCTAGCGCCCCCTGTGGACTAAAGAGGTAGTGTCTCTGAGCACCAGGTGGTGGTTCTAGCGCCCCCTGTGGACTAAAGAGGTAGTGTCTCTGAGCACCAGGTGGTGGTTCTAGCGCCCCCTGTGGACTAAAGAGGTAGTGTCTCTGAGCACCAGGGTCCCTTTAGAGAACCTCATTGTACTACAGCAGTGTCTGACAGTCTGCCCCTCTCAGTCCTGGTCCTGGTTCTCCCGTGCCCCCCTTCCCTCCAGCGGGTCCAGCAACATGTCCTGGATCTGGGTCTGTCCACGGTGGACTAGTCTCTGCTGGATCTGGGTCTGTCCACGGACTGGTCTCTGCTGGAGTCTGAGCTGAAGGAGGTTCTGGTGAACCTGCATGATGTCATCTGGTTTCACCAGAATCCGATGAGGAGCTTTAAGAAGAACTCTCTAGAACCAGACCATCTTCTCTCTGGTGGTCTGGTTACTGATGGAGGTCTACAGAGGACCAGGACTACACTGAGGTCTGTAGAGGACCAGGACTAGACTGAGGTCTATAGAGGACCAGGACTACACTGAGGTAAATAGAGGACCAGGACTACACTGAGGTAAATAGAGGACCAGGACTAGACTGAGGTCTGTAGAGGACCAGGACTACGCTGAGGTCTGTAGAGGACCAGGACTACGCTGAGGTCTGTAGAGGACCAGGACTACGCTGAGGTCTATAGAAACACAACACGGTTCCATAAGCAGTTAGTTCCTCCCTAACTGTAAGAGCTGCAGTACCTCATGCTGCCAGCAGAGGGCAGACCTGCACCACGATGGGGACTCGGATCGATGCTCAGTGAACTTATCAAAAACATTTGTTTAGCTCTAAAGAAAAGAGGTTTGACTCAGCGAAGAAGAAGAATCCTGAGACCCCCGAGGGGGGCGGGGGACCCCGTACCTGACTCCTCAAAGGAACGGGTGACTGAAGACGTGTGTGCGATGCCCGCTGCCCCCTGTACATGATCCGCCCCACAGCAGAACCCTGAGCAGCGCACGGTCTGACTGACAGGACCGTGTGTGTTAATCTAAAACAGGTCTGTCATTAGTCCAGCTGAGGCCCCGGCACAGAGGGAGCTCATTATTCATACTGTAACATTATTTACTGTTGCACCGTGATCTCTGCAGAGCCGCGGGGCATTCGCCCCCCGCCCCCCTCCCCCCCCCCACCCCCCCAGAGGCTCTCAGATCGGGTCTATTAAATCATCTCGGTTGTTTTCTGAAAGCTGAGCGAGCGCCAGGAGCCGTCAAGCATGGAGGAGAACGGCAACATGGTAATCATAGGTAAACCTTTTTTTTATTTATTATTTTTATTATTCAAATTGGGGAAGTACAGCAGAACTAGACCATACTGGAGCAATATAGCCCGGGTGTGGAAACGTATTATATTCTGTTCAGAATGTGTGTTTTTAATGGTTTCCAGACCGCGTGCATGTAAAGTATAATGTAAGAATTAGTGTAGTGTCCAGATTTAAAGAGGACATGTGGAACTTGTACATTTGTGTTTCTGGAGAACACACAGAGGTCGACATTACTCCGCTGTGTCTTCACAAAGCAAATATGCTTCTGTGATATCGAAGCTCTGAATGTGGTGTTTTGCTCCTTTTCAGGCGGAAGCTTCAGATAACGCCCTCTCTGTCAGCCAATCACACGCCGGCATGCTCGTATCTGCACACACTTCAGAACTACCTTTGCAAAGGTGCATCAAAATTATTATTTTTTACTTTAACTAGAGCCTACTGGGCTTTTTCAGGAGGGGGGGGCTCTTAAAGAGACAGGCCCTAAAACGGAGCGTTTCAGACCGAGTGAATACATTCTGACGGACAGTATGAGACAAATATTGTGTTTTTTCAGCATTAAAGTATGTAAACATGTTCTAGTGGAACCCCAAAACACAACTATGAGCCTGACAATGAGCATGATGTGCCCCCCTTTAAAGTCAGGCCTCCACTCCGGGTACAACTCAACCGATGGATCGAACTCTCAGGCCGCCTCTCTCAGGCCGCCTCTCTCAGGCCGCCTCTCTCAGGCCGCCTCTCACAGGCCGCCTCTCTCAGGCCGCCTCTCTCAGGCCGCCTCTCTCCGGCCGCCTCTCACCGGCCGCCTCTCACCGGCCGCCTCTCTCCGGCCGCCTCTCACAGGCCGCCTCTCACAGGCCGCCTCTCTCAGGCCGCCTCTCTCAGGCCGCCTCTCACAGGCCGCCTCTCTCAGGCCGCCTCTCTCAGGCCGCCTCTCTCCGGCCGCCTCTCTCAGGCCGCCTCTCTCAGGCCGCCTCTCTCAGGCCGCCTCTCTCCGGCCGCCTCTCTCCGGCCGCCTCTCTCAGGCCGCCTCTCTCAGGCCGCCTCTCACCGGCCGCCTCTCTCCGGCCGCCTCTCTCCGGCCGCCTCTCTCCGGCCGCCTCTCACCGGCCGCCTCTCACCGGCCGCCTCCCTGGCCGCCTCTCACCGGCCGCCTCTCACCGGCCGCCTCTCACCGGCCGCCTCTCACCGGCCGCCTCTCTCAGGCCGCCTCTCTCAGGCCGCCTCTCACCGGCCGCCTCTCTCAGGCCGCCTCTCTCAGGCCGCCTCTCACCGGCCGCCTCTCTCCGGCCGCCTCTCTCAGGCCGCCTCTCTCAGGCCGCCTCTCTCAGGCCGCCTCTCTCAGGCCGCCTCTCTCAGGCCGCCTCTCTCAGGCCGCCTCTCTCCGGCCGCCTCTCTCAGGCCGCCTCTCTCAGGCCGCCTCTCTCAGGCCGCCTCTCTCAGGCCGCCTCTCTCAGGCCGCCTCTCTCAGGCCGCCTCTCTCAGGCCGCCTCTCTCAGGCCGCCTCTCTCAGGCCGCCTCTCACAGGCCGCCTCTCTCAGGCCGCCTCTCACAGGCCGCCTCTCACAGGCCGCCTCTCTCCGGCCGCCTCTCACCGGCCGCCTCTCACCGGCCGCCTCTCTCCGGCCGCCTCTCTCCGGCCGCCTCTCCGGCCGCCTCTCTCCGGCCGCCTCTCTCAGGCCGCCTCTCACAGGCCGCCTCTCTCCGGCCGCCTCTCTCAGGCCGCCTCTCTCAGGCCGCCTCTCACAGGCCGCCTCCAGGCCGCCTCTCTCAGGCAGCTCTCTCCCGACCGCCTCTCTCCCGGCCGCCTCTCTCCGGCCGCCTCTCACCGGCCGCCTCTCTAGGCCGCCTCTCACAGGCCGCCTCCTCAGGCCGCCTCTCACAGGCCGCCTCTCTCCGGCCGCCTCTCCGGCCGCCTCTCTCGGCCGCCTCTCACAGGCCGCCTCTCACCGGCCGCCTCTCACAGGCCGCCTCTCTCCGGCCGCCTCTCTCCGGCCGCCTCTCACCGGCCGCCTCTCTCCGGCCGCCTCTCTCCGGCCGCCTCTCTCCGGCCGCCTCTCTCCGGCCGCCTCTCACCGGCCGCCTCTCACCGGCCGCCTCTCACAGGCCGCCTCTCTCCGGCCGCCTCTCTCCGGCCGCCGTCACAGCCCACCGGCTTAGTTTCCAAAAGAAAGAGCTGTTATTCAGCGTGTTGCCTGTTCAGAAGAGGAAGCAGAGAAACAGAAGTAATATACGTCAAAAATGCCGAAGCCACTTGTGTTGATGTGGTGTTGCTTTAGCTTCTCCATGTATTTCCAGATGAGGCCTAATAAGAAGTGTTTCCACATGCCGCTGTGTATAAATGTGGAGATGTAACGCAGAAGCATCATCCAGCATGAGAGCGAGAGCAGATGTGTAATAATTGAATTGTGTCATGAATCACACTTATGATGTTTGTCACTTTTAAAAAGATAATTTTGTGCGTCAATAAAGTTTATTTTTGTTTTAAACGGTTGAAGTTCAAGACGTAATTAAAGTCTTTGTTTCGTTACCAGGATGTTCTCACAGCAGCAACAGAGGCTCGCTCGTTCCTTCTCTTCCCGGCTGACAAAGCAAGTAAAGATAACGTTGCGTGGAATTTAGCTTAGTTAGCTCGCTAGCTAGCAAGACAAGCTAACACCTGTGTTGTTGACGTACGTAGTGAGGAGCACTCTTTAGATAGTGAGGAGCACTCTTTAGATAGTGAGGAGCACTCTTTAGATAGTGAGGAGTACTCTTTAGTGAGGACACTCTCTTTAGTGAGGACACTCTTTAGGAAGGAGCACTCTTTAGTGAGGACACTCTTTAGGGAGGACACTCTTTAGGGAGGACACTCTCTTTAGTGAGGAGCACTCTTTAGATAGTGAGGAGCACTCTTTAGGGAGGACACTCTCTTTAGTGAGGACACTCTTTAGTGAGGAGCACTCTTTAGTAAGGACACTCTTTAGTGAGGACTCTCTTTAGTGAGGAGCACTCTTTAGTGAGGAGCACTCTTTAGGGAGGACACTCTTTAGGAAGGAGCACTCTTTAGTGAGGACACTCTTTAGGAAGGAGCACTCTTTAGGGAGGACACTCTTTAGGGAGGACACTCTTTAGTGAGGAGCACTCTTTAGTGAGGACACTCTTTAGGAAGGAGCACTCTTTAGGGAGGACACTCTTTAGGGAGGACACTCTTTACGGAGCAGCTGGTCATCACTCAGGTCCTCAGTGTGCAACATGATCCTCATGTTTGACCTCATAACTTAACAATGAGAAGAAAACCTAAAAACATAAAGCCTTCTGTGTGTTCTTCATTTCTGATCTGATCCATGATGTCAACGCTGATTCCCAGAGTTGAAAAACACCACAAACAGCGGGGGGGGGGGCTAGAGGAGGGTTTTAGAAGAGGGGGGGGGGCTAGAAGGGGGGGTTTAGAAGAGGGGGGGGGGCTAGAGGGGGGGTTTAGAAGAGGGGGGGGGGCTTTGTGCAGACAATGACTCTGTTGCAGATCTGCTCTAACCCTCCACTCCCTGCTGCTCCTGTCCACAGAGGAGACAATGCATAAACATGTCACACACAATGCCAGGTTGTATATCAGTTACATAGGAATACTTCTGATTGAATTACACACTGTGGCTTCAATTTATAGATATAATCAACTTAAAATACAGATTACGCAAAACGGACCAAATAGGCTGAACTCAAAAAAATAAATTATTCCAATTCAGATGTGTAGAAACGATACGGCTTCAATTTGATTGGTTCTGACGGACCTCAGGAGAACGCCAGAACCCGACTGAGGAGAGTATCAAACACATGTCCTTCCTCCTCCTCCTCCTCCTCCTCCTCCTCCTCCTCCCTGAGGAGTGGAGCCCGGGTCAGTTAACACTACGAGGGCAGCGTGCCACGCCACAGTGTTGTGTAACTGAGTCAGCACGGACATGTTTCATGTTTCATGAATGAGGACTCAGACACATTGTTCTGTTTCTCAACAGTTAGCGTTCCACTTAATTGGGCAATGTAGCATTGTGAAATACCCTTTGATCCTTCTCTCACACACACACACACACACACACACACACACACACACACACACACACACACACACACACACACACACACACACCGTGATGGGATAAGCAGCCCTCTATAGGCTCATGTTAATGCCCTCCTATCCTGTAAAGAGCCACATGTCTGAGGACAGGCGGTGCAGAGCTCCGTGTTTACGTCCGTCTCAAAGCAGCAGCTCTGGAGGGTTTCAGGGTTTCAGAGTTTCAGGGTTTCAGGGTTTCAGAGCAAACACGAGCCACATGTGAGATCTGAGGGACTCGACTTCAAATACCTCTGAGAGCGGGGCAGCAAGAGCCACGCGAGGTCAGCGTTTGGCTCCACAATCACTCCCCTCGCTCCGCCGCTCACACCTCCACCGAGGACGCACCAAACCGGCGAGGCCCATCTGAACCCCCCCTCCCCCCTCTTTCAAACCCGAACCCAGAAGGCATGTGGTGCTTGGGAACGCTCGCTGGACCGACTGCTGGACGAACGCACTCCGTTTTGATTACACCAAAACGTCCAAGCCGTCACTCCGTTGTTACAAAGCTGGAACGAGACCAGATGGGGTCGCGGCCCGAAACCAAGTCGGTGCGGAACGCGGTTCTGTTTCAGACGTGAGACGGAGTCCAGCCGCTCACAGCGGCAGGAGAGTCGGCTGTCAGCTGTTTATACATTTATTAAAATGCATTAATTTGGTGTCAAGACTCAAGAAACGTGGGCTGAAGGATCCTTTCTCTGCAGGAGGTCGTGACCCGCGACACCGGAGAGCCGCCCGGTGTGATCTCTGTTCAGATGCCATGTTGGTTCAGTCCCGGTGTGATGTTGTTGCTCGTGTTCCCATTCTGACTTTCTGAGATGAGTCTTGCTTTCATGTGTCCAGCACCATGTCTGAATGGACTGCATCTCTGTGATGTCACCCACCGGGTTGTGGACTGATGTTTTGGAGCCTGGAGTTCAACGATTTTGCCGTCGTCATCTTGGATTACGGCCGTCACCATTTTGCAACCAGTGAACAGGAAGTGACCATATCTGGACTGCTGAGGACATAGAGACCTGTCAATCACCCTGTAGCCCCGCCCTAAAGCATCCCCTCTTTATGGTCTGTTTGACTCTAAATGACCATAATTTACTAAATGAACATCATGCTGTATTGAAGAAGACTTGAAACTAGAGATTGAGACATAAACTCATGTTTACAATGTTTACTGAGGGAATAAATCAAGAGAGAAGTAGAGTCATTTTCTATAGACTTCTATACAACCAGAGGAGTCGCCCCCTGGTGGTCAGGAGAGAATGCAGCTTTAACACATGAAGCTTTGACTTCTATACAACCAGAGGAGTCGCCCCCTGGTGGTCAGGAGAGAGAATGCAGCTTTAACACATGAAGCTTTGACTTCTATACAACCAGAGGAGTCGCCCCCTGGTGGTCAGGAGAGAGAATGCAGCTTTAACACATGAAGCTTTGACTTCTATACAACCAGAGGAGTCGCCCCCTGGTGGTCAGGAGAGAGAATGCAGCTTTAACACATGAAGCTTTGACTTCTATACAACCAGAGGAGTCGCCCCCTGGTGGTCAGGAGAGAGAATGCAGCTTTAACACATGAAGCATCAGGGCTCTGTGGGATGTCGATCGCACTTGACTTTTGCTGCTGGATAAACTAACGCTACAACCAAACTCTTCTTCGCTGCTCTGGAGTCAACAAACCATAATAATAATGACAATAACTTTATTTATATAGCACCTTTTAAAAACAGAGTTTACAAAGTGCTTTTACAGACAAAGCAAAATAACAACAGAGAACTTCACAGTTAGGTCCAACAAAAGCAAAACTAATGTTAATTGATAAAACCAAACAATAAAACCAACTGATATGATGATGCAAGCAGCACTTCTCTTTGGTTCAAGCGGGTGCGTCATCCAAACAAGCCCTGCACCAGTTATTTTGATTGAGACATCTAAGTCCACCATATTTGAGGAATAAAGTGGATTTCTGGCAGGGACACTGGCTTTTTTCTTTACAAGTCACATCCTGTTTATCAGGAGTAAAATGTCACTAGTTCATAGTCAGCTCACAATTTAGAAAGTGTGTGTGTGTGTGTGTGTGTGTGTGTGTGTGCGTGCATGCTTGCTTGTGTTTTCTGTTCAGCATGTGTGCATTAGCTCATCCTAAATGAGTAATAAGTGTCCGGAAGCAATAATAAAAAAAAAAGGTCAGATCTGAGTCATCTTGGTATATAAAGGCCCCAAAGGATGCCAAAAAAACCAGACGAGCATTCAGAACCAGAACACAACAGCATCTTAGCTTGGTTCTCAGTAATGACACACACACACACACAAAGACACACAAAGACAAAGACAAAGACATTCCGTCTGTCCGGCACACAATAACTTCTTTTCTTGAAGATTTGCTGACTCGGCGGATCGTGAACCTCCAGCCTGTGTAGATCTGTTCCAGGTCCTCGGCTCTGGTTCTCCACGGGTAACGAACAGCATGCTGTCGTTTGTTCTGACGGGTCCCGACTTCTCGATGGCAGAAGACTGAAGTCGTACACAGAACTTTGCTCTACAATCACAGAGTTAAAGGTTTCTAAACAGACCACCTTTTGTTCCAATTCTGTCAAATAATTCTAATGTATTATTTTATTTAACCTTTGTTTCACCAGAATAATCCCATTGAGAGAATTACTCTCTTTTACAATCGGGTCCTGGCCAACATGGCAGCGTCAAAGTTTCTTGTTTGTCCATAAAATAACTGATATAATATCAGATATCTGACTGTTTCCCATTCGGACTATCCTGTTCTGAGCAGTTACACCATTCGTTTGTGAGACTTTTAGATATTATATTTTTGCAGAAGTTATCGAGGCTATTTTAGTACTGCTGGTCTTTCTCAGTCATTAAACCCCCCTAACCTATATTAAGTTGCAAACGGCTGTCTTATTACTGTGTTAGAAAAAAACCTCCTTAGATCCCTCACTTCCTCTCAGATCCACGTCCCATTATCTTACAAAAAATCCTGAACATTCTAAAAATACTTATTTTTGTATGAATACCAATCCACCTTAAACTGTTCATACACTGTACGATTTTATAAGTGCTGTTGCTTAATTCCAAAGCTCACTGAGTGAATCGATGTAAAACCAAAGCTTACCTTTGATGCTTACACTCTACATTCACGATCATCGAGCCACGACCCGAGTGCTCACACTATGTGTAAAATAGAAAATAAAAACCTTCTGGCTATTGTCAAAAAGCGATAAGTTTGACAGCTCTGAGGTAACAACGTGTTTGAGTGGTCTGCAGCATTACACAACAATGCTATCAAGGCCACGTCTATCTATCTATCTATCTATCTATCTATCTACCTACCTACCTACCTATCTATCTACCTATCTACCTATCTATCTATCTATCTATCTATCTATCTATCTATCTATCTACCTACCTATCTATCTACCTATCTACCTACCTATCTATCTATCTATCTATCTATCTATCTATCTATCTATCTATCTATCTATCTATCTATCTATCTATCTATCTATACATCTATCTATCTATCTACACTAACTACTACTACTACTACTACTACCATACTACCTACCTACCTACCTACCTATCTATCTATCTATCTATCTATCTATCTATCTACCTACCTACCTACCTACCTACCTACCTACCTACCTACCTACCTACCTACCTACCTACCTACCTACCTACCTACCTACCTACCTATCTATCTATCTATACAAATAAGGGCTTTTGCCATTGTTGTTCATGTTAAAACAGACCTTTCCTGAGAATATTCCGCCCTCATAATGTTATATTCTCTGGCTGGTAAGTGACATGTTTTTATTTTTATTGTCGGTGTCTCTTTTTTTCTTCTTCCTTTCTATGTCCCCTCATATATTTCTTAAGTCACCTTTAACCCACTTTTCTTTAACAAAAAAAAAAATGTCTTTAAAGTACATAACATAATTCTTTACTTATTTTCTGGTAATGCTATCAGTCCAAAGCTGTCCCTGTGTCTCAGACGAGCTGGGGACATGAACATGTTCTGCTTTGTGTAACCGGCGAGTGCATGTGAGCCGAGTGTGAGCGAGCTTCAGCAGAACATTGAATTAGACGTGCTTTTATTCCCCTCTGCTTGTGGACAAAATGAGCGGCGAGGGTGGGACAAGGCCAACGGACAAACTGTACCGAGACAGAGACGAGAGGACAGGCTTCAAAAATAAATATCTGAGATTGAATAACTGAATCAGTTGAGCAGCTCAAGTCCATTCAATGTTTTTTGTCTCTTTCTGTGTTTAAATGATTTGGACCGAAGCATCTGGAGCCTCTGGGATCTCTTTCCCTCGAGCAGTCCCACTCGGTGTGGACGAGCGTCGGCCGGCTGTCCAGGCCGAGCGCAGCAGAGCTCAGCCAATGGGCAGCAAGCTGCAATAATATTTGCCATGATTACCCAGATAACATAAACATAAGTGCACCTGGCTGGGCGACCTGGTCAGTTCTGCTGTGTGTGTAGTCTTTTAGTCTCTAGCTGGTGGAGCTGCAGAAACCCTGAGCCGAGGTCACGACGAGGTCACGCTCAGTCTGCCAACAACATCAGGTGGTTCTTTTGTCTCTTTTTGGGTTCCAACACCAACTTTCTCAATGTGTTTTTAATGATTTGGAAACTTCTTTCATATTGAATGGTCAACATCAAGTCCTGCTGGATGTAGTTGGTGCACACGACCCAAATAAAAAAACTAAGACACACAACAGTCTTTCTGTAGGTGAGTCAGAGCGAACCAGTGTCTGAGTCATTCTGACTTTGACTCCAGACGCGCTGTGAGATGTGAGATGTGAGATGTTGCTTTCAAATGCCAGCATTTCAAGGTAGTTATCGATACACTGAGATTAATGTGCCAAAAGTTGGCTGAGCATTCCCAATGAAAGCCAGTTATTAATAAGTCTTAAATTTACTGAGCCGTCTGACAAGTGACACAGATACGCAGCTGCTTCACCACCTGAGAGCTGCATCGTAAACATTCTCACTCCCAACTCGTCCAATAGGAAAAACAAAAACACATTTGAACATGAAAATGAATATTGAATTGTAAAAGCAGCAGTACTACTGCACCTCAACTTCAGTAATTTAATATTAGATGTAATGTATATATGTAATGTATGAAGGTCAAGCTGAAGGAGGAATGATTCAACAACAACGTACTGACGACAGAGACGCCATGTCAACAGCAAGATACGTAAAGAAAACATTATATTGTGATAACTACTGGAAATGAAAGTAGGAAACTTTCAGCCCGCTGGCAATCTCCCTCAAATGAAATGAGGAGGTATCGTATCGATAACTTCTCTTCTCAACTTTACCAAATAGCCGTTCCTCCACTGGGGCTCTTTCAAAGTGAACAATAAGAATAAATAAGAACAGGCCGAACAAAAGTTCAGCTCAACGCGGTGCTGCGTCGCTTGTGGCCAGTTGGGACACACTGTCATGGAAAATAAATGAAATAGTTCCAACCTATGTGTCTTTTATGAACGAATATTCAAACGTCATTTGTTGGCCAATTTTGACAGCCCCAACATGTCTTTTCAGAATAAACTTCCAGCGTAGGTTTACTGAGTTAACTTACGCAACACAAGTACTTAGTTAGGCGTTAAGTACGTTCGTTACTTACAAACTAAGGTAAAATGAGCCAACGTTGACTTTGTTTCAGTCGGGACACGAACATCGGTGTCCGAGATGAAAGTCCTGTGTTTGTTTGTTCCATCAAACCTAAACACAGACATTCTCGCTCTTTTTACTACAAAAGTTGCTCTGACCATCTGATGATGACACAGATGGGTTGACATTGGAGTGAGTTGAAAGCCTGGAGCCTCGGTATCACGCGCTGAGGGCCACGAACCAAAGCATCGCTATGGGAACGAGTGAGAGCGGGTTGGTCAAGGCTAAGCTACATGGCTAAGCTACATGGCTAAGCTACATGGCTAAGCTACATGGCCCAACTGGCTTGATACAGTTTCTTCTGAATGTCATGGCCCGCTCATGCGTATCTAGTTCCACTAGTCTTACAAATAGCCACTAGATCTTCTACAGATCTAAACCCTCCCACCTCTCTGGCCCCGCGGTGGTATTCCAGCCTCACAGAACAGGCAGTCATCAAAGCAACCAGTTTATGTGACTGAGTTTTTACTTCCCTTGAAGAGTGATCACAAGTGAGGATCCTTGTTTTACGCCCTCCTGCAGTGTGGAGGTTTATTACATGTTACCCCCTCCCTGCCTGTCTCCAAACCCTCATTACCCTCCCAACGCTGAGTCTACCGTTACATAGACAACTGTCCACGTATTGACTTTGGACCAGCATGGCCTTCCATCTGGATCAATGAGAAAATGCTGTAAGCGCTGCACCACTTCAACACATGCATCGTGCATGTGTGTATGTGTGTGTGTTGCATTTCCTCCAGAAGCAGTTATGTTTCCTCTGCAAATCATATGTAACTGAATCTCCTTATTTACCCTTCAGATTAGAGTCCAGTTAACCCCAATTACCCCAAGCTACCCCGTTGACGATGACGCTCCCTCACCGTGATCCAGAACTCTGTGAACCACAACCGGCTGCAGCTCCCCTGTTAGAGCTGAGACAGGGAAAAGGCCTCAGCGCTACCTTTACTGTTACAGTAAACACAAATAATGTGTTTCCCCTGGTAGCCTCAGGCGTCATGGGGGGGGGGGGGGGGGGAAGCCAGAGGAAGGCATGATTGATGGCTTTACCCCCTCTGGTTTTGAGATTCATACACTCTGTAAGTGATCTAACGTACACCAGATGTGAGAGGTGAGTACGTGTGTTTTTATGAGAGAAAAGGAATGGCCACCACGATCCAGGGCTCGTTTTCAGATCAAGCATTAATCTGTCAAGACTTCATACACGATCAATATCAATAGTCATCTGCAATGAACGAGTGTGAGGGTTTGGCTTGAGATCGTTTTACATCACACTAGAAACTAGAGATAAGAGTTCCACGAGGGATCTACCTGAAGGGCTAGGGCTCCACCAGAACCATTCGCTTCTGAAGAACACTTTTTTAAGAAAGGGTTCTTCAAGGTTTCTTTTGGAAGACTAAGGGTTCCATTAAGAATAAATTTTGAGGAACCTTGGGTGGGTCCTTGTTAAAACCCTTGGAATATAAAAGGGTTCAATATGAAACCAATACATCATAGAAGGCTTCTCTGTAGAACCTCTCGTAAAGGGTTCTGGGTGGAGCCTTTAACAGACGGTTCTGGGTATAACCTTTTATGTTGTTAACTGTATAGGAAGTGGACGTAGTCATCGTGACGTCACCCATTGGTTTGTGGACGGCCGTTATGAAGCGCCGGGTTCAGCGATTTCGCCGTCGGCATCTTGGAATCTGGCTTTTATGCAACCGATGAACAGAAGTGACCATATTAGGACTGAGGAGGACATAGAGACCTGTCAATCACCCTGTAGCCCCGCCCCTAAAGCATCCCCTCTTTATGGTCTGTTTGACTCTAAATGGACCATAATTTACTAAATGAACATCATGCTGTATTGAAGAAGACTTGAAACTAGAGATTGAGACATAAACTCATGTTTACAATGTTTACTGAGGGAATAAATCAAGAGAGAAGTAGAGTCATTTTCTATAGACTTCTATACAACCAGAGGAGTCGCCCCCTGGTGGTCAGGAGAGAGAATGCAGCTTTAACACATGAAGCTTTGACTTCTATACAACCAGAGGAGTCGCCCCCTGGTGGTCAGGAGAGAGAATGCAGCTTTAACACATGAAGCTCTGACTTCTACAACCAGAGGAGTCGCCCCCTGGTGGAACCCTCTGAAGGGAAGGTTCACCTGGAACCAAAAAGAGTTCTCCAATGAGGAAGAGCTGAAGAATCCTCTCTGGTTCTAGTTAGCGTCATTATTTTGAGTTTACAGCTACTTCCACAGCAGCAACAGCAAAGTAATGATTTCACAGAGTTCTACTCTATTCTGTTGTATTCTGTTGTATTCTCAGCCGTTAGTGTTGTATCCCATCTGGAGTGCTTTAATGACATGACGATGCATCTCATGTGAGCAACCAGACTTCAACCAAAGGCATTATAATAATTTCCAGGTTAATGTTTGCCAATATTAAAGCCAGAAACCCACATTATTTGTCAGGCTAGTCTGCAGAGAGGGAACTAACACAATGTTCCCTCCGTGCTACATCACAGGTTTATAAGTGGATCAGGACGGATCAACAAAACATCCCTTAAATAAAACACAGTGGATTTCTCCTGGTTTCTGCCAGAGGAAAGAGAATGTGGACACAAAACATCCTTAGGATTCTAATATCAGCAAATAAAGTAGGGAGGCGAGGAAGTGGCTATTTCGGACCTTGACTGTGTTCATCAAAATTGGTGCGTCTGTGTGAAATGAGCTTGCGAATGTATGTGTATGTGTGTGTGTGTGTGTGTGTGTGTGTGTGTATGTGTGTGAGAGACTGTTCCATAGGCGTGTCCGTCAGGCCACCGGTGACCCTCAGATTCCCTCCTGTGAGACGTCATGTCACTTCCCCCTTTTGTCTCCCCGCTCAAGAGGACCTTTCTAAAAATGTCTTTTTGTTTAAAGGTTCTCAACAACCCTCCTTCCTCCTTTTTGTGTGTGTGTGTGTGTGTGTGTGTGTGTGTGTGTGTGTGTGTGTGTGTGTGTGTCATTACATTAGTGATACCCTATATAGCTGGTCCCAAAAACAGGAACTGTTGGGATGCAGATGAGGATGCTGAAGGGTGTGTATCTTCCTCTCCGGTTTGTACCTATCCTCGTCAGGATACTGTTTACACACTCTGGCTGCGATGAGGTGCGGACGGTGGGGACCTGCATGTCAACACACACTCTATTTGGAGTGACATACACACTCTAAAACATAACGTACCTCCCAGGCGGTACTGTAGGGTTCACCTCTGCACAGAGTGACCTCTGGTCCGGACCACGGCGGTTTGGAGACACAAAGCATCTCCCAAAGCGCTCAAGGAACTGACAGTTATATTCTGACTTATGATGTCACGCTCCCTCTGGGTCACCGTGACGATGTTGAGGTGTTGCAGCAAGACCACAGTGTAACACCGTTATAATGTTATACTTAAGGCCTCTCAGGCGGCAACCTCTGTGTTAAGTGACTCAAAACTTTCATTCCTCTGGTTGTAAAAGAAGTCAGAACGTATGTAAGTCAAAGCTTCATGTGTTAAAGCTGCATTCTCTCTCCTGACCACCAGGGGGCGACTCCTCTGGTTGTATAGAAGTCAAAGCTTCATGTGTTAAAGCTGCATTCTCTCTCCTGACCACCAGGGGGCGACTCCTCTGGTTGTATAGAAGTCTATAGAAAATGACTCTACTTCTCTCTTGATTTATTCCCTCAGTAAACATTGTAAACATGAGTTTATGTCTCAATCTCTAGTTTCAAGTCTTCTTCAATACAGCATGATGTTCATTTAGTAAATTATGGTCATTTAGAGTCTAACAGACCACAAAGCAGGGGATGCTTTAGGGCGGGGCTACAGGGTGATTGACAGTTCGCTACCAGAGCCTTCATCTCGCTTACGTCCACTTTTTATAAACAGTGTATGAGGCCGCCACACTGAACAGTGCACACGAACGCCTACATGCTCATTGGAAGTCCAACAGGAAGCACACATGCTTTTCTCCTCCTGGAAAGTGGCTTTTGTCCAGGTGAATAACTCACTTCCAGGCTTCCAACACTTCCAATGCATTTGTCGCTATAGCGGTACAACAATAAGAGTTTGAAGAGGCTATTCAGAGGCAGAGTTCTAAGATGCAGCAGGCGGGAGAGCTGATAAGCTCACCTCGGGGGACCAGCCCGGACCAGGACCCTGGCCTATGGACGGCAACACAGCAGGGAAAAGGACCGCGATGATTATAAAAACAGACTGTGTGTAGTTGTGCGTGTGCCTTGTGTGTATAGTATCGTTTTATATATAGTTATTGTTCAGAGACTTTGGTTAGTTGTCGTTCGCTTCCAGAATGACCCCTATGACCGTTACAAAAATGATTCATACGAGTATTTTCTGCCACCTCTGTGGGTAAAACATTTGTTAAGTTTATGCAACTACCATTAACTATTACCTGGTTGAGATAAGAGAAAGAAAGATGACTTTCTGTAACATCTGAATATCTGCATGACAACTCCAGCATGGTTAAGTGTAGGGGAATATTGTAGTTATGGCCAAGGGTTGAATTGGGATTTGTTCTGTTGGGGGGCCCTGTGGTTTCACTACATGCCAATCCACTGAATGTTGGAGATGGAGCTAGATTGTGAGATGCAGAAGTGTCCAATTTGGAACTAATTCCTCTTGATAATCGGCTGGGTCAATAGAAACCCATGCTGAGTGTTGGTAGGGGACTCTCAGTACACCCTTTGTACACCCAGGCGGTAACCTTCAGCTCTGAAACGCAAAGCCAATGCTGAAGTGCCTAAAAGCTGCATTCTCTCTCATGACCACCAGGGGGCGACTCCTCTGGTTGTATAGAAGTCAAAGCTTCATGTGTTAAAGCTGCATTCTCTCTCCTGACCACCAGGGGGCGACTCCTCTGGTTGTATAGAAGTCAAAGCTTCATGTGTTAAAGCTGCATTCTCTCCTGACCACCAGGGGGCGACTCCTCTGGTTGTATAGAAGTCAAAGCTTCATGTGTTAAAGCTGCATTCTCTCCTGACCACCAGGGGGCGACTCCTCTGGTTGTATAGAAGTCTATAGAAAATGACTCTACTTCTCTCTTGATTTATTCCCTCAGTAAACATTGTAAACATGAGTTTATGTCTCAATCTCTAGTTTCAAGTCTTCTTCAATACAGCATGATGTTCATTTAGTAAATTATTAAAAGTAAAAGTTAAACATGATGGTTCTACATATTTGAACAATTGACCAATGTTGTCGTTGTCCTAGCAGGGACAGTCTCTTCTCACCAGTGATCATCATCATAAGTTTGTATATTTTGGATAATTCACCAGTTAAGATATCAAAAAGGAGGCGAGCAAGATACAGAAAAAAAGCGCCATTAACCAAATGTATTGTAAAGTGTCTCCACTGTCCCTTCCTCCACCTCTTCACTGAGTCATTTCCATACGCTCATCGGGGGATCCTATCTTGGATAACAATCCGGAAACTCTCTCCCCGCCGAGCCGCTCCTCAAAGGGCATCGCAGCCCGCCGCTCCGTCCACAGCCGGTTTCCGGTCCGAGGAGCCGGAGCCAGGCCGGCACCAGACTCCTCCTCGGCCTCGCTCCCACCAACCACTCATCACCAAGAGGAGATCTCCATATGCTCAGAAGTCTGAGATGAGAGGAAAGAGGCGGGACGAGAGACAGTAGGAGAGGAAGAGGAGAAGGAAGCAGGAAACGGAGGGAAGTCTTTGAGGAGGAGACTCCTCGGGGGTTCGGGGGCAGATGGAGGCTTTGTTGTTTGAGGATCTGCTTGAAGGACAAGTCCACACGTCGTTGGGGCTTTGCTGCACATAAAATACTGAATCTCACGGTTGTTGCCCCCCCGAGGAGCAGCGACCAGCGAACTGACCCCCGATCAAACCGTTAACTAACTACCACCCACTTTACTAACTACCACCCACTTTACTAACTACCACCCACTGAACTCAGATCAGTGAGTGGAGACGCCCCACCTGGCCTCGAGGCCAGAGAGGCAATCTGCTGCTCTACGCCTCAGGCCAAACTAAACACATCTCAAAAGCACACAGACACACACACACACACACACACACACACACTCTTGTGTGAGTGCCTGGCTGTGGATCAGAGTCCATCCATCCACAGGCAGTGTGATCACACCGGGCCTGAACCCAGATATACACAAAAAGACACGCAACATATTTGCACATAAACACACACACACATAAACACACATAAACACACACACACATAAACACACACACACACATAAACACACACACGCATAAAGCTTGCGACTGCCTACCAAATCCTTCCAAACCCTTCCAACCCCTCGTGAACACACCGGGCCCCGGAGCCTCGGGGCTTTGATCATTCTTGGCCAACAAAAGACTGACTAATGACTTAACAACAGAAACATGCGTTCACTGCCTTTTCTCACTCTGTTATAATGTTTGCCAGGTTCTGCTAGTCAGTGTGTTGTTTAAAAAGAAGGGGGGCGGGGGGCCGGGGGGGTTGGGGGGGGCACAACCAGGAGACGTTTTTCTTATGTCCACAGTTGTGCAACACGCGACAGCGTCTGGAAACGAGATCAGAGGTTCTTCAGTATCACATGAAAACCTTTTTTATTAAGGTGCCTCTGCAGAGGAGACGTGTTGTCTGTGTTGTACAAGACGTCTCAACCTGGAGGAGTCCAGGTCAGTCTGGTCGGGGGTGGGGGGGAAGAAGGCCTCGGGTTGGATCGGGGGGAAGAAGGCCTCGGGTTGGGTCGGGGGGAAGAAGGCCTCGGGTTGGGTCGGGGGGGAAGAATGCCCCTCTGCATAGGAGACATGTTGTCTGTGTTGTGACCTCCGTACGAGACGTCTCAACCGGGAGGAGTCCAGGTCAGTCTGGTCGGGAGTGGGGGGGAAGAAGGCCTCGGGTTGGGTCGGGGGGGAAGAAAGCCTCGGGTTGGGTCTGGGGGAGAAGAAGGCCTCGGGTTGGGTCGGGGGGGAAGAAGGCCTCGGGTTGGGTCGGGGTGGAAGAAGGCCTCGGGTTGGGTCTGGGGGGAAGAAGGCCTCGGGTTGGGTCGGGGGGAAGAAAGCCTCGGGTTGGGTCTGGGGGAGAAGAAGGCCTCGGGTTGGGTCGGGGGAAGAAAGCCTCGGGTTGGGTCTGGGGGAGAAGAAGGCCTCGGGTTGGGTCGGGGGGAAGAAGGCCCCCGGGTTGGCTCGGGGGGAGAGAAGGCCCCGGGTTGGGTCGGGGGGAAAGAAGGCCCCGGGTTGGGTCGGGGGGAAAGAAGGCCCCGGGTTGGGTCGGGGGGAAGAAAGCCCCGGGTTGGCTCGGGGGGAAAGAAGGCCCCGGGTTGGGTCGGGGGGGAAGAAGGCCTCTGGTTGGCTCGGGGGGAAAGAAGGCCCCGGGTTGGGTCGGGGGGGAAGAAGGCCTCTGGTTGGCTCGGGGGGGAAGAAGGCCCCGGGTTGGGTCGGGGGGGAAGAAGGCCTCTGGTTGGGTCGGAGGGGAAGAAGGCCTCTGGTTGGGTCGGGGGGGAAGAAGGCCCCGGGTTGGGTCGGGGGGAAGAAGGCCCCGGGTTGGGTCGGGGGGGAAGAAGGCCTCGGGTTGGGTCGGGGGGCGTTCTGTGTGGAAGTGGGAGGTGTACTTCCAGGAACCTGTTGGTTTCCATGTAGGTTGAAGTGTTTATGCATCATCATCCGGGGAATGTGTGTGTTTATTCTTCTGGAATCTGATGAATTTTGTGTACTCAGTTCACCCGAGTGAGTCAGACCCACAGGGTTCAGTTTGATGAACCAGGTTTTAAATGGGTTTGTTTCATCTGCTGCTCAAAAAGTGCATTTGAAACTGGAATTATTATTATTATTGTTAAGAGGCAGGTTACATCCACGCCTGTCCAAGAAGCCATCACTTCATCCTGTGAAATTGTTAAAATTAGCATTTACATTATTGAGTCACAGTGACCTTTGACCTCCAAATTCTGATCACCGCAAATCAAAAATGTCAACCTCCAGAAAGACAGTGCCGTCTGAGTCAGCACCTCCACACACACACACACACACACACACACACACACACACACAACACACACACACACACACACACACACACACACACACACACACACACCAATTTCTTGTTGTTTTCAATGTATTTTAACATAATAAGTCTGGTTTAGTAAACATTTATCAAAATTATATACTTTAATTTAATTTGTTTTGACTTTCCACAGTTAATTACATGGAATTCTGTTGTTAGGTAATTTACTGTATAATTTACGGTATTTGACAGTTTTTGTCCGCAAACTTCACAGTTTATTATCGTCAGCACTTCCACCCCATCACACACACACACACACACACACACAGACACACACACACACAGACACACACACACACACTTCCATTTCTTGTTTTTTTTTCACGTTCTTTTTGTGCAGAAGTTCCCAATTTTTTTCATCTTGAAACCCAAAAGATAGATTTAACGTCTCCAAACGTTACAAAAATACATCATGAATTAAAATAACATCTACATTTAAAAACGACTCTATAAGAAAAATCCACAAACCATGAACAAACCAGCGTAGCAAAAAAGAACTCTCTATTTTAATTAAATATAAATGAGTTCAAATACCATATCATTGTTATGCATTTTACAACAACAACAGGTCAGTGGCCTTTTGGTGAGTCTTTATGCCTCTTAGTGGCCAGAGACATTATGAACGCCATATCTCAGGAATGTCCACTCGGTCACGGTTTTGGGCGGCAGTTACTCAAGTCAGTGGAGACTTGACTTGGGAACCGGAGGGTCACGGGTTCAAGTCCCAACACGGCCCGAGTAGGACTGGTCGCTGGAGAGTTCACCTCCTGGCACCTCTCAGCTGAGGTGCCCTCAACCCCCAAAACCTGCTCTCAGGGTGTTGTGTAAAGAGCTGCCCACTGTCATAATACCAGGAAGTGTTAAAAGCAGAAGCTTAATTTCCCTGTGTGTGCTGTGCTGTCAGCGGGTCGTTTACCTGCGTCTGAGGGAGGTTGAGACCAGCACCTGACCCCTGGTGATGATCACCCACCTGGCATCTGTGCTGTCCTGCCCTAAAGCCACCAGGACAGCACCCACTGGGCGACGGACGGTTTTCTAGTTTGTGTCCATGCCGCTCCAGTGGCGTCTTCTCTTCCCCGCTCAGTAACGGTTGTCAGTGTGATCGTCAGGGTAACGGTGTGAACGGTGTGATCGTCAGGGTAACGGTGTGATCATCAGGGTAACAACACATGTGTGATCGTCAGGGTAATGGTGTGATCGTCAGGGTAACGGTGTGATCATCAGGGTAACGGTGTGAACGGTGTGATCGTCAGGGTAATGGTGTGATCGTCAGGGTAACGGTGTGAACGGTGTGATCGTCAGGGTAACGGTGTGAACGGTTTGATCGTCAGGGTGAGGTTTGGAGACGGGGAACACGTGGATGGACACGTGTCCTGCTGGGTAGAAGCAGGAAAGAAGAGTAAAACCAGAAGGAAGACTCCCCTCCATCGGCTCCAGTACCAGGAACAGTTCAGACCTGTCACTCAGCCGAGGCAAGGGGTCCTCCATGCACACAAACACGACCCCCCCTTTCCCCTCGCACAGCACTGCACCTGGTTTAGTTTTGCGGGGGTCGGAGGTGAGGCGTAGATGGATCATTATCGCGGGTCACACATGAGGCAGTGGACGGGCCGATGCTAACAGAAACACGCACAGCGGTGCGTTCTAGGCTCCGGGCGAGGCGCGCTTTTGATTGACACCGCTCATTTGGCCGAGGCTCAGCATGTATTTATTACTTTCCTATCATAGTATCATAGGCTGATAAGAGATCTCCCAGAGTGGGGGGTGGGGGGGTGGCTAAAGCTGGTTCGTGGACATATTGCAGTACGTCTCCTCCCTCGTGACTAAACTGTTCGCTAAGAGTTTTTCCTGCGGTGAGCAACAATGTCTCCAGTTGGCATTCAGGTTACAACATGACTTGAGGCCATTGTAATCACACTTGAATGCACACACCCACGTGGATTACCCAACAATATCACAGACTAATCATGTCTCTGGGAATAAGAGTGGGAGCGCATCGTCTTTTGGTTTGTTTTATTTTATTTGTTTGGGGTCGTGTCCATCAAAGCTGAAAATGCCTGTTTCTCCTCTAAAAAACACCCAGCTGGGAACGATTGAGAGCTGACACGGTTTTGGTTTCCTCTGGTTGCTAAAATACGGAATATCCTCCGAAATAAAAATGTCGGCACAAGGTAGAGTACTTCCATCCGGAGAGACGAGGACCTGCCGGTCAATGTGGCAAATGAGGATCAATGAGATCTATTTTATTATCCCACACTGGGAACGGTAAATGGACTTGGTATTTGCCTTTCTAGTCTTCATGTCATATCATATCATTCACCCATTCACACCCTGGCTGCCATGCGAGGTTTCACCTTCACATCTTGGGGTTAGGTGTCTTCCCCAAGAACATTTGGACATGGACTGGAGGAGCTGAGGATCGAACCGCCGATCCTTCTGTTTGGAAAACGATCCGCTCTACCTCCAAAATCCGTTTGGCTCAGTGCAGAATTGACGCCTTAGCGCCTCGTTATGCTGATTCCGTTTGTAGCATAGTGTAAATACCAGGCGGCAACCTCCGGTTCTGCCGAGTGAAGCAGATGCGGAAGTGTCTTAAAACTTGCATTCTCTCTCCTGACCACCAGGGGGCGACTCCTCTGGTTGTATAGAAGTCAAAGCTTCATGTGTTAAAGCTGCATTCTCTCTCCTGACCACCAGGGGGCGACTCCTCTGGTTGTATAGAAGTCAAAGCTTCATGTGTTAAAGCTGCATTCTCTCTCCTGACCACCAGGGGGCGACTCCTCTGGTTGTATAGAAGTCTATAGAAAATGACTCTACTTCTCTCTTGATTTATTCCCTCAGTAAACATTGTAAACATGAGTTTATGTCTCAATCTCTAGTTTCAAGTCTTCTTCAATACAGCCTGATGTTCATTTAGTAAATTATGGAGTCAAACAGACCATAAAGCAGGGGAGGCTTCAGGGCGGGGCTACAGGGTGATTGACAGGTCTCTACTTCACTCCTCCTCAGTCCAAATATGGTCACTTCCGATTATTGGCTGCAAAAACAACAACAACATGGCGACGGCCGTATTCCAAGATGGCGACGGCGAAATGGGCAAACTCAAGGCTTTGTAAACGGCGGTCCACAAACCAACGGGTGACGTCACCATGATTGGAAATAATTCAAACAATATGCTGGTCTCTGGGGAGAATAAGCGTTGGGTGGACTCGGCCCCGTAAAAGGTTGATTGATTAAAACAAACTGCTGAAGAACGTTCTGCCCAGAGGCTTGTGAGAGAAGTCTGCCTCGGCCTTTTCCACTCCCCGATTACTGAGGGATGTTTCGGGTTACACAGAGTGGATTAGTTCATGTCAGTGTGACCTCATAAAGAAAGCACCATTTCACATTTCTGTGTTTATTAGGTTATGTAACTGCTATTGTTTTCGTCACACTCCCTCTCCAGGCCCAGATGCTTTTCTTTTTGTCTGTGTGTTATTGCAAATGTAATTTAACTCTACTCAGCAGGGTTGAAGGATCAACTCTCTTCTCTTCATCAGCTCTTGTGTAAGAGCTAATGACAGCACCAGTCATTAGGCCCAGAGATACTGTAATGCCTCGGTCTGTTTGTACAGAGTCACGTGGGGCCGAGTACACTTTGCAGCATGGAAGAAAAAAAAGTCCAGTTTTTTTAAATGATGCAGTCCGATGCGACCAAACCAGCTCCAGATGTGTAATCAGAGGAAGGTCTGGATTCACTTACTTGTGCATGCACATCTGCATCACATGTCACAAATACAATAGGTGTCTGCATGTATGCTGTTATAGATGTAAATGCAGTGTTAGCAGAGGGCTCTCAGACAGACAATGCAACCGTAAAGAAAGAAAGAAAACAAAGGGTCAATAACGGTACTACAAAATTACAGTAACTAACTGTAAAAGGTCAAAAGATATTAAATAATAGTATAAAATATGGTGGGATAATAGTGAAGAAGAAGTTAGAAGTTTTATTGCCT